>JAFEMH010002059.1:0-383248 GCA_022495995.1 Adenophora triphylla var. japonica | reverse complement strand
TAATGAGCCTCTCTTCATCACTGATCCACTGGATGAACGACGCCTCCCTCGGGTCCTGGTTGATAATGGGTCAGGAATGAACATTCTTCCAAAGAAAGATCATGAGCTTGCTTGATATCAAGACTACGACACTTGAAGCCTTCTTCTCTCACAATAAAGCTTACGACTCAACATCCCGAGCAAATCCTCGGAGTTGCTACTTTAGACCTCTGGTTTGGACCCGAAATTGATACTGTGGAATTCCGGGTTATCGACATCCCGATTACTTTCAATGCTGGCTGGGAAGACCTTGGCCGCACCAAGTCAAAGGGGTCGCCTCAAGCCTCCACGGTGTGAAATTCGTCTCGAATGGGGATCGCGACGACCATTTACGGGGATTTAGTCACTTTAGAGGGCACAGATACGGGCGGAATACCTATTCTGGAAATCCAAACATGACGAGGAAGGTCACATGCTAACGGGCTTCATGGTCGAGCCTCCCAAGGCCCAAGTGTGCAAATTGCCTCGAATGGGGATCTCGACGACCATTTACTAGGATTTAGTCACTTTAGAGGGCAGATACAAGGAATACCTATTCTCGAAATCAAACATGACGAGGAAGGTCACATGCTAACGGGCTTCACTGGCCGAGCCTCCCAAGGCCCAAGTGTGCAACATAAGATCTGACAGTCACTCGGGATAAAATCCCACCGGTCTTGAAAATGATGAGAAAGATGAGCTATCTACCTGGCACCGATGGCCCAGGGAAGCGCCAACAAGGAACTTTCAAACTCATCGAAGTGAAAGGACGGGAATACTCGCCACGGCACAGGGATATGAGGCCTCCCTCAATGACACCTTGCAAAGGGAAAGAGATTTGAAGCCGCCACAGGAAAGGTCCCGCCGACAATCCCAAAATCTCCCCTTCACCCTAATTTGGCCGACTACTTTGTAAAGGGGGTCCCGCACACAACCAGGAAACATCACAGAGCCCACTTCCTACTAAGGATAGGCTGATAAAAGGCTACAGGATAGCCTCAACAAGTTCGTAGGAACCAAGGCTAACCCGGTTCCGTCAGAATGTTCCCGGACCTACCCAAGATACCTCGGGGCTACCACTACCACGAAGAGTGAGTATACCTTCAGAGGCGTGCTCGACTCCGGTGGAACACTGAGAAGCTCACAACCACTATTCCTCCGCCCAGGAGATCCGAAACCTCGAGTTCGAACCGACAAGGCCAAAAGCTAAGGCCACGGAATTTCCTCGATGATTGGGATGGTCTGTTATGCAAAGCAATTGTTCGAAGAAGAAGTCCAGTGCCGACTCCGATTGATTCTCGTGCCCCCAAGAGATGATAGCGGCAATTGAGAAAGGAGAACAAAAACAAAGACAGCTCCCGAGTCATGAGGCCACCAATAGCGATGCCGCTAAAGAATTGGGAAACTCTCTCGTGCCCGTCCGCGACCAAGGAGGAAATGATCACCAAGCTTGGATTGGTCCCCTCGTCCTCACTTTTGTGTCAATCTAGGACAAGTCCTCCAGCCTCTCTTCGTTAAGATCGAGTCTCTAGGGTCGTCCGACGGCCTTACGCCCGAAGACTCACGAAGCCCGTAGCAAGCACCGTATTCCCTTTCGTTTTCAATGAAATGACGAACCTTTCGAAAGTATCCTCGATTGCCACTTTAACTAATGATTGGCAATTAATTAATAAAAAAATTTTAATAATAATTCATTAGATAAAGAAGTGCATACATTAAACAAAAAAATCAAACAACAAAAAAAAAATCTTTAAGGTGTTGTCCGGAAGAGGAAAATCGAGCCCAAGCCGCCGAAGGAGATTTTGACAAGTGTGAATTTGGGAACTCGCGGAAGAGCCTAAAGAGACGCAGATTGGCGATTTCTTCAAGGAAGTCGAAAAGGATGCTCTGCAAAGTCCTACAAAATCCTCAATTCAAAGAAAGTTGCCTCTTCATCAAAGAAAACATCATGTGCCGATACGGGTTGCCGCCGAAATCATTTCGTATAATGGATCCCACTTCAAGGGGAATGTGACAGTTGCCGCGTAATTCCGAATAACCCGTCACAAGTCATCACCCTACAGCCCCAAAACCAACTGAGCCGTCGAAGCAAAGAAACAAGACTCGAAAATATCATCCGGAAAATGGCCGCCCAAGGTGTAGATTGGCCCGAGAAGTTACACTCCGGCACTCGGGGCTGCGTAACATCGGGCCGAACGGCAACCGGGGAAACACCTTTTGCTCCTCACATACGGAATGGAAGCCGTACTCCCAATCGAAGCCGGAAATACCCTCGCTCCGTATACCGCCGGAAAGCCAAATCAACGAGGTCGAATGGCTCTGCAGTCGCCATAACGAATTGGCCCTACCGGACGAACGCCGACCGAAGGCCATGGAACACATCCGAGCCTACCAAGGAAGAATGGCTAGAGCCTTCGACAAGAAAGTAAAGCATCGGGAAATCCGAGAAGGTGATCTCGTTTCTAAAAGAAAAGCCCCTGGGCCCGTATCAACCCTCTCGGCAAATGGGAGCCTCGTATGGGTCTGGGCCATATGTCGCCCGTAAGATCTTCTCCGAGGAGCCATGCAACTTGACCTCGACGGAATCCCTTTGTACACCCAAAGGAATGGTGACAAGCCGCGCGTATACTACGCGTAAAAAAAAAACAAAAAAAACAAAAAAAAAAAAAAATCAAACAAAAAAACAAAAAAAAACAAACACAAAAAAAAAAGAGTGCTAAAAGAGTAATACCCAACTAGGTTAGAAACCCGAGAAGGGCCTAGGTAAAAACATCAGGGTTGCACCAAAAAAAAACAAAAAAAAAAAAAAAACAAAAAAAAGAGTGCTAAAAGAGTAATACCCAACTAGGTTAGAAACCCGAAAAGGGCGGCCTAGGTAAAAACATGTGGTTGCACCAAAAAAACAAACAAAAAAAACAAAAAAAGAGTTCACCAGCTTGAACTACGAAGACCCGAGCTCCTCAAAATGAGGGGAACGTAGGCAAATGGAAACGGTTCGGTCTAAAGCACAAATAAAAGCCATACTTTGGCATCAATACAATTGATCGACCATGAAAGCGTCTCGAAAAACTCTAAAGCAATTCAAATATTCATTACAAGTTAAAAGCTCTTTGATGAGTCTAAGCCCGATTCATTCCTACTAACCGGCAACCTCGCTAAAGGAAAACTAAGATACATAATCAAACTAATGTGTCTCATGGCAAGAAAGGGATACTTGGAAACCTCGTAGTCACTCCAAGCCACTGCATCGGTCTCTCCCTTCTTCTTCCCCCTCCGAGTCTTTCTCTCGAACCGGAAAAATGTCTGCATTCCTCCTACCAAGCTCCGTATAGGAACGTGGGTCTATCAAACCGGCCTCTGTCAGTGGCCTTAGTAGCCCTAGCGTCATCCCTCATCTCCCGTAACCTAGCCGGTAACATAGGAGCCCTCCTCTCCCGTCTCTTGACGTAAGCCTCATAATCGGCCACGCGCCGTCTCCGCTCCCGTCATGAGGATTGGCCCTCGCCTCGGCCCTCCTCCTCTCGTAAACAGCCCTGTCCTCCGCACCCATAATGGCCTCACGCCGTCTCAAAATAGCCACCCGAGTCTCTCCTGCATGCCCCTCGTACCAATCCAGGTACCAAGTGGTCAGAACACCGGTCTCGTGACGCTCGAGAATGACCCGAGGAGGAAAGGCATCGTACCTCCATACTGGGAAAGAAATGGAAACACCGAGGGATCATCCATGGAAACAGGAGCCACCACCCCGGTAGCTATATCATCAAAACCCTCCAAAGGAACTCCGCTTCCAAGCCAAACCGCCTCAGACCAAAGCCTGAATGTAGAAACCGGACCGAGAAAGCCCCTAAGCATAACCACGGAGACCCGTCCCCAAGCACTCTACGAGTCTCCACCCGCCAATGAGGCACCGACCATCTCGATATCTTCAGCCCGGCGACCCGCCATCCAACGCTCCCACGAGCCCCGATCATCAAAATCTACATCAACACCTCTCCCGGCAAAAGTCCAAGGCCCGATCATATCGTAGGTTTCCCGAAGAACCCCCAAACGCTCCATCGCCCACAGGGTCAAGAGAAACGGGCCGCCGTGCATGTACCGCCGTCCGGTAGCTAATCTGTCGAGAGCATGAAAAGTCTCCCCAAGAATCAAAGGAACGACATCTCTCGCCTGTGCGACAATGGACGACAACATCCAGAGATCGATGGCAAATCCCGAAGGAATAGACCATGAACAAAGTGCCGAACATGCAAAGGGCAAAGGCATCCCAATAGGCGTCATCCACCAAGCCTAAGCCCCTAAATCTGTCGGGAAGACCGGAAATATCAAAATGGTCGGGACCGCGGATCATGCCTCGTGCTTCCTCCGGGAAAGATGAAGAAGGTTGCACAACTTGTCAACAAAAGAAGCTCCTCCTGTGACAAAGGAATTGCTATCTCCTCCACCTCCGGACCTCCAAGCAAGGCCCGAAATTCTTCCACAACGGAACAATCTCGTTGAAGGAAAGGCAAAAGACATGCCTTCTAGTATCCCAAAACGAAGAAGAAGCCCTTAAGAGGTCATAATCCGGAACCAATTCTTTGAGAGACCACAAGCATCGTACCTTGTACCGTTCTTCAAAGAAAGACCTTCTCTCATGCATAATTTCCGGACCAATCCTTGAACTTGTTGAAAAATGACATTTGGGACTCTTGGGACAATTTTGAGGGAGCTTTTCTAAGGCTTTCCATGGTTTTTTCTCTCTTCCTCCCGAAAATGGGCCGTTTGGACCGGAGGTTGAAGAAGATATTTGAATTTGAAATAAAGCAAAGCCAGATTTAAAGCAAAATCAAAGGACAAAGCTGTCGAGTCAGTCCCCATCCGCGCGGATGGGATTGCTTCCTCGTAAAAAATTTCCCGCAAATGGCACCAAGCCGCTACACCAAAAAGGGAATATTCCGTCCCGTTGCTCGAAACTTGTGCAAAAAAAAAACCTCCTCAAACCACCCATATACCAAACACCCTTGCAAAAAAGCCAAGGCTCATGCGACACCGCATTCATATTGCATTGCATTCATAAATAAAATCCTAAATGATTACATTCCAAAAAAAAAAAGAGAGTGTGCATAAAAAAAAAAACAAACAAACATAAATAAAATCCTAAATTATTACATCAAAAGAAAAATGTGCATAATCTGTACAAATCTAAATCTCAAAAAAAATCAATCAAAAAAAAAAGATCAATCGGAGTCTCCGACCCGATGTCTCCCCGCCCCTCTTGCGACTCGGGCCCGCTCGTCAGGAGCCCCGAAAGTCTCGGCTCGTAATCGTCCTCATCTCCGTAAAGAGGCTCGTCGGGACCAACCGCACACTCGATAGGGTAAACCTGCATCCCCGAAGAAGTCGTACCCGAAGGTGAAGGCGTCCGACTCCCGAACATACGGAGACGACCCACCGTGCCGCCGCACGTGTCCCCGCCCGTGCGGATCCCCAAGAATGACGTGATCCGAAGGCAAGGCCGCGCGGTGATCAATGAGAGGAGAAAGAGGGGTCTCGAAGAAGTCTCCGAGGGAATAGGAGAAGCCTCCCGTCGGACAGTGCCGCCGTGGTCTCCTCGCCCTAGCCTGAGGTGCCCCGCAAGCAACCATCCTCCGTATGAATCTCTTAGCCCCGATCACTTGCTTCGTCAGTGTCTCGACGACCACCTCCGAAAACTGCACAAAAGCAAAAGCGTCAAAAAAAAAAGTGATGCTAAAGATGATGAAACAAAAGAAAGAAAAGAAGGGGAAAAGGTGAAACCATACCTTCATACCCGGACGAGGCCGGAAAGCTCGTGGAAGCCGCTCGGGCTGAGGGATCTGCACCCTCAATCGGACCCCATCCTGAATGTAGGAAAAATCCGTCCGAGGGTACCGCGGGATCCCAAGCCCCTCCCTCTCCAAAACCCGAGGCATCCTTAGCCTCCTCAAGACGAACGTCGCATATGGCTCGATCGCCACGAAGTCCGAGAAGTGCTGGCCTGCTCGGTAATCGTCCCAGGTCACGGACCGATCGCTCGGGTGCATCATGTCAGCGGGAGGCTCCACCGGTGTCCTCAAAGGCGAGTTCACGCCATGCTGGCGCGTCACCCTCTCTCCCAGATAGTAGACGTCGCAAGTCGTGCCCTCAAAATCCTCCGCCGCACCGCCCGTATCTCGCCGCCTCTTCACCGCGCTACCTCAAAGCGATCCTGTGGAAAGAATATCATCCTCATCCGTCTCGGCCTCCGTCAAAGGAAGGCAATCCGCGTACCTAAGAGTCGTACGCCCCTGGAGCTTATCTTCTCCCGGCATGCTTGGACCAAGACCGCATGGCCGGATACGCCCGACGTACTCCCGCCGGCCGCTCCACACCGTGACGTGGAAAACTCCAACGCCCATACCTGCGAAAGGTAAAAATCCAATCAATCCAAATTGCAAATAAAAGTGCGTGCTCAAAGGAAAGAGGGAAAGCAAAAGAGAGCTTATACCTCCGTGAGCAAACTCGAAGCAAGATAGGAGCTCACAGCTCCTTCCGCCGTATCTATCAAGAGCGAAGTACACCACTCGGCCTCCCAGGAAATATCTCCGGCCGTCTCCATGTCCTCCAAGGACCTCGGCAAGGCAAAGACCGCCGTCCCCTCGGCATGCCCAAAGAGTGTGCTCGAAAAGGTAAACCAGAGGAAGGACCTAGCAATGCGCTCGGCGCTAAACCTATCCTCCCGGCCTCGTAACTCGCGATGGTCTCACGATCTTGCCGTAGACCACGGCATACTCCATCCCCATCCCCTTTTTGGGAATAGGGGAAAATCCAAGAAGAGCACAACGAGATCGGCATCGCCGTAGCCATCTCTCCACTCGATCTGCGTCCATTAAAGGGACGGACCCGTGATCGTGCAAAGATAGTCGAAGGCGTAACGGTCGCCTCGCCCCGGAAGAAGTGGAAGGTGTGGGTCGCGTCCACCAGTCTTTGCGCTAGAGCAAACATCAAGCCCTTGCACTTAAGGAACTTGACCGGTCCCCTCAAGCACTCGACAAACTCCCGAGCCCCGTCTCGACAACGATCTGTCTCGGACTCGGCAAAGCTCCTCGACCCGCATTCGGAAGCCGGTCCCACAAGTCAATCACAGACTCCACCGATCCTCGAGTCTTCATTTTGCTCAGCTGCTCCGTCACAAAACGGTTTCCGCCCTGTAAAAAAAAAAGAAGGGAGAGAAAATGTCAAAAAGATTGCATTTGCATTAAAAAAAAAAAAAAAAAAAAGAAGAAATTTAATGACATAACAAAGATACAATGAGCATAGCCCCATTTTTCTCGCATGAAATAAAACAATTTTCAGCCCGTCCCAATGCATTCAAAAAAAAATGCATTCCTACAGAAGCAAAAAACAAAACTCCGTCCCATTTTCAAAAAAAAATGCATACATGCATATCATCCATCTTACATACAACGGAAGGAAAAATCCGTCCCACTTTTCAAAAAAAAAAATCCTAAACATACATACATCTCATATTGGCAAAATGCCCATTCTTTTCAAACAAAATGCATGCATTGCATCATCATTCATCAATATCAAAATTCAATTTCAACAAAAAAAAATCATCGTCATCATCAAAATGCAATATTCAATTTCAAAAAAAAAAAAAATCACAATTCTTCGAATTTTCACATGAAATTTTCGAATTAAAAAAAAAATGTGGCGAAAATGCCAATTCTTTTCCCAAGCAAAATGCACATTTTTGGGACACTCACAAATTCATTGCAACATTGCATAGCATCAATATCAATATTCAATATTCAAAAAAAAAAATTTCAAAAATCACCCAAAAATTTCAAGCAAGAAATCGACAAGAGGATCAAAAGGATTCGAAATATACCGTTCGGAGATGCGGATCCGAGGCCCAATGTTGCCAAGCATCGGGGTAATGCTCCTCCGCAACCGATTGCGAGAGATTGTAATGCCTCCTCATCCGGACGAGCTCCAATCGCCTCTCCGCTACCGGACCACGTCCTTGGCCTTGAAAAGCGCCTTCCCCGTGTTCCATTGCTCGAAAAATCAAGAAAAACGGACGAATTTTGAAGCTTCTAGGGCCAAAAATGGCTGTTCTCCTCGTTTCTGTCTCCCTCTCTCTCGGCAACTGCAAAAATTGGACTGAGGAAGAAGAAGGGCGTTGGCCCCATTAAATACCCCTGACTTTCCATCCCTATCCGCGCGGATAGGATTGCAAGGGTCAAAATGACCCTTTTGCCCCTTAAAATTTCAGGACTCTGCAATTCAGTCCCCAACTTGACAGAGTTAACCAAAGTTAACCAAAGTCAGCCCCTTGTCAAGAAAATTGTCCCCGGCAGTCAAACGTAAGACCGAGTGCCCTGAGAAAGATAACGAGATCCCGTATCTTTCATCAAAATCTTCCCCGGCAGTCAAACGTAAGACCGAGTGACCCGAGAAAGATAACGAGATCCCGTATCTTTCATCAAAATTGTCCGGCGAAGTCAAGCGTAAGACCGAGTGCCCCGAGAAAGATAACGAGATCCCGTATCTTTCATCAAAATTACCCCGGCAGTCAAAGCGTAAGACCGAGTGCCCGAGAAAGATAACGAGATCCCGTATCTTTCATCAAAATTACCCCACGAAAGAAACGTAAGACCGAGTGCCCCGAGAAAGATAACGAGATCCGTATCTTTCACCAAAATTACCACCGGCAGTCAAACGTAAGACCGAGTGCCCCGAGAAAGATAACGAGATCCCGTATCTTTCATCAAAATTACCCCTAAGTCAAACGTAAGACCGAGTGCCCCGAGAAAGATAACGAGATCCCGTATCTTTCATCAAAATTACTCCCGGCAGTAAAACGTAAGACCGAGTGCCCCGAGAAAGATAACGAGATCCCGTATCTTTCATCAAAATTACCCCCGGCAGTCAAGCGTAAGACCGAGTGACCCGAGAAAGATAACGAGATCCCGTATCTTTCATCAAAATTACCCCCGGCAGTCAAGCGTAAGACCGAGTGACCCGAGAAAGATAACGAGATCCCGTATCTTTCATCAAAATTACCCCCGGCAGTCAAACGTAAGACCGAGTGACCCAAGAAAGATAGCGAGATCCCGTATCTTTCATCAAAATCATCCCCCGGCAGTCAAACGTAAGACCGAGTGCCCTGAGAAAGATAACGGATCCCGTATCTTTCATCAAAATCATCCAACGGCAGTCAAACGTAAGACCGATTTCCCAGACGAATACGTCTGATTTTCCCCAGCAAAGGCTAACGAAATCCCTAGCAAAGTTAACGGAATCCCAAAAGCCAACGGAATTTCGAGTAAGACTCGAACTACGAAAGGGCTTGATTCCCACTAGGGATACGTAGGTAGCCTATCATTAGGTCCAGCCCCTCGACCAAAACGGTCACCCTCTCCTTCGGCAGCAGATGAAGTCCACCGAAAGGCCATTTCAAATCAAGGTCCGAGGCGCCTAAAAAGCCATCATCATCAAGGTCCGAGGCGCCTAAAAAGCCATCATCATCAAGGTCCGAGGCACCTAAAAAGCCATCTCCAAGGTTCGAGGCACCTGAAACGCCATCTCCAAGGTCCGAGGCACCTAAAACGCCATCATCTCCAAGGTTCGAGGCACCTAAAACGCCATCTTCAAGGTTCGAGGCACCTAAGACGCTATCACCATCAAACGATAAATCGCAGCCATCCCCAGCAGAGACCGAAAATGGTCATTCCTATCCCCAGCAGAGCGGATACCCATCAGACCAAAAATGGTCATCTCTTATCCCCAGCAGAGTTTCTTTCCAGCAAACGACTGTAGAACTCGCTCATCAGGTTCGAGGCACCTAAAACGCCATCATCTCCAGGGTCAAAGACCCGAACTACGACTGGCTTGATTCCCATTCGGGATACGTAGGTAGCCTATCGCTAGGTTCAGCCACCCGATCACTCGATCATCCCGCCAAATATGGAGCCTTACTCTTATCGACGACCCCGCTTCCTTCGAAAGCGCCGTCGCCGAGGGGCTACTGTAAGTGCTCCAATTTGAGCTTGTTAGAATTTTCGTTAGAAAATTAACGAAAGTTATAACATTTCTAACAATTCCTAACTATCCTAACATTTCTAACAAAGTGAGGGTAAAATGGGCATTGTTATTTAAGGTTAAACCTTAAAAAGAATCCTAAAAAGAAAAACAAAAGAATAAAACCACAAATAGCAATCTTTGGAAACATAATCTGGTGGTCAATTTGAATTTTGAAAAGATTATTCCTTGTGTCCAAAGCACGAAGCGACAATTAATGAACGGTGCCTTATTTGGATCCATCCGCGCGGACATGTTTGTATTTTCAGGAGGGCTATAAATTGAGCCCTCCAGTCACAGAAATAAAAAGGAAGAACACAATAGCAACGAAGTTCTGGCGAAATATAGAGAGAAAACAGTGAGAATTCTCAAGAATTGTCACCTTTTTCTTTCCAATCTTTCCCAACTCATACTCATCCACTCACTCTCATATTAAAGCCCTAAACACTCATACACTCAAGCCAAACACTCAAGAACACAAGGAAGATTGGTAAACCCTCTTCTTCCTAACCCTAAATCTCATCCATGCATGCATCTTCAAACTACAAAATGTAGTTCTTTCATCTTCTTTCTCTAGATCTAAGAAGGTCACCATGGAAGACCATCTCCATGGATGATCTTCTACAAAGATCAACATTATTTTCAAAGCTTTTCTTGTTTACTTGCAAAAATGCACTTTCAAAAACCCTAAAAAACCATTTTCAAGCACTAAATCTTGATTTCAAAGGGTAAAATCCCCCTCCCCAAGCAAATGAAATGCTTAGTCCTAATGTACCCCAAGGATGGTTTGGTATAGTTGATTCACCACTAAAATGTCTAGTGATCACTAACCAAAACCTAGGGAAATGGGGACAAGCATGGATGCAAAAACCCCTTAAAATCATATTTTCTTTCTTGAGAAGTTGCTGTCCAGTAGCAAATTTCTCAGACCTCAGTCCATGGTCTTAATTTTTGGACACAGATGAACTTGGAATTTGGTGTTGACTACAAAACACTTCTTGTATCCAACATCCAGAGCTTTCTAGACATATTTTTACCTTATTTTTTGGGTGAGTAAAACTCCTCTTTTCAATTTTTCTTTCAGAGGCTAGTTCATCAGCTTCTGGGAATCCAGATCTCATATCTGAGGTTTCCAGAAGGTTTTGACCCCTCAAATCTTCTCCAAAATGGAAATTTCTTTCACACAAAGTTTATTCGAGGAGTCTAGAGAAACTTTCATTCTCTGAGTTCATCCAGATTATGAAGTTTTAGGACCCTTGAATCTATTTCAAAATCAGGTGTCTGCTGCCATTTTCTTCTGGCAGAAGTGACTTCTCAACTTCAAAAGGTTTTTTGAGTACCAAATCTCAAACCAAAAATTCTCCAAAAAATCATGGGATCAGTTTAAAGTCTTAAAAAGACATCCCAATTTTTACTTTTTCCAGTTTCAACTTATTTTGGCCAAAACACACACCAACACACACACACAAATGATTTTCAGCTTGGAAGACTCGTTTTTACGAGGCGCGTCGGGTGCACACTAACGTCCTTCCCGACGCGTAACATGACCTCCGAACCTAAATTTCTGATCTCGGGCTTTTTTCAAAGTTTTGCCCTTCAAAATTAAAATGGCGTGGCGACTCCGTTTTTTCCGGTTTTATTTGGTTTTTCAAAGAAACGCAAAAATCGAATTTTTCCCGCGAAAAAGGCAACACACATCGTTACACACCCAACCAAGACTCAACAAATCATCTATCTTCTTTTTCAGTTCATCGGCCCAGGGCGCCGGCCATACATGCTCGTCGGCAACCATATCTTGGCTCTCCGGGAAAGGAAACTGCCATCCTACCCTGCTCTCCACCAAGATCATGTGATTATCCCAGCCATACACCTTATTCTGAGTGTCTAAAAACAGGCCTTGAACATTCCTAATCGACGACACACTCACTACGAACTTCCCATTCTTGACGAATCGTTTCGTCCGGTAGTATTGACGAAACACCTTATTACATGGCTCGTAGCCAAGAAATCTTCAAACCACAATGAAGCTAGACAAGATCCTAACTGCGTTGCCACTTAGCTCCATGGGCACACAACCTGAGTCTTCAAGGAACTCATTGATAAAAGGGTCTAATGGCAACCTCAGGCCAAGCTCGAATTGCTTATAAAAGAAGGCAACCTTCACTTTGCTGGTTAGGAGGGACTGCCTGCGAGGCTCGTATTCCTTTTGGCTGAGATACTCAAGCCTGTACGATGCAGCATGAACCCTGAAAGAGTCTCGTAGAGAGTCAATCATCAACTTCCCGGTATTTGAAGTCCTCGTACTGACCTTGGCGATGGCCCAGTCACCTTGTGCCCCGCCCCCGAAGCCTCGTTCATTCCTTCCGACTCGTACTCCGTTATGAAAGGCGTCAACGATACGGGCACTCCCAGCACTTGTGCTGGCTTCGATCGCTTCTTGAGCCGGTTGATTAGGACGGCCGTCGTGATCCATAACTACAAAATAAGGAGAAAGAGAAGGGGAATCAGTCCTAACATCCGTAGGCGACGACCTATCTAAGGGCGACCTAGATTCCCCTAAGACCAAATCCCTAACTGAATCACGACGGGACAGTGAATAATGAGTTTGGATGTGATGTGGGAGGTCGTTCATTGACCTAAAAGACGTTACCCTTGGGTCATCCTCCTCGAACTCCCCAAGAACCTCACCTACTGGGAACTCTAAAGGCTCATTCTCAAACCCAAATTTCAGCAAGATTGAAGAGCATTCAGCCAATGAATCTCTCTCCAAATCCCCCTAGCACATTTATAAACCCTCTGATTTAACCCAAAACCGAATTTAACCCCTCTCTCAAAGCTGATAGTCCTGGGTCCCATTAAAGACGTTCTTAAACCCCCAAGAAATACCCAGAAAATGAAGAACAACAAAGGAAATTACCTGTTTCTGGGCTTGAAGATGGGTTTTCCGATGAGTTTACAGGCGGTAAATCAAAGAAATTCCTGATCCACGCCACTGGATTGTCCAAAGGTGATGAAGCCAGAACAGTCAATATCGCCGGAAAACGTTTGCACGGTGGCCGGAATGATCCTTGCTGGTTGCCGGAAATCACTCTTGCTAATTGCTCTCAATGTTCAAAGTTACGTAAAGCTTGAAATGGAGGGGGGAGAAAGCTTTTATACTTGGGGAAGATGAGGAGTTGGTACTTGGGAAATCCAAACGGCGAAATGATGGGGGCATTAAATACCCGCTGTAATTTCCAAGAAGAATGTCCCATCATGGGACGCGTGTCCATTAGTGGAGGGATCCCAGCCGCCCACGTCATCGATGCTGACATCATCATAATTCAAAATTCAAATTGACGGTCGTACGGATAACCTTGGAGGAAAAATGATAACTCCTGGCCCGTCAAGACGACCCATGAGTTGGGGGTCACTGAACGGAATATTCTGTGATGGGCCGAGCCCAATACTTTGCTACGAGCTAGGGGCCCAGCAGGCCCACCAAAGGACCAATTACGAAGGGTCAGATCAAGATCTGGGTTATGGCCCGTCCAACAACGGATGGCGGACGTCGCCATTGAGCGATCAAGGCCACCTAACGACGAGCCTTACCACCGCGCCAAACTGGTCACATTCAACAAGAGTGATCGTCGTCATTGAACGACCAACTCACGCTGCCGCTCGCTCGTCGAGTCACCTCTCAAGGAGACGACCCAATTGGACGTACAGCTCCAGGTCGTCTCTTCAATTAGCTTCCTCAACAAGCTTGATTAATTAGCTAATTTGGGATAATGTCAGACCTACCACTGGGCCTTGTTATACGTGCAATCATAAAACCAGTAATAATGCCAAAAGGCGTGCAGGTTGACTTTCCCTTATAAGGCAAGCTGCTTTGCTTATCAATGTCGAGGCGGCTGCGGTGTCCTTACATAGGCGGAACAATTCCGGCGCGACACGTGTACGCCTAGGAGACAGTAGCGATCCAACGGTTGGCATCCATCCAATCAGCCGGTTCGAGATGGAAACCCTAGTTACTTTTTATGTACGCTATAAATATGAGAATACTATCATGGAATAAGGTAATGCATTTACGCATATTTACGTATACACGCACTTTCCATAATTCTTACACCCTTTTCCGGTCCATTCGATTCTCACGCGGAGGGCTTCTTTGGAAGACCCCGGCGCAGTTTCACGGTTCTTGCTTGTGGTGTGCAGGTCACGAAGTCAGCTCAATCATTCGCTGGACACAATACCTGAGTCCAAAACACATTCCTGCACCATCAATAATATTTGTGTCCCAATTTATATCAAATTTATACCTTATCATTACCCTTATAATTTTTTTTGCCCCCTTTATTCAAAATCCTACCTCCACCAATGTCGCAATATGCAGTATATGATCATCTATGATATTGTGGACAACATTTTTTTACTTCCAAAACTACTAATGTTATAGTGATGTCATTATGTGACACAACACAATCTTTCAAATCTAAATTGGGTGTGGCAAATATAATATGGCGATTATATATATATACTACTCCATTCCTAACTAAATAAATGTGTATTTTCATTTAAAAGACATCATGAATAATTTGATTTATAAATAACAATTGATAATAATATACAAATACCTTTACTGTTTATTTTTTAAACTTTAATCTTACAAATATATATACGTACATCGTTAGATATGATATTTATAAATGCTGAAATTCATTAGTGGAGAATTATTTATTTTATCATTCATTTGAATATATATATTTTTAATTTTTTTAAAAAATAAACATTCATTTAAACAAATGAAGTAATTAATATGATGGGAGGATGCATTCATTTGTCCAACTACATCACAAGATGTGATACCTTAGTGTTACTAAACAATCAAGAGTTAATTAATAATTTGAACCATGCACATGACAACTACTTAATCATTTATTTAAAGTAATAAGATAAATCAATTAAATATAATTGAAAAAATAAAACCTTTCCAATTCTGGCACTTTTACATCTATTAGAAAAACAACAGTGATCTATAACATATTACTAATACAATCCCCGGCTGACATCATCTTTGTACACTTGGCAACATTAAATTGTAAATTTTTCCTCCAAAACGAGATGATGACATCATAAATTAATTTTAATTAATTAATTTAATTACTCTTTCTTTTCTTAATTAAACTCATTTTATCTAGAAGTTGGGAACAATTAATGAAGCTGAAGAGTGAATATTGAATGCAACACTAGAAATTTGAAAGAATTTTATTGGAAATAAAAAGTGTAGTCAAGATGTAATTATGGGTCTTGGGGTTTAATTATTATATTCTTTTTATTATTCTTTTTAGTTATTTATTTTCTCAAAAACAAATTAATAATGCCCATTTTATAAAGATTCTATCATTTACCGTCACTCCCTCGAAAGTCAAATATTCCTTATTTCTCATAATATAATATATATACTATACTGCATAAAACTACTAAATTAAAAGTTATTTACATTAATTAATTAAAGTAAAGCTTCAAAAAAAATTTAACAGTCTTACAAAAAAACTAAAACCGATACTACGATTATTATCTTTCTTAGATGATGAAATTTGGAAATTAATTAATTGTAACCTACAACTTTCATAATATTATTGAATAATATTGGTAAATTACTCCATCCGGTTCAAAATGGATGTCGTTTAATTTGAAAATTTAGACAATTTTTAAGAAATGCACTTAATACAACAACTTTAATAACTAAAATATCAAATATACTCCTATTAAATGTTTCTCTCTCATACATTATCTCACACAAAAGGTATAATTAATGGAATGTTACAAGTTTCAATAATGTGGCAAATTGAAGATTTAACCTAAAACAACATCTATTTTGAAACAAAGTTTAGGACACAAAACGACATCTATTTTAGATTGGAGGAAGTAATTAAAGAGTGTAAATAATATTTTATTCAATAATTAAATGAAAATATATTTACTAATTGTTGGGCCCTACATTTTCAGTCAACATGTTTTCAACTTGCACATAACATCTTGGTACTAACAACTTGAGTTCTCCTACTACATCTTGATCATCTTGCAGGTTGAATTATTATTACGTTAAAACCCTACTTTTCAGGGAACGTGCCAATGGATGAGGAGACTGATTCAACGACGTTTCTTCATCAAAATATCCAGCAACGGACCACTATCTCCTTCATCAACAATGTGGCGAGAATATCTCAACAAGATCAACTTAATTCCGAGATTCAAGGCCTGTTATTATCTTTGTATTTTAGCCGTTATTTGAGGTATAAAAGGGGGGATAACACCTGTATTTTACACACACAATCTCACTAGCATAAGCTCCCTTACATACGCTCTTAGTTCTGTACTCAAACTCGATTAATATACCTTTTGGTCAAGGCAGGTTCCTAAACCTTCCGGGGTTTTGTGCCGGCGAACAAGTTGTTCAAGGGCTTTCCATAGTCAACAAATTCATTGTGTTCATTTCTATTCTGTCCAATAATCATTGTACCCCGATTCTTATCTCTTTTGTCATTTTTCTCGTCATTGGTAGTACTTGTTGAAATTTGACCAAAACAATTTGGCGCCGTCCGTGGGAATACTTTGATTATTTGCGTAGAAATGACCAATCCGCCGTCCGGCAGTCAAGGTGAGAGGAGTCAGCCACTTCCTAGTTCCGGCACCCAAGGCAATCCATCTTTGAATTCGTAAGCTATCAATTTGGAGATAATATCCAACATGGTCACTATGATGAAGAAAGTGAATGGCCGTTTGGATGCTCAGGAGCATACAAACACCATGATATTCAATGCCATTGATACCATGCGTAAAGGGAAGCAAACTGAAACTCAAGTATCTACTCCGTTTTCACCTTTGCACCACTAGATCTTTGTTTGGTGCGGTACGGACTAAGCCATTTTGGAGATATCCCTATGTCCAGTACCTTGCCAGCAGAAAGCACAATCGTGACGTCTATTCCAATCACGCAACCAAGATTCAGCCTTACAGCTAGCCAACCTGTGTTGTCACCTTGCTATACCTATGCCACACCTTCGATGGGGCAAACAGGGAGTTTCTTTAATGCTTTTGATACTTCTGCATCTCAATTTAATAATAATCCTCTTTTCGCAGAGAATCAACTTATTAAGGAAATGCAGACTATAAAAGAGTTGCTTCGAAGCGTACCTGGAGTCAACTTGCCTTATCACCAAGTTTCTCCAACCTGCTACAACGAATCTCGTTTTGTTCCAGCAATAGCTAATGTAGAGATCCCAAAGAAGTTTTCATTCCCTCATATGAAGAAGTATGACGGGAGCACCGATCCAGCAGAGCATGTGTTGCTGTATCAGGAATCGATGGATATTATAAGTATCCCCCCTGTTTTTAAAGAAGCATGTTTTTGCAGGGGTTTTGGCTCAACTCTGTCAGGACCAGCCTTAAAATAGCTAACAGGACTTCCTCTAAACTCTATTTCTTCATATGCTCAACTTGTCAACATGTTTACTAATCAATTTTCGTGCAACATGGCATTTGACAAATTGACTAGTTACCTTTACATAATTGTGCAACAGCCTAACGAAAGTCTTAAAGAATATTTGCACAGGTTTAACAAGGAGGCAGTGACCATACCCAATTTGGATATGTCCACAGCTACGGAAGCATTCCGTATAGGCTTGAAGAAGAGCTCTCTATTTTATAATGAGTTGGTGATGACTCTTGCGAAACAACTTGAAGAAATCAGAACTAGAGCCTTGCGTTTCATCAGATTGGAAGATGATAGCCTGGCAATGGAGAAGTCAACTGGGAGGACCCCTACTCCTCTATTTGAGCCCTCAGACAGAAAATCAGATTTCTATCATCATAAGTCTAACAGGGGCAAACCCCCTGCTAAATCTGAATCTTCTAAAATTCATTTTGTAGATGATGATCAAGATGTGGATGATAATGGCTATCCTAAAATTTCTGATTACTGCTTTTTTGTGGACATTGCAGGAGTCCTTTGCGCCATGGAAAATCTAGGAGACAAAGCAAGATGGCCTAAGAAGAGTGACAAGCCCACAACTTGGAAGGATAAGTCCAAGTGGTGCGCGTTTCATGAGGAGTTTGGGCATACCACTGAGAATTGTTTTGCCTTAAGGAAGGAGATTGCTCATCTATTGTCAAAGGGTCTTCTTAAGGATTTGCTGGGTAAGAAGAGGGTCAGAAATGAGTCCAAAGAGCCTGATTCTGGAGAGCAGTCCAGACCCGAGAAAGTTGCACCTCCTCCAGCCACCAAGGTAGTAAATGTTATTTCAGGTGGATCCCATATTTGTGGCACAACTTACTCTGCAGCCAAGCGTCATGCCAAGAGTTCCAAGGAGGATCAGTCAGAACTGCCCTCAAGGTGTCGCGACTTCACAGATGGTCAAGTTATCTCCTTTGAAGATGAGGATAAGGATAACACGTTGGACCCCCATCATGATGGTCTAGTTGTCCAGGTGCAGATTGCTAATTGTATGGTCAAGAGAATTCTAATTGATGGCGGCAGCTCAGTTAACATAATCTTCACTCATGCTCTGGAAGAGATGGGCATTCCTTTGTCCGAAGTTGTGAAGAATTCATCCATACTGGTGGGGTTCAGTGGTGAAGTAAAGCAAACAGTCGGAGAAATCAAGTTGCCTATCTATTTGGAGGGTATGAATTCTATGGAAAGATTCTGTGTGATTGAATGCTCATCCTCGTACAATGTCATTTTGGGAAGACCTTGGATCAACAACATGAAGGCCGTGCCATCAACCTATCACCAGTGCGTCAAATTCCCAACACCTTGGGGTGTGGCCAAGTTGAAGGGAAATCAGCAGTCTTCTAAGGAGTGCTACAAGGTTAATATGAAAGCAAGTTCAGTCCCTCGTCAAGCATAGCAATTAAAGAAAAAGGCCCAGGATGTTCTTGAAGCAGTGGAGCATGAGACGAAAAGTATTTTTGTTGATGAATCAAACCCTGAGGCCCAAGTGCAAGTTGGTACAGATCTTCCATCCGAAATTGAGGAGGAGCTGATTGAGTTCTTGAAGAGTCAGAAATGTTGTTTTGCGTGGAAGCATGAGGATATGACAGGAATAAGCAAGGAAATCATTACTCACAAGTTGAACATTGATCCAACCATCCGTCCTGTCCATCAGAAAAGAAGAAAGTTTGCCCAGGAGCGGAACCAGATTATAAAGGATGAAGTCGAGA
Organism: Adenophora triphylla var. japonica; assembly: GCA_022495995.1. NCBI lineage: Eukaryota > Viridiplantae > Streptophyta > Magnoliopsida > Asterales > Campanulaceae > Adenophora > Adenophora triphylla. The sequence goes on along the minus strand of JAFEMH010002059.1, from coordinate 363,958 downwards.
GGCTTTTGAAGTCCAAAATGATCAGGGAAGTTCAATATCCAAGGTGGTTAGCTAATGTCGTGGTGATAGAGAAGAGGAACGGCAAGTGGCGAGTATGCGTGGACTTCACAGACTTGAACAAGGCCTGCCCGAAAGATCCATTCCCTCTTCCTCATATTGATTCTCTAGTTGATGAGACAGCTGGCCACGATATCTTGACATTCATGGATGCGTCCTCAGGCTTTCAACAAATTCAAATGGAGCCCTCAGATCAAGAGGATACGGTATTCATGACTCCGAAAGGTATATATTGTTATATTGCTATGCCATTTGGTCTTAAAAATGCAGGGGCAACTTATCAGAGGCTGGTGAACAAGATGTTCAAAGATCAACTTGGCAAGACAATGGAAGTTTACATAGATGATATGGTAGTAAAATCCAAGCATATTGAAGATCACGTGGAGCATCTTGCTGAGGCGTTCAACATCTTGAAAGCTTTCAACATGAAGCTTAATCCAGCGAAGTGCAATTTTGGTGTTAAATCAGGAAAGTTCTTGGGCTATATGGTGACCAAGAGAGGAATTGAAGCCAGTCCCGAACAGATCAAAGTTATTCTCAACTTGGAATCCCCCAAGAATATCAAAGACGTGCAAAGGTTAACAGGTAGAGTAGCTACCCTAAATAGATTTATATCTAAATCATCTGATAAGTGCAGGTTATTCTACGAAGTGTTAAGAAAGAATAAACTCTTCCAATGGACTAATCAACATGAGGCAGCTTTTAAACAACTTAAAGAATACCTGATGATGTCACCCCTACTCGCTAAACCAGAACGTGGTGAGCGCCTTTATTTATATTTAGCCGTATCTGAGAATGCAGTTAGTGCAGTGTTGGTGAAAGAAATCCAAGGTAAACAGCATCCTGTGTATTATATAAGTAAGTCTTTACTAAATGCTGAAACGAGGTACTCTCATCTTGAAAAGTTAATTCTAGCCTTAACTAATGCTGCTACCAAACTGCATCATTATTTTGAAACACATTTTATAACTGTTAGAACTAACTATCCTATGAGAAATGTGTTGAGAACTCCAGAGATGTCAGGCAGATTGGCCAAGTGGTCGGTCAAGTTGAGCACGTATGACATTTCATATGAGCCAAGAGCAGCTATCAAATCTCAAGCTCTAGCTAATTTTGTAGCAGACTTTAGTCCAAGTTTGCAGCCCGAGGTGGAACTGGAAGTACAACAGCTTGAAGGTAAAACAATTCCTAGATTTTGGACACTGTATACAGATGGAGCTTCAAATTCCAAAGGAATTGGCTTGGGAATAGTTCTGAAATCCCCTCAAGGTGATATCATACCTCAAGCTGTATCTTGTGAATTCAATGCGATGAATAATGAAGCTGAATATGAGGCTTTAATCATGGGTTTAACTACAGCTTTAAGTTTAAATATTACTCATATAAATGTATATGTTGATTCTCAATTGCTCGCTAACCATTTCAATGGCAGTTATATGGCGAAGCATTCCAAGATGACTCTGTATCTCCAACATGTTAAAGCTTTGGCTTCAAAATTTATGTCATTCTCTTTGGAACAGTCCCTAGAGAAGAGAATACAGAAGCGGACGCATTGGCCAACTTGGGTTCAACTTGCAAGTCTATGTTGCATACTAATATTCCCATTATTTATGTTAAGTACCCGGCAATAGACCAAGTAGAGGAAACTCAAGAAGTTACTCAGTCTAATGGGGCACAAGATACAAGTTCATCTTGGACCCAACCTATAATTGAGTTCCTTCTACTTGGAACTATTCCACCTGATATTAAGAATGCTAGATCTTTTAAAATGCGTACTTCAACTTTTGTTTTAATAGATAATGTCTTGTTTAAGAAATCTTTTGCAGGACACTATTTAAGATGTATTGACAATAAGCAAGTTGAGCTCGTGCTAAGTGAAATCCATGAAGGAACGTGTGGAAATCATTCTGGTGGGAAAGCATTGGCATCAAAGGCTCTCAAGACTGGCTATTACTGGCCAACCATGCGTCAAGATGCCATGAGCTATGTGCAGAAATGTGATGCCTGCCAGAGACACAGTAACATCTTGCATCAACCTGCTGAACCTCTACACTCTATCGTCTCATCTTGGCCTTTCATGCAATGGGGCATGGATATTGTGGGCAAGTTGCCTAAAGCCCCTGGAGGCAAAGTGTTCATGCTAGCAATGACTGATTATTTCTCAAAGTGGATTGAGGCAGAGGCTTATGTGCAAGTAAGAGATAAGGAGGTAGTTTCATTTTTAAAGAAAAATATTATTAGCAGGTTTGGCGTACCATCAGAGATCATATGTGATAATGGATCCCAATTCATAAGTAAGAAGACTAGAGATTTTTGTGCTCGTTGGGGCATCAAGCTGATCATGTCTACGCCTGTCCACCCTCAAGCCAATGGTCAAGCTGAATCAAGCAACAAGTTGATTGTCAACAACTTGAAGAAACGCCTAGATCAAAAGAAAGGAAAATGGGCTGAAGAATTACCACTTGTACTTTGGGCAGACAGGACCACTACAAAAGGGGCCACAGGTAGAACTCCATATTCCTTGGTATTTGGAGCAGAAGCTGTAATTCCAGTCGAGGTGACAATCCCAACAGCAAGGTATGGTTTATTAACTCAAGATGAAAATAATCTCTTGTTAACCCAAGATCTAGATACAATTGATGAGATCAGGGATTTAGCCAAGATAAGGATGGCAGCCTATCAACAACGGATTGCTAGATCTTACAACAAGAATGTCAGAATAAGAAGATTCCAGGTTGGTGATTTAGTTTTGAGAAAAGTATTTCAAAATACAAGAGAACTGAATGCAGGTAAATTAGCTCCCAAGTGGGAAGGACCATATCTTATTGATGCTGAAGCTGGCAAAGGGGCATATTGGCTGTCAACCCCAAATGGAGATAGGGTCCCTAGGAGTTGGAATGCCATTCATTTAAAGCTTTATTTTATGTAAGTCAAGTTATTAACAACTAGACTTCTCAGGTATGGTTTAATTTATGTCAAGTTCATTCGCATGTTTCAATTCTCAGTTTTATTGGAAGCCCTTACTAACTTAAGCATCGAAGGGGTGTTAGCTACGCTAACACCCAATCCTAACATGAATTTGTTTTGCAAGGTATACAAGCGGAGTAGGCTCAACATGTTAACATGCCAGTACGGCTCCGACATGTTGAGAACTAAATTGGAGCAGGTCGAACATGTTAACACGCCAGTACGGCTTCGACATGTTTAGACCTGAGATAAAGAAGTTCAACATGTTAACACGCCAGTATGGCTCCAACATGTTGAAACTTTAGCTGAAGAGGAATGGAACATGTTGACATGCCAGGACGGCTGAGAATTGTTCTATTTCTTCAAACGGTTTACCTATGATCAAAGGTACATTTTTCTTATGGTTAAAAGATTTAAATCTTTTCTAAAGAATTAAGGTTTTGACACCTTCACCCGTGCGCACGATTTCACACTTATTCAAGTTGTGACTATTGGTTGTAACATTGACATGTTACCTACTGTTCATATCATCAACGTTTTATCTACTAAACAAGCAAGTATTTCTTAAGAACCTAAAATACTTCTTTAAAACTTCAAAATGATCCCAAAAGATTTTGGAACTAAATGGATAAGTTGGATAAGCCAACAAATCCCTTAAACCTACATAAAGCTTGGAGTACTAGACCAACCTAGTACCCCCAAATAAATTGTCTGCGCTCTTATGAGCCATTACATAACCAAAGAAGCAAAAAAGAAATTGTTTTTGTTATCCTTCCTCTCAAACTACTTAAAACATTTGAATTGTTCAATCCTCTTGGCCTGCTGCCGCTGGTGGTTTACATGTCTCCTTCTCTTGATTATTCTCTTCAACGTGAGTCACCACTATGGTACTCAAAGCTTTGTTGGCATCATCAACCAGTTTGTCAAGAGCTTCAAGGGCCGGTGAGTTCACTTCCTCCCCATCCACTGGTTCGCTAATGAAGTCTTCTAGAGTTCTTTTCTCCTCCTCCAAATCCCAGCTTGGAGCCAACCCATTCTTGAACTCCTCCATGAGCTGAATCCTGGCCTCCAGCACTGTCTTGGTGGCATTAAACTTGAAATCCTCCTTTGCTGCTTCAAGTTCCTTTACATGAGCCTCATTTTCTTTCACCTTCTCAGCACAAACATCTGCCAATTCCTTTCTCAAAGACCCAATGTCTTTCTTCAGTTTCTCCACCTCACCAGCATATATTTTTGCTTCTTTCTTCAGTCTTTCTACTTCCCCAGCACTTGTTTTGGCTTCCTTCTTTGATTCCTCAGCCTCATAATTGCATCTAGCCGCTTTGATTGTCAGAACATTGACTTGGTCCATAATAGGACTCATTATCTCCGAAACCTGTGTAAAAGAAGTATTAATACTTTATAAATTCTTTGGTATAAGGTTCAAAGTCTCCTCGTTATACCTTGTCGACAAAATCTGTCATCACAGCACCAAACTTCTCTCTCGTTTTCTCCACATCCAAAACATTACTCACGTCCGTGGCTTCAGCCTCCACTAGTTTTCTTATCTTTGATTCATCATTCTTCTTGGATGCATTCACTTCAGAACTGGATACCACAGATTGGGGAGTTGGGGGCTTGCTAATTTTCTTTACAGTCTCTTTGCCTTAGCATCAGCAAGGAGATCCGCAACACTCACATTGGTTTTAGAACGAGTAGCTGCAATAAAGGGAATAGAATTAGAACAACTTGAAGGATTAGAACAAATGGAAGATAGGCAAAAAATTTAAGATGTTAATTACACCTGTAGACATCTTGATAGAACCTGGCAGAGATTCTTCAGGCTTAACTTCTTCTTCTAAACCCTCAACCCTCTCTGCAGAAAACAGGACAGGGAATGCTTTGAAAGACCTAACAAGTGGATCCAACTCGTAAATTTTCTTCACATTTTCTTCTGTCCCTTCTTGTTCTGGGAAAAGCACGCACAATTTGGCAACTTCTACAAAGGAAGATTCAAGTGGTTAAGATTAGGTGTGCAAAGATTTTAAGCATGTATGAAATCAAAGGAAATTTCCCCTACCTTGAGACCTCCACTTTGAAATTACACCAGCCTCTTGACCTAGGCTATCTTTCCTAGCAAAGAAAAACTTGTTTCTCCATCCTCTATCGGCAGGGTCATTGTTGGAATTCAAGATGGGATCACCACCACTCTTAACCCTAAAGCAAAACCTCCCAAGACCAAATCCCCTTATATCAGTAGTATAAGCAAACTCTTCTAGGCTCACATTCAAACCAGTTTCCTCCTTCAACCTAACTAGGGTTTGTAAACACCTCCAACCTTGAGGCATAATTTGGGCATAATTAAGTTTGGCAGAGGTGAAGAACCTAGTGATTAAGTCAGGAAAAGGGAATTTTAGGCCAATGATGAAGGGATATTCTGGGAAACACACCCATTCAGGGGAATAGCACTCAGAGGTTAAGTCGGGATGGACGAAGAAAACAGTTTCGGGTGGAAATGCATGATTCTTCTTAATAATTTCCAAATCAGCCTCAGAAATCAAGCATTTTTCCTTATCAGGCTCTTTCAACAGATTTTGGGTCGTGAAACCCTCAGGAAGACCTTCATCGCTCTCGATTATGCTTACCTTCTTTTTCCCCATTTTTTACAACTTGAGAAAATTATCAAAGAGAAAATTGAGAAGGGGACGAAGCTACTCACCAGAAATTTTACTTGTTTTTCTTCTTGCGTTTCTTCTTGATTTCTCTCCAAAGGAACCCCTTTTGTTAAAGATTTTCTGTGAAAGGGAGAGTTGGGGAAGAAGGATTCTAATTTATTGAGAGAGGTTGAAAGCGGTTGGAAGTCTAAAGAAACATCATGACCTTTGCCTTGGAAGTACCCAAAACCGTCCCATCAAACCTTTTTCATTTAAAACCGCCGTACACTTTATCCATTTTTGGCAAACTTTTTAAATTTTTGACTCTTTATATTCTTTATTATAAAATTCAAAAAGTTTGGGGGCAATTGTTGGGCCCTACATTTTCAGTCAACATGTTTTCAACTTGCACATAACATCTTGGTACTAACAACTTGAGTTCTCCTACTACATCTTGATCATCTTGCATGTTGAATTATTATTACGTTAAAACCCTACTTTTCAGGGAACGTGCCAATGGATGAGGAGACTGATTCAACGACGTTTCTTCATCAAAATATCCAGCAACGGACCACTATCTCCTTCATCAACAATGTGGCGAGAATATCTCAACAAGATCAACTTAATTTCGAGATTCAAGGTCTGTTATTATCTTTGTATTTTAGCCGTTATTTGAGGTATAAAAGGGGGGATAACACCTGTATTTTACACACATAATCTCACTAGCATAAGCTCCCTTACAAACGCTCTTAGTTCTGTACTCAAACTCGATTAATATATCTTTTGGTCAAGGCAGGTTCCTAAACCTCCCGGGGTTTTGTGCCGGCGAACAAGTTGTTCAAGGGCTTTCCCTAGTCAACAAATTTCTTGTGTTCATTTCTATTCCGTCCAATAATCATTGTACCCCGATTCTTATCTCTTTTGTCATTTTTTCTCGTCATTGGTAGTACTTGTTGAAATTTGACCAAAACACTAAATAATGAATTATTCAAGATGGTCGGTATAGTAGTTTTATTGTATTAAATGTTCATTATCTATAATCTATAACATATTACTAATACAATCACCGGCTGACATCATCTTTGTACACTTGACAACATTAAATTGAAAATTTTCCCTCCAAAACGAGATGATGACATCATAAATTAATTTTAATTAATTAATTTAATTACTCTTTCTTTTCTTAATTAAACTCATTTTATCTAGAAGTTGGGAACAATTAATGAAGCTGAAGAGTGAATATTGAATGCAACACTAGAAATTTGAAAGAATTTTATTGAAAATAAAAAGTGTAGTCAAGATGTAATTATGGGTCTTGGGGTTTAATTATTATATTCTTTTTATTTTTCTTTTTAATTATTTATTTTCTCAAAAACAAATTAATAATGCCCATTTTATAAAGATTCTAGCATTTACCGTCACTCCCTCGAAAGTCAAATATTCCTTATTTCTCATAATATAATATATATACTATACTGCATAAAACTACTAAATTAAAAGTTATTTACATTAATTAATTAAAGTAAAGCTTCAAAAAAAAATTAACAGTCTTACAAAAAAACTAAAACCGATACTACGATTATTATCTTTCTTAGATGATGAAATTTGGAAATTAATTATTTGTAACCTACAACTTTCATAATATTATTGAATAATATTGGTAAATTACTCCATTCGGTTCAAAATGAATGTCGTTTAATTTGAAAATTTAGACAATTTTTAAAAAATGCACTTAATACAACAACTTTACTAACTAAAATATCAAATATACTCCTATTAAATGTTTCTCTCTCATACATTATCTCACACAAAAGGTATAATTAATGGAATGTTACAAGTTTCAATAATGTGGCAAATTGAAGATTTAACCTAAAACAACATCTATTTTGAAACAAAGTTTAGGACACAAAACGACATCTATTTTAGATTGGAGGAAGTAATTAAAGATTGTAAATAATATTTTATTCAATAATTAAATGAAAATATATTTACTAAATAATGAATTATTCAAGATGGTCGGTATAGTAGTTTTATTGTATTAAATGTTCATTATCTATAATCTATAACATATTACTAATACAATTCCCGGCTGACATCATCTTTGTACACTTGCAACATTAAATTGAAAATTTTCCCTCCAAAATGAGATGATGACATCATAAATTAATTTTAATTAATTAATTTAATTACTCTTTCTTTTCTTAATTAAACTCATTTTATCTAGAAGTTGGGAACAATTAATGAAGCTGAAGAGTGAATATTGAATGCAACCCTAGAAATTTGAAAATTTTTTATTGAAAATAAAAAGTGTAGTCAAGATGTAATTATGGGTCTTGGGATTTAATTATTATATTCTTTTTATTTTTCTTTTTAGTTATTTATTTTCTCAAAAACAAATTAATAATGCCCATTTTATAAAGATTTTAGCATTTACCGTCACTCCCTCGAAAATCAAATATTCCTTATTTCACATAATATAATATATATACTATACTGCATAAAGCTACTAAATTAAAAGTTATTTACATTAATTAATTAAAGTAAAGCTTCAAAAAAAATTTAACAGTCTTACAAAAAAACTAAAACCGATACTACGATTATTATCTTTCTTAGATGATGAAATTTGGAAATTAATTAATTGTAACCTACAACTTTCATAATATTATTGAATAATATTGGTAAATTACTCCATCCGGTTCAAAATGGATGTCGTTTAATTTGAAAATTTAGATAATTTTTAATAAATGCACTTAATACAACAACTTTACTAACTAAAATATCAAATATACTCCTATTAAATGTTTCTCTCTCATACATTATCTCACACAAAAGGTATAATTAATGGAATGTTACAAGTTTCAATAACGTGGCAAATTGAAGATTTAACCTAAAACAACATCTATTTTGAAACAAAGTTTAGGACACAAAACGATATCTATTTTAGATTGGAGGAAGTAATTAAAGATTGTAAATAATATTTTATTCAATAATTAAATGAAAATATATTTACTAAATAATGAATTAATAATAATTCAAATTAATAATAATTCAAAAGTATTCTATTTATGCTTTTTGGCAACTCAAATAGAAAAGTGTGGTTCTTGTTTATTTATAAATTGAAATTTTAAATAAATAACTTTATTGACAGCTCAAAGACAATTATTTTTGTTTTTTACAACACCATGTGGCTTATTATTTATCCATTTATCTCAAATTAAATATTTATTTTTATAATTATAAATAAATATAAATATTTATTTTAAGATGAAAATATTACTCCCTCCGTCCCACTTCAATTGTGCCATGGCATTTTTGTACACTTTTTTTTAAGAATTTTTTTTTAAAATGAGTAAAGAATTGAAAGTGGGTAGAAGATTAGAGGAGAGATAATGTAAAAGTTAAAAATCTATAGTATAAATCACACCAGTGGGTGAACAGTAGACATGGGCAAACCGGAACCGGAATCGGGCGGAACCGGAGAACCGAACCGGAACCGGAACCGGAAGAACCGGAACCGGTTTAGAACCGGAACCGGTGAGAACCGAAACCGGCCGGTTCACGGTTCAATCCCGGTTCCTCATTTTAAAAAACCGTGAACCGGCGGTTTTGGAACCGGAACCGGAGAACCGGAACCGGGGAACCGGCGGTTCGGAACCGGAGAACCGGCGGTTCTTGCAGAAAATTCAAAAAAAATTGAATTTTGCCCGTTTTTTTTTCAGCTTTTTCAGTCAAATTTGCCCTCTTTTTTTTTACTTTTTACACCTTTTTCAGTAATTAAAAAAAATAAAAAAATAAAACAATCCTTACCTTTCACCTATAAATACAAATTCACCTCATTATATTTTATTTTCACAAAACTCTCTTAACTCTCTCTTACTCTCTCTTAACTCTCTCTTAAGTTACTCTCAAGTCTCAACTCTCTCAAGCTCAAAGCCTCAAAATCTCAAATCACTCACCAACATTCATATTTTCATCCATTTTCATAGTCATATTTTCACTCACCAACATTCATATTCCATAATCCATCCTCATTTTCCATATTTTCATCCATTTTCATAGTCATACACTCATACTTACACACCAATACACCATCATGTCTTCTTTCCTTAGAAACTTAACAAAAAAACGGGTAGCAAGAGCAAAAACAACCAAGGAGGTTCATCTTCTCGACTACCACCCCCCCCACCACCACCAAATGATATTCCCTTTTATGATGGGGGAATGTCGGGAAGAAATCAATGGAAAATTAATGAAGATGAGGAGGTTCAAGTTGGAGACCAACAATTTCCAATACCGCCTTTCATGTCACAACAACCACAATTTGTAGGAACTCCAAGTACTGAAGAAAGTGATGCACATAACCTACCACCAGTGCCACCACCACCAACTGTACCAAGAGGAAGGGGTCGCGATCTTCGTGGAGGCGGTCGACAAAGTCAACCTCAAGAACCTAAAATTCGTGAACCGAAGTCCCCAATTTTTATTCGTCACTTTAGGAAGGAGCTCGGATTCGACAAACATGGTGAGGAGGTTTGGAAAGTGATATGTAACTATTGTGAAAATGTTTATACTTGGAGGGATGGCAATGGATACGGCACTTATACCAAGCATGTTCGAGTTCATCATCCTATCGAATTTGGCATAGATCCAACTCAAACACAACTCCAAGGAGTTTCGACTTCTTCGATGGGCGCTTTAGGTACGTCTTCTTCTTCCAACACTACATTTCATTATAGTGAACAAAACCATAGAAGAGGTATGGCAAAATTTGTGTGTGTTAAATGTCTTTCCTTTAGTTTTGCCGATGATGAATTCTATGAAGATTTTGCTAAACTCTCTCTTAACCCCGCTGCAAAAAGAATACCACGTAGAACTCTCACACGTGATATTGCAAAAATAGTCGGGGAATATAAATATGGTTTAATACAAACATTTGCTAATTTATCTCAATAAGTTTCTATTTGTTCGGATATATGGAGTGATAACCGTTGTGAACATTTTTATATGGGAGTAACTTGTCATTGGATTGACAATTCTTGGACCATTCAAAAGAGATTGATTGCATATAGAGATTTTGATGATGAGCATACCGCACACAATATTGCACTTAAACTACAAAGTATTTTACAAGAATATAATTTAGTTACTAAAATTTTTTCAATGTCTTTTGATAATGCTAGCCCTAATACTGCAAGTTTACCGGAACTAATTGGTATTTGTAAACCGGTATTAGGTGGAAATTTTTTTCATATTAGATGTTTTTGTCATATTTTAAATTTATGTGTGCAAGATGGTCTATCTGCTTTACAAAATTCAATTATTCCTATTAAACGAGGTATACAGTTTATTATGAGAAAAAGTTCCAATCAAAGAAAATGGAGAGACTATTGCAAGGCAAATGATATCCGTCCCAAAAAATTTTCAATGGATGTTACAACTAGGTGGAATTCTACCTATAAACTTTTAGCGGATTCTTTTCTTTATAAGGAACAAATTGCTTGTTTTTGTCTTCCGTTGATTACAAATACACCCTATTTCCTCATCAATGGAATGCTTGTGGAAGCATGATCAAATTGTTGAAAAATTTCAAGGATGCCACTGTCATGTTATCCGGTACGTATTATCCTACTTCTAACTTAGTTGTTGATCATAGTACTATTATTTCGGGTACATTTTGTGAATTTAAAGATGATCCCATAATTGGTCCAGCCATTGTTAGCATGAAGGAAAAATGGTTGAAATATTTTGAGACAATTCCAAGTATTTTTTTAATTGCAAAAATTTTAGATCCAAGGGTTAGAATGGATGGTTTGGAACAACTTCTTACATATTACTATCAAAATTTGTTTGATGCAAATGATCCCCGTTTTCCAAATATTGATCAAATATTGTCCGATGCGAAAAATGAATTTTTAAATGCTTTTAAAGAGTACAACTCAATTTATGGTGGTGCTAGTACAAGTGAGGCTCCTCCTCGTCAAACTAGCGAAACGGACAACTCTTTTTTGACTTCTTTTTATGGAAATAGAAAGCGCTCTAGAGGAAGCGGTTCTAATGCGGAATTTGAAAAATATTTGAACACGAAATTTGAATATGATGATGAGGTTGAATTTTGCATTTTACATTGGTGGGCCAAGAGGGCGAGTTCTTATCCTATTGTTTCTAGGATAGCAAGAGAAATATTTGCTTCTCCCGCATCAACGGTTTCGGTTGAGCACGCTTTTAGCATTGGTGGAAATATTGCGGATCCGCAACGTGCAAATTTAACTGTTGAAAATTTAGAAAATCAAAATTTGTTGAATGATTGGGTCAAAGCGGAGAAAAGAGATCAAGAGCCAAAGTTTTCCTCATCCGATGAAGATTTCTTTGATTCAACATTGGGAAGTGACGAGAACAATGACACAATCCCAATGGCCCAAATGTAAGTTGATGTAATTTGAGTGCGTCTGGGGAGAAACGCGTTTCTCCGTCGCGTATGGAGAAACGGGGCTTATTATGTCGCGCGACGTAAGTAGCCAGTTTCTGGATATCCTTTACAAAGCTTCTGGATATCCAGAAGCTTTGAAATGTATATCCAGAAGCTTTGTAAAGGATATCCAGAAATCAAGTATTTTTTCTGGATATCCTTTACAAAGCTTCTGGATATCCAGAACATTGAATATGGATATCCGAAGCTTTGTAAAGGATATCGAGAAAAAATATTTGGTTTTTCGGATATCCTTTACAAAGCTACGGATATCCTTTTCAAAGCTTACGGATATCCTTTCCAAAGCACGGATATCCGAAGGCGATGAAGTGATATCCAGTTTTTGTGGCTAGGTATGTCGCGCGACATAACAAGCCCCGTTTCTCCATAAGCGACGGAGAAGCGCGTTTCTCCCCAGATTTTGTGATGTAATTTATATAGTTTAACTTGTATAATTTAATTTGTTGCTTTGTTTTATTTTATATATTAGGTTTTTTTTGTTTAGATTAGATTGTTATAATTTAGATAAATATTGTAAAATACTAAGAACGAGGTTAAGGCTCCTTATGTCCTCCCTTACTTATAAAAGGGCAAGGTTGGTTGTCCCCCTCATTGTAACATTTTAACAATTATTAATAAAATTTAAGGGTACCGTCCCTTTTTCTTTTATAAAATATGTTAAAATAATTTGTTTATTATTCATCTTCATCCAAATTTGTTAGAATCTTAACAGTTTTGATGGCTTAAAAGAGAAGAAAAGGAAAAGGAAGTGACCAAAGTGCACTGACCAAACTTTGGGGTTGCTGGAAATTGGATATGGGCGGTCGCCCACCTCTCTCTTGGGCGGTCGCCCATGTGTGCAGAGAGTTTGAACATTGCTTGAATTTGGATATGGGCGGTCGCCCACCTGGACAGTTTTCAAAAAAAAAAAAAAAAAAAGCCAAAAAGGAGGCAGGAAACCGTGAAACCGGAACCGGAACCGGCATCAAGGAACCGGAACCGGGAACCGAATTTAGGCGGTTCCGTCTCGGTTCCCCCCTTCCCCGGAACCGGAACCGGAACCGGCGGTTCGAAACCGGAACCGGAACCGGGAACCGGATGCCCATGCCTAGTGAACAGTACTATGAACAGTACTAAATGCCAAATTTCCCATTTTGCCCTCATTAAGTTGTCCCTTTCCCATTTTGCCCTTAAAAAAAAAAATTTAAATTAAAAAAAAAAAACACGTGTCCTCGGACACGGGCTTTTACTAGTATTTAATAGAAGAGAGAATGAGTGAGAGGAATAGTTAATTAATGATTGATTTTTTTGTAAATATGTTAAAATTATAAGGGTATAATGAATGATTTTTTTGTAAATATATAAACATTATGAGAATATAAATGTCTGAAACACTGTTCACTTCTTTCCATTTATGGAATAACTCATTTGAAATGGGACATCCCAAAAAGAAAGTGACTCAATTAAAGTGGGACTAAGGGAGTAATATTTATCGTCTAATTTTTTCTCAATCGACCATCTTTTTATTGCCTACCATTGTTGTTTGTTGATTTGAAAAAAGTATACTCCCTCCGTTCCAGCCCACTGTAAACTAAAAAAAATGGCACATCAATTAAGGAATATTATTAAGATAATGAAAATGTGTGGTAGAAAATGAAGAGAGAGAATGAGTGGAGTAAATAGTAGGTTGGTTGAATAAATTGTGTGGTGGAGAATGAGTGGAGTTAATGAGTGGGTGGGGTAGGGAGAATATAAAATATTAAAGGACATTCCATTTATGACAGTTTACACTGGACTGGGACGGACCAAAAGGGAAATAAGTTTACACTGAACTGGGACGGAGGGAGTATACTCAACTTGCAAATTTTCTTTGTAATTCGAGTTGATATTTACTCACTTTTGTTAGATTATGATAATTCTAAAGGCGATACTTAATACTTAACTGAGAAAGTTCTGAAAAACTATTCTTAAAGCATCTCAAACGGTATTCTATAATTTCAAAATAGAGCATTATTTTGCTCTAATGAAATATTAAATCTTGCTCTATTAGACAATCTCCAACGGTTTCGTGCAAAATTTGCATTGTTTTCTATAATAGTGCAATTTTTACACCAAATAAAAATATTTTAAAAATATTCATTATTATTATTTCACTTATATAAATATATTATGTTATTTATATTTTATCATAAAACTTTTTCATCTATATCGAAAAAAAATTAAAAAAAAAAAGATTTTTAAAAAAAATAAAGGGAAAAAGGGGATAGCGCAGCTCTATCCCTTGCCCGATTTGATGCAAGAAATAGAGTTGTTTCATAATAGAGCAAAATTTAGAGTTTCATTGGAGCAAAATAATGTTCTATCTTAAAATTTTAGAGTATCGTTGGAGATGCTCTTATGAAGCAACTCTATTTCTTGCATTAAATTTGGTGCAAGAAATAGATTTGCATTATCCCGTTTTCTCTCTATATTTTTTTTTTGAAAAACTTGTTTTTTAATTTTTTAATATATATTAATTAATAATGAATATTTCTAGAATATTTTTATTTGACATAAGATTTAAAGCAAATTGTTGGAGAAGTTTTGTGCAAAAATTGCACCATTAGAAAAAAAAAAAAAAAAGTGGAGTTAAACTAAACCGTTGGAGACGGTTTTAATAGCACAAATAATAATTTGCTAAAAAAAAGCACAAATAAAAATAGTATCGTTAACGTATGTGACATAATGCTTATTTTGGAACAATATTAAAAATTATCCCATTATTCTTTGTAGTTATACTTTACTTGTTTATTCTTATTAAAGTTGTACTATAATTATTATCATTTTTAAAATAGAAATAATATTTTCAAGGCAAATAAGAAAGTAAACAATTTGTTTCGGATGACTTGAAAAATAATTTCAATAACATAATAAAATTTAATATAAAATAATTTAGAGTCAGATAATATTAATTAAAAAAGTATTTACGGAAAATTAATTTCACACCGACCATTGTGATGCAATTATTCCCAACCCTCGTGGCTGAATCAAATTTCGAAGTGGAACACCTATAGCACTCACACCTTTTTATTTGATTTGTGGGCATAATTATTCTTAAGCTTTATGATAAAATTTAATTTGGTTGTACTTAAAAGAGAATTTGATTCGAAAGATTTTTGTGGAGTGCGTCTGGGGAGAAACGCGTTTCTCCGTCGCGTATGGAGAAACGGGGCTTATTATGTCGCGCGACGTAAGTAGCCAGTTTCTGGATATCCTTTACAAAGGCACGGATATCAGGAAGGCTTTGAAATGGATATCCAGAAGCTTTGTAAAGGATATCCAGAAACCAAGTATTTTTTCTGGATATCCTTTACAAAGCTTCTGGATATCCAGAACATTGAATATGGATATCCAGAAGCTTTGTAAAGGATATCCAGAAAAAATATTTGATTTCTGGATATCCTTTACAAAGCTTCTGGATATCCTTTTCAAAGCTTCTGGATATCCTTTCCAAAGCTTCTGGATATCCAGAAGCTGATGAAGTGATATCCAGTTTTTGTGGCTAGGTATGTCGCGCGACATAACAAGCCCCGTTTCTCCATAAGCGACGGAGAAACGCGTTTCTCCCCAGATTTTGTGATTTTTGTGACATATCACGACCCCTCAAATTTTCCTGATTAAATCGAAATGATTTGATAGTTTTTATGCAATAGTATATAATATTGTTTTAATATTATTATATTCACTAATACTCCTTTCGTTTCAGCCTAGTGTACATTTATTTTCCTTTTGGTCCGTTTCAGCTCAATGTGAACTACCATAAATGATATGTCCTTTAATATTTTATATTCTCCCTACCCCACCCACTCATTCTCCACCATACAATTTATTCAACCAACCTACTATTTACTCCACTCATTCTTTCTCTTCATTTTCTACCACACATTTTCATTATCTTAATAATATTTCTTAATCGGCGTGCCTTGGTCAATGGTTCACAGTTGGGTGGGACGGAGGGAGTATATACTTCCTTCGTCCCACTCCACTGTGGATCTATTTTTTGGGCATGAGAATTAAGGAAAAGTAGGAGAGAGAAATAGGTGGAGAAGGTGTTTATGAGTATGAAAAATTAAATAGGAGAGAGAATGAGTGGGAGGAAGAGTTAGGAGAGAGAATGTTGTGAGTGTAAAAGTAAAGTAGGAGAGAGAATAAGTGGGTGAAATAGTAAAGATTCTTTGTCATTTTGGACAGTTCACACTAATATGGGACGTCCCAAAAAGAAAATAAGTCCACACTGAAGTGGAACGGAGGGAGTATATGTGAATATATCATTGCATCTATATTACTGCACTCTATATGTAGTATTTAAAAATTATGATATAACATCCTTGACGGTTAACAGTAAACAACCAACGGTAATCCGGTCAACGGTCGCCAAAATTCGGCTGTCGATCGTCGGAAACTCATCGGAATCCGATCAACGATCGCTGGCGGCATTTGTAATCATTAATGTTATATTATATGAATATGCAGTGTTATTTATTATCTTTTATGCAATATTATTACAGAATGATATAACATGATAATACAATATGAAAAAAAAATTATGAGATATTATGAAACTTTTTAGAACTTATTTTGAACATTTTCCCAATCTTTTATGATCTATACGTTAAGGAATAACATTATATGATTACGAGAGTAATGACTCACATATTAGTAATGATTAATTGGACACTCATAATTAGCTTCTGATAAAACTATATGTTGAGAAACCTACAATAATATGAATATAACTTTTTCTAGCAATTCTCCTTCCCTACCTCCCTCTCTCCTCCCTTTTACAATTTGTTCTTCTTTCTTTGATCTCCTAAATTAAGTTTTGTGGTGATTTTGTACATAAACTGTTTCAATTCGCCGAAAATTCTATGGTACAAAAATAGTCTAGTTCGTTCGTTTTATTATAGGAGACGAACGTCTAAAACAATCTCAAACACAACTCAACCTAAAGCACACTCGGTGAGCGGGTGAATTTGTATTAATGAGAGTCAGGGCCGGCTCAGACATGAAAAATTAGGTTCTTCCGCACGGGGCCCTAAATTTGAGAGGGCCCCCATTTTAGATTGACCCATTACATATATATCTTCCATAAAAAAAAAAAAAATTAATAATAGGGCCCAATTTATAAAACTTTTATTTTTATATGAAAGTACTTATATATTCCATCCGTCCCACTTCAATTGAGCCATGACATCTTTGCACGTTTTTTAAGAATTTTTTTTTTAAAATGATTAAAGAATTGAAAGTGTGTAGAAGATTAGATGAGAGAGAATGTAAAAGTTAAAAACATTTAATAAGAGAGAATGAGTGGGGGGAATCTATACTATATTAAAAGCGAGAAAGTGGAGTTTTCCGCTCAAAAGTGTCGCTATCAAATGGCAAAATTGTCTTTACCATATTTCATTAAGGATATTTTTGTAATCATCTAAGTTTTCTAGAATTTCTATGATTAGTCTTTGAAAATTATTGGCTTCTTTAGGAAGCTTTGCACAATTAGATTTTAGAAGAGGGGCAAAGACACTTGGTGCTTTGGGGATACGCGTTTAATTTGCATGCACTTAGACACTTGAAACTTTAGGTACACGTGTTTCATCTACATTAGTAAAAATTGATACGTGTTATCTCTTATACAATTTTCCCTATTTATTATTTATTTTATCTCAAAATAAATAATCAAATTTGTGATCAATCAATTAAATAGAAATGGACATTCATTCCTTTTCAGGACAAACATAATAATTCAGTTTAATTTATTAATTCAATATTACGTGGTACATTACTCTCTCCGATTTAAAATATTTTTTTTTTTTTGGCAATTTTTTTTTTCAAAATAATTGTCACTTTTGAGTTAAAAGCATTGACATTTCATTTTTTATCATTGAAATTTGTAATAATTCATTTATTGTTTTATTAAGTAAACTATTGTATGTGAGAGAAATAATTAATATAAACATAATTATAATTTTGTTCATTAATTCATAGTAATAATTGAATTTCTTAAAAATCATTGAAAAACTAAAATGTGACAGTTATTTTGGATTGTATAGAGTATTTGTTTCGGAGCATTGCAATTGCAAGTCTAAAATAAACGATGTTTAAGTGCTCATTTTCTGAACGAGAGGGAGGAACAGAGAGAAGAAGAACGTGACCATTTATTTTTTATTTTTGAACGTGAACTATGACTTTGGTCTTTGTTCCAAAGATGATGAAGGAGGAAAAACAAATTGTTAAGAAGTAAATGCAACACAATAAAGTGGGCCCATGTCTGCGTTCAACTCATTTTACTTTCAGTTTTATTTATTTAATATATCCATCACATTTTTATTTTTAGAGCATCTTATAATTGAAATGTTTTAAACTTTCATGTTTTAAATCATATACCATATATTGTATATTTTTTTTATCAAAAATACTTTTATTACCCAAAAACTAGAGAATTAAGTATATTTTAGGAAAATAGACTTTTGAGAAATATGAGTGATTGGTGGATTTTTTTTAAAGATAGGTGAAAATGTAAAAATAGAGAAAGTGACATATACCACCATTTTTAAGCTTTTAGAAGTCATGAAACAATAGAGAGAGATTTTTAAGTACTCATTAATTTCAATTTTGGTTTTTCAGAAAGAAAAAAATTCAATTATTTCAATCCTGTTTTAAAAATTTTCATTGTGAAATCCCATTGATTAATTTATATTTATTATATTTTCATTAGTAATTTTTAACAAATAATTAATTATTTCAGTTTACAGTTTAATTAAAGAAAATATTAATTAGGAAATAAAAATATATAAAAGAGATGGCAAAGATTTATTTCTTTTATCTTAAATTAATGTTTATTTTTCCTTGATTTAATAAACATCTATTCAGAAAAAATATTATAAGAAATGATTTGTTATTAAACTACGTAACTAACTACTTTTTATGACAAAAACTTGGGTGAGACGGTCGTAAAACGGGTTGTCCAACCCATCCGCTCTGATCCGCCACGCCAAGTCTTAACCCGCGCGTTCAAAGTCTGTCACGTGTATTTATTTTTTTTTTTTAACTTTCAACAACTTTAAAATGAAATAACTTGAGAATTTGAAGTAGAAAAAAAATTGAAAACACCGTTGTGTTCGTCTCGACGAGACGAATCGAAGTAGTTGCATCATGATATGATTTTGATTTTTTTTGTAAAATCATATTTGCAGAAATAAAAAAGTTAAGTTGTTCGTCGCCTGAAAAGTAACACTTACTAAGAAGAAAGGTTACCAATGAAAATCTGAAATGTAGCAGTTTCATAATATCTACATATATATTTTGAGAGACTAAAGAAACAAAATAGTCACAATATCTTGCTCCAAAATCCTAGTTGTAATGATTTTATTGGAGTTTTTAATTAAAACTAGTACATCACCCGTGTGTTAAACACACGGGAAGAACACTTTTTAAAATTTACGTTAAACAACATAAAAAATTCAATTTTTTTATTAACATAAAAGTGAAACAGTAATGATCTTAATTAAAGATGATACTTTACTTGTAGAATTTTAAAACTTGAAATAGCGCTAAATATTGGTTTGGTACTTGTACAATCTTAAACCTAACTAAATAAGTATGGTTTTTCTAGGATTGTAGATTCTTTGTATATCCGTCAACCCATAAAAGTAATAAAAAATTGTGAGACCTGCATTAAGTGAACTAAATAAAATACTCCAATCAATAGAAAAACAGAGCACTCCTAATGAGATATAACCTTGGGAAAAAATTGTGTTAATCAATGTGAAAAACAATTACTCATACTGAAGGAAACACATAAACTGAATAAATTTTGCAACAAAAAACCGGATGTCATGAATATTGATTACCCCATTCAAAAGTTTTTTACAACTAAAATTAAAAAAGGCAAAAAATAAAATTGTTTCGATCAAACATACCCAAATAAAAGTTTTTTACAACCAAAATAAAGAAGTTGTTCAAATTACTATTTTGTCAAATCTATGACACTTGTGTCAATCTTCTTTGGTTTTATCCATCGATTCCATTCGAGCCTCTTAGACCTTCTAACTCTTGGGCGAAGTGGGCGCCTTGTGCTTCATCTTCAACAACAGCTTCATTCACAACCTAACAAAGACACAACATTAGTACATAAATATTAAAAGAACTAAAAATAACATATAGTGCAAACTAAGTCTCTTTATAACCTCATTTTCAGCCAAAAGTGTATTTGCCTCTGCCTCATTTAAAGCATGGGACAAATCTTTCAATAACATATCACAATCATTAATCAAAAATTCACATTCAGGAATTACTGGAACAATTTGTTTAGCCAAATGACATCCTCGCTTATTATGACCACTTTCATTGCACAAACTACATTTTTTGGTTCTTGTCCCTTGCGTTCCTTCCACTACAAACTGCAAACAAAAATTAAAAAAAAATTATAAATTACAACACAGTTAAAATACCAATACATTATAACATTATAAGATAAATTAAAATAGTTTACCTCAACAAAGCTAGATGGCAAACATATTCTTTTGCCACGAGTTGAAGGGTCATGTTCTCCCTTAGCAAGAGCTTCAGTCAAACCTTTATACATTTCACATCGTAGTTGCTTTTGATGTGTCCTCATAAAAGTCAAACGTCCTGCCTCGACCATTGTCCATGTATCAACTAAGTATTGTTGAAACAATCTTTCGGACTGAAAAATATTATCAGACTCTGACTCTCTTTGATGCATCCTATAAGCAAAGTACTCTCTCATGCTCAATTTATAGCGTTTGCCATCTGTTGATTCGGTTTGGACATCCCTGAGAAAAATAGATTCTCGATAACCATCTTGTCCAAATAAAAATAGCAAGGGATATTGCAAGCCTAAGTAAGAAGGATGAAGCTCGGTTATCCTTTGAAGCAACCCTGTCTGAGTCTCGATAACAATATCCCTCTCTCCAATTGAATTCTCGAAATCTCCGACCAATAACAATGCAACATCATCTTTAGTTGGTAGATCATAGCATCGACCATCAGTTTTACGCCTAGCAATTAGTTTCAGTCTCAAATTGGTTTCATTTTTTTCTTGCAAGGAGTCACGAACCATTCGAAATGACTTTACAAGAACATTATTCTCATCAAGAATCTTCTTCAAATCATTAACAATCTCTTCATGCAAAAGCTTCTTAATTTGATCATCCCTATTTTGTTTCATTAAATAAGAAAATGTAAATATTAAAAAAAACAAAATAATGATGCATTAAATAACACAAAAATAGTTTAGAAATTATAGACATACCCAATGCAACGAATTCTATTGTCAACTTCATGCTCCGTGTCATAAATATACAGGCGAGCAAATTTAGGAGGGTTCCCTTCAGTTGGTATCAAACCACCAATGTAATGGTAGTTCTGACCATATAATTTGAAAACAGGTGGACTATTTCCCCTATTAACACCATGATCAATCTTACCTCCCATAGAAGTAAATGAGAACATCATATTATAGGATCGAATGTTTGACTTAAAAAGTCGACTTTTCTCAGAATCGCCATATAATAAATCTTTAAATAAGTTCGGAAGTTCAGGCATTGGAGGTAATTGAACTTTTCCATGCATACAACAACCAGAATACTTTGGTGCCAACGTTGACTTAAAACGTTTATTCAACCTCTCTGCATACCAAAACATTGCATTGCAATGGGGACATACGTGTAAAGGGTCACCAAAATCCATGTAATCTATATGGGAAAAGAATATTTATTAAAACTAATATAAAAAATATAATATTGAACATAGTTTTGAACATAATATTATAAATAAAAATAATGTAAAACGTACCTCCAGTAAAATAATTATCATCATCCAAATTATTGAGATTAAATGGAACCGGGGAAATAAATGAGCCTAAATAATTGGAAAAAATTAATATTATTAAAATAATTAAAAATAATGTAATAAAATTTCTTATATAAAGATAAAGATTAGGAAAACAGAATTACTCTTTCGTTTTCTATTCTTATTTGGATCACAGTTCAATCTGGACTTTGAAGGCTTTTCTCGAGGAGTAGAATTAGAAACAATGGGTGATCGGAGGCGATATACGTATAAACACATAACTTTAAATTAGAAGTGAATTTAAAAAAATAAAAAACACAAAAAAAATTACAAATGAAATTAGAAATTTGAAATATACTAATAATAATGAAATATTTACCAATTTTGCTTTTTGACTTAGCAGTAGTAGGTGTAACAAATGAAAATCCTTCATCATTGGTCAAGTCAATTATTTCGACGACGGTGTCCCTATAAAAAAGTAAAAAAGGGTATAAATTTTTAAGTTGTTGGGAAAGATAAAAATTTAGAAATGGGAAGGAATAGTTACCCTGTACTTGATATTTTGTTTTTTTAATAAATTGAGATTCATTAGCGGCCTTCAATTTTTGTGACTTCAAATTAAATACTTGTGAATCAGAAGGGGTGTTTCTTGCAGTAGTTCCATTACCATTGTTTGATATACTACTTCTTACCACATTCCCTGTCATATTAAAGATAAATGATTTTGTCAATAAGTGTTATAAATATTGACAAAAAAGAATATGTACCATTACCATTAGTTATATCTGAAAATGGCATGATTTGAGAAGATTGACGGGAACTTGTTGTCGATGAAGCCACAGGCATTATATTATGTTGAACATTATTTTACGCAAAAAAAATGATATGTCAACAAAATAAAGCACAAAATAGGTACATTTTTTTGGCTTTAATTAATATATAAATGACACTATGAAACGAAAATTGTCTAGGAAATTTGTTAAAAAAAAAAAAAGTAGAGTAATGTATAAGACAATAATATTGTACAGCCAAATAAAATGATTGGAATAAACACACACTTTAACTACACAGTTGTTTTTCCCAAGCCCGCCCAAAAAAAAAAACCAACCCATTTAAAAAAAAGCCCAAATCCAAATAACCTAACCTAATTTTCCCTACGTCTGGAATAGATTTTAGAACCATCCAGAACAAACCCTAAATTTCAACGCCGACCTATACCCTTTCGTTCCCAAACCAATACTCGATGAAGGGCGTCGAAAATGAGGTTCCAGTTATGGATAATCAAGGGTTGATTGATAAGATCGAGGGTGATTGTTTACGCCTGCTTCTCCTTCTCTTCCAAAATTCAGTTCCCAATATTTCGAAGGTATAATTTCTAAGAACTACTTATCAATTTACTTTTTGATTGTAATTTTAATACTTGAATCTGATTTATGTCAAAATATTTTTGAATCAAGGGGTTATTGTTTAAGACTCCATTTTTTTTTGATACCAAATTCAGTTCTTTGATTTCGAAGGTAAAATTTCTTAGATCTACTAATAAAATTACTTTTTAATTCACTTTTAATTGTAATTTTAAGGGTTGGGACCAAGATCGAGGTTGATTGTTTACGCCTGCTTCTCCTTTTGAAGACACAATTCAGTTTACGACTCCATTTTTTAATCAAAATTCAGTTCTTTGATTTCGAAGGTAAAATTTCTTAGATCTACTAATAAATTTACTTTTTAATTTACTTTTTAATTGTAATTTTAATACTTGAACCTGATTTAGGTCACATATTTTTAATAAAGAGTCGTCTTCAATATATTTTTATTACTTCCATCTGTTTTAGGTCTAATACTTTGAATCAAGTTTACTACTTTTTTTATAAAATATAAGAATTATTGATCGAAGGCGCAAGAAACATTGTTATGATGTAATTTTAAAATCCTTTTTTTTTTTCAAATTGATTTTGTTGTCTAATGATTATAAATAATATCTTCATGTTTGTGGTGTATTCGAGAAAATGAACCCCAAATTTTTGATACGAATTTATGGGAATGTATTTGCTTTAAAATAGGAAATTTTGACAAATACATGAAACCCTTATTTAGGATAACTAAAAGCTTACTGTATGTAATGAAACTAATAAAAATAAAAATTGATAAGAGAAAAGGACAAAAGTCTAATATATATATTAAACATAAATAGAAAAAAAAATACAAAGCGACATAAAACAAAAAAACAAATACGAGATAACGAGAAAATAAAACTTGATTTAGTGAACAAAAGAACCACCCTCCCCACCATAAGAGCCAACGGATGCCCCACCACCACGGCCACCATCACCCTTATCAAAAGGTTTCTTCTTCAAATCATTCTTTTTACAAAGAGAGGGGATCAAGAGAACCAAATAACTCTAGGATGTTCCTAAAGTATTCGGCTAAGGCTCTATGCTCTCCCTAGATGCATTAGAAAAATTAGATGACCTGCTAGCATCGATAGCGTCTTTATGCAGTGAGTTGTGACCCATACGTCGCAACTTACGACCGGTCTGAGCTTGAATGGGCATCGGTAGGACATTTTAGAGCGGTATTGTTATAGTTTGGTATACGAATGTGCCCAAAGTGAAGCTTCTTAGTGGTTTCGAGAGAATGCATGATTACGCTCCTCGGTGTCGAGAATCAATTTCTTCGAAGAGGAGCCATTTTCATCACACATTTTGCGGTTCTAGAGAACAACTAAGGATGGAATTATATAAGGGATGGTATTGGAAGGGTTGATACATATATATACCCAAAAAATGACCAAATCCATATTGATGAGTAAAGATTAATTACCAACAACTGTTATAGGGAAATGGTGAACATTAAAGCCAAATACATACATTAAATACACTAATAGCGGTTTTGTAGGTTAATAATGTAAAGATATACATCATTAATATAAGGAATACATCTTGGAAACTTGAGTAATCATTACACATGTAGACCTAGTTGCTTTCTATAGAGTTACTAACCTATGATGCATTTATTAAATTTGCGACTTCTATTTAATTAATAAATAACACGAGAGAAATATTAATGTTCGGTGAAAGGTAAACACGAGTTTAAAATATATAATTTGTTTAACTAACAAAAACTCTTTTAATGTATAAATAACATACACTCTTTTAAATAACTTAAGTAAATATAAATGTTTATTGTAATTATAATTATAATTAGATAGAAAAGTACTAACAAAAAAATTTAATAGCAATCTAGTATTAAAACGTAATTATTTTTAAGAAATAAGCTGATTATAATGAAAAAAACGAGAGATAGAAAAATAAAAAATAAACTTGGAATTTGTAGTATAATCTTCATCCTGTTAAACTTCAGCCGAGAACTAAACAAATAAGAGGTGAAATGATAATAGAAAATGGTAAAAATATAGTTTTTATTTGTGAAAAAAATAAAAAATGGAAAAAATATAGGACATACCGGTATCATCATTTTGAGACTTCCTCTTCTTGCATATTATCATTGACTTTGTGATCTTCATTTCTATTGTAATACTTAATATTGCGGTTTGTTTTTGTAAGATAATAGAATTTTATAAGCTGATTGGAGTTTAGTAAAAAACTATTCCTAGGCGTGATATACACTTATATAAAGGAGTCAAGTGATTATGGGAGTGGAATTCAAAGAGTCAAGTTAACCTAGACATAAGAATTGTACTTAAAGCATTTTTTAAGCTACAAAATTAGGTATAGATAATCTAGTGTAATTGAACTATTATTGATTTAAAAAAAAAGTTAATTTTGATGTCATTTCGATTAAAATAAGTGGTTTTCATTACGAATAGCGTAAATAAAAAGAATGTATTTTTAATGAATCATTATAACTTAGAATTTCCATAAATTATAATCTATTTTATACGTATATTAATTGTGGATACTATATTTGATTTAAAAAGCTGTTTTAATAAACATTAATTTCTTCATAAGATGATTGGATACATGACTAAATGACATTGGAAAAACATTGTACACGAAAAATTGATGTTTATGTTTGAATTTTTATTAGAAAACGGCTTACATGAAAGGAAGGTACTTTAATAGCAACATTGAAATGTAAATCATTTGTAACTTAAATTATATGACATAAAGAGTATAGATAATATTTTTGAGTCGTAATTGATTTTATTCTAACAAAATGTTTGATTATGCATTTTGTTTTCCAAATCTTGGAGATAATTTTTGTATGGAGATCTACCATAGTGGACTTATGTTAGAGGAGAAGTAAGTTTCTCTTATATACATCTTCCATTGTCTTAAAAACATAATCAAGGATATGATGTTCATGTATTTTAATTTGAAATGAATAAAGTAGACACATTGATTGAGAATTAAAAATGATTGAATAAGGTTGCTCGATTTTATGTTTAGCAAACTTATTATTGTGATTTGATTTTTAAGATTTCCTTGATTCTGTTTAGAGGAAAACATGATTAGGGATTTGATTTTAAGAAATTTTTAAGTGAAATGATTTAGTTGGTAGAAATAAGTTAAATAGGGGAAAGCATTATAATTTGAACAATAAGAACATGTCGGGTAGTATAAAATTGATATCTAAAAAAAAAAAACAAAAGTAAATGTAAAAACACTTTAACATTCAAAAAAAAAAGGAAATAAGTGAAAACAAAATGCATAAAACTATTATAAAATCTAAATTAAAAAAAAAAGAAAACCCAAAATGAATTACAAATCCACAAATTACAAATACCCAAATCGAGACAAAATAACACAATTGTTCAAATGATAATGTTCCAATAAAATTAACCAAAAAACACTAAAGGCTGTCAAATTTTCGGTCTTTCTCAATCTTGATTTCATACATGCTGAATCCCATCCTTGTTAGATGATCCACCATCACTGTTAATGTGCTTGTCGCGGTGTCTTCAAATGACAAAAATCTCCTCTTCAAGCCAACATTTTAAGGGTCTTCTCTTCATTATCACCACAAGAATCATTTATCTACATTACAAAAATGATAAAAGTAAGAAAAAAATAAAATAAAATTTGAAATGAAAAATAAAATTAAATAGCTTTGTCAAGTTTATTACCTCAATAACTTCATCACCGGCCTCCTTAATAGTCGCTAATACATCAATCCTCTACAAAAAAGAGAACAACATTAATAAAGAAAATCATTTAAAGTACATTTGCAATGGTTATTTCAAAACCTAATACAAACCTTTTTGACCTTAATTTTTCCTTAATATATTTATCCACCAAAGATTTCCCATGAAAGCGGGATCCGAGAAGAATAATTTTGATCTTTACCACTTAAATTAACATCCCTCAGATGAACCTTGAAAATAGCAGTTTTGCCTACTATGGCAATGATTTCATCTGACAATGGGGTAAACAATATTCCTTTCTTCCACTTTACGTAATCTGAAAGAAATGAAAATAAGTGAAACTATTAGTAGATAAAATATTAAATAAATGACTTCAATTTAATAAAATAAAATTAAATTATTTTTAAAAACCTTAATATAGTGGTCCTTTAGCTCCACGGCAGATTGACCAACCAATGTTTCACGGCATACGTCCCATAGCATGAATTTTGCCGTCTCATCACCGAGTGAACATTCACCTTCACTTTATATCTTGGAATGGCCTTGGTTATATTGTTGTTACAACCTTTGCAAAAATAACCGCTTTCAACGAGAATCCAACTTATGCATACAAACCTTACAACTAATAAAAGACCAACATCCATCAACAAATACTTGGAAATTTGACCTATCACCCAAAAGTATCCTTCCTTCAAAATATAAAAAGAAATGAATGAAGATACGAATTCCTTTAAACATGAACAGGAAACGAGAAATAAAAGAGCAAAATTATTTAAAAAAACCTCCTTGCATTCAGGAAGATCGGCTACGGTCAAAGCGTTAGCCAAACCACTTTCAAGTTCATCATAAGCTGGAATAAGCATTAGATGACTCAATTTGGTGATCTTATGAGAAGATCCAGATTCAGCTTGCAAACAAACTATGAAATTTGGAAGAGAAAATATATTAGCATATTAGCACATTAGAATATTAATATAAAAGATGAAAAGGTAAATAAAAAATAATCAATGAACAAATTTACTACCTTTTCGGTTCGGCAATTTACGGAACAATAGGATCAACATGTAGTTTAGTAGCAAAAATGCATTTGAGATTGAAATTTTACCTAAAATCATATAATAATAATAGTTAGTTATATTCACATCGAATAATGATGAGATAATTTATACTATAGAACAATATGGTATAGAATACATTACCATCATAACTTTTTGGTTTTACACAACTGAATCAAAACAATCAAAGGAGAATCACCACATGTTTCAATGAGACTAAACATCTCATCGGCATAATCACCCCAAAGAGTACGGTTTAAAGAGTTGTTCTGGGAAAAAAAAAAAATTGTCAATAAAGGAACAAAAAAATTACAAATAGTACATCAAGCTGTGAAACATATATACTTCAAATGAAATAAGTAATTACCCAATGTCCTCCAATACGACTTCTATTAACTTTTCACTGGACTTGTACGTTGGTTGTGAATATGTTTCACTTTGCTTTTTCTGACCAATCTCCCAACAACATCTAAGAAAAGGTTAAATTTAAAAAATTAATGTAGAAAAAAAAAAGGAACTGGATAAAAAATAGTTAAAATAAGAAATATAAATACCTATCAAGCCACAATCATCAACATCCGTTAAAGCTAGTAAATCTGGAAAAGACATTAGGGAAAAAACCTTTTTTGGGAAACTTAAGCCCGTAACTGAATAAATATCATCTTGTTAAAGAAGATGATTTTCAAAGGATGTTCAGTAATGCGATACTTTCCCCTGTTTTCAACCACACTAAAATTAGAAATGTAATATACTGCACATTCATTCATTTTAGGACCATATTTATGCATAAACATTTTGGGAATTGTTGCTTGAATCCTTGCACCCTGAAATATAAAAAAAAAAGTTTCATAAGATGATGTAGAAAGAAAGAGTTCTTCAACTGAGACTAAATCTTTGCATATAACAAAATGTGTAACTTACCTCTGAATCCACAAGAATTAACTCGAAACTTTCAGGTATCTTCACACCTTCTCTAACTTGAACTTTGTACTTCCTAGCCACACGAACATTGATAACCCAGTCAGATCTTCCCCTACGAAGGTCTTTTAATAGTGATGCAGGAACAGACATTGTTGAATGAAGATGAATGAAGAAGAAGAGAGAGAAGTAAAAGAAGAAGAGAAAGGAACTAATTTGAAATGGAACTGTGTAACTATTTATATGTGATGTAAAACGATTGGACTTCAATTCTTATTTACATATTTTAATTTTTTATTGCATGGGACTGTAAAAATAATTAAGGGACTGTAAGCAATTGTTGCCTTCTTTCATTTTCGAATTGGAGTTGTAATAAGTATATAATTATTAGGAACTGTTTTTAAGTAGAAATTATATTAAATGTTCATTAGAAATTCGAGACAACATGCTTGTTAACTTAATGGTGAATCAGGTTAGTATTAATTACACAGTTTAGGAATACGAAGCATTTTTATTTCCATATTTAGATTTCATTTTTCCCGCCCAAATTTCTGTTTTAGGAAAGAATCCTTATTCACTTCAGCCATTATATAGTTATAGATGTAGCTGGTCTATGTTGGAAAAATTCGTTATATGTGAAGGAAATTGTGTATTTTCCTTACATGAATCGTTTGTCGTTTGACAAAGATTATTGTGGGTTCATGTTCCATGTTGTGTGAACATGAAAATGAAATGTCTAGATGTCCAATTTGGTATTGGATAAGAAAGATATGATAGCTCAAAGTTGATGGGTTGAAAGTGTAACTTTTGAAACTTCATCAAAATATTGATGTTCCATAAATCCAAATTATTAAGGGATTAATTGGATATTTATGATGTTCCATAAATCCAAATTATTAAGGGATTAATTGGATATTGATGTTCCATAAATCCAAATTATTAAGGAATTAATTGGATACATACCAAGAGTCTTGGGGTTACAAATTGAAAGGACCTTCATATAAAATCCTAGGACTTTTGGTGGAGCTAAATGAGAGTTACCCACAACAAGAAACTAGAATGTTTTTTCATCAATCTTTCCACCCACCCTCCCTCTTGCAATTTGTTATCTTCTTCCTTTGGCCTCCTAGAGAAATATCCATGGTGATTTTGTCCAAGCATAGGGAAATTCGCCGGAAAACTTTAAGTGCAAAGTTGTTCCGGTTCATCCGTTTTATCCTGGGAGACTAACGTCCATTGAAGACCTCGAGCACTCGTAGTGAGGGGGCGAATTAGTCTTAAGGAAAGTGTGTCACACACGACTCAGATTCAAGCAAATTCAAGATGACGATTCAAGGAGGTTACTGCACGGATTCAAGCAAACTCAAGACAATGAATTTACGGTTTTCTCTTTATTAATTTTATGTTGTATATTATATTTCAATTCATTGTAATTCTTTTCTCATTTGTGTTCGATTGTATAGATATTGTCTAACAATCTTAAGACTAATTCTCCTATTTGAGAAAGAATTACAGATTTGAAAAATTCGATGGATCAATGACCACAAGAGAAAAGATGTAAAGAGATGGCAAAAAGAGACGGAAATTTGATGGAAAAGAAGCAAATTTCCAGCACAGATTTTTTATGACCATCTGTGGAAAAACTCCATTTCCCGGTTCGTTAACCGTTGGATCGAGCTCAAATTTGGTGGGCATGTTCCTGACTCATAGAAGAATATTCTGGACGGTGGGATCAGAAAGTTATTATGTGAAGATGGAGATAAAAATTCCAGAACAGAACAGTTTTTAAGGCTAAATTAATTACTTGAACTTATAGTGAATTAACGGATGAACATCGAGGATGTTGAAACGATTGTGTAAAATAGTTGTGGTGATGCCACTTCTAGTGTTTATAAAACTAGCAGTACCCCCGTGCGATGCACGGACAGTTACTAACGCATAACTGATCGAAATCGAAACAAATACAAAAGAAAATAGAGATGTTTGACATTGTAAAACAATTATTTGAAAATTATATTGCCTCAATGAATTTACTTGTCGAAAAAAATAATATTTATTTTTTGACACACGAAGATACAAACATTATAAAGATTAATTTTCTCAAAATAATACTACTTCGGATATACTTAAGTTGTTAAAAAAAATAATGTCATATTTTGAAACGAAGGCACTAACATTACAATATTTCAAAAATGAATATTACTTTCGATTCGAAATGAATAACCCAAAAATAATACTACATTTTTTTTAAAAAAAAATGAGCATTGTTTCCTTCAGCCCAATGAATATTTTAAAAAATAATACTACTTCATTCGCCTCTGCAATTAATGTTTGTAATGTTAGTGTCTTCGTCTAAAAATATTACATTAATTTTTTAGAAGAAAAAAGTAGTATTATTTTTTAAAATGTTCATTGAGACGAAAGAAGCAATGTTAAATTTTTTTTTTGGACATATAAAAAAATTCTACTTTTTAACAAAAAAAAATTCATTCAATTCAAAAAATGAATATTACTTTCATCCCATAATTAATACTACTTTCTATATAAAAAAAAAAATTATTTCCTTTGCCTCAATGAATTTACGTGGCTCAAAAAGTAATATTTATTTTTTGACACGAAGATATGAAGATACGAACATTATAAACATTAATTTTTACAAAATAATACTACTTGGGGTAAAAAAATAAATTAATATATTCGTCCAAAGGAATATTTTATACAATATTACTTAATATGTTTAAAAATTAATATCAAATTTTGAAACGAAGGAACTAACATTACAAACAATAATGTATATTTAAAAAGTAAAATTATGATTATTATTATCATCATTTATAATAAAAAATATACTTCAAACTTAATTAATTTAAAAAAAAAAGATAATGAAAAATAAAGAAAGGAGAATTAAGAAAGTTATATTTAAGAAAGAGTGTTTTTTTTTTCCAAATTAAATGAAATTAGTCTCTAATTAAAGTGGAAAAAAATTATGAATTTTGGTGTAAAATTTTTTTTTTAAAAAAATATTTTTTTTATAAAATAATTGAGGTCAAAAAAACGGGAGGAAAAAAAAAATCTGAAAATAAACCATCCAATAAGAGCGCGCCACGTGTCGTGGAGTTTTTTTTTTTTTTTAAAAAAGATCATACGCGGACACACGCGCCTCTGTTGGCGCGTGTGTCGCACGCGCCCAGTCCCCGCTTGCCACGTGTCTCCTCCGCCTTGTTATTGCCAAAATGCCACAGTGTGAAATTACCAAAATGCCACGTGTCTCCTCCCCGTGCGATGCACGGACAGTTACTAACGAATAACTGATTAAAATCGAAATAAATACAAAAGGGAATATAGATGTTTGTATACATTGTAAAACGATTATTTGAAAATTATATTGAAAATACAAATATCATATTGAAGGTCACTAAAATAAATCTAGTGTTACATCCGTGCAATGCACGGGAAGTTAGTGATGCTTAAAAAGACATAAATTAAATAAAATGACAAAATGAGAGAAATTTTGTTTATTCATTGTGAAACACGGCTTTAAAAGACAACACTGTCGGTGCAACTGTCGAAAGAGAAAGAAAGATCATCATTACATATAAATATATTCGGACCAGCGGGATAGTGAACGTTTGTTAATGTGAAATATAATTGAAAACGACAAATGACATAGTATCGATTTAAACATGTCATTTTATTATTATTATTATTATTATTATTTATAATTAAAAAAATACTTCACACTTAATTAATTTTCACAAAAAAATATTGAAAAAATCAAAAAGGAAAATTAAGAAAGGGTAATTAACAAATTTATATTTTAAAAGGAGGGGTTTTTTTTCTGTGTCCAAATAAAACGAAAATAGACTCTATTTATAGAGAAAAAAAATTAAGAATTTTTGTGTACATATTGCTATTAAAAAAATAATTTATTATGAAATAATTGAGGTTAAAAAAGGGGTGAAATTTTCATTTAAAAAAGAGGATTTTTTTTTTGTGTCCAAATTAAACGAAAATAGACTCTATTTATAGAGAAAAAAAAATCATGAATTTTGGTGTAATTTTTTTTTTTTAAAAAAATTAATTTATTATAAAAAAATTGAGCTCAAAAAAACGGGTGGAAAATAAAAAACTGAAATAAAATCAATCAATCAGAAGCCGCCACGTGGCAGTTCGTTTTAAAAAAAAAAAAAAAAAATTGGCAGGCGTTCACGCGCCTATGTAGGCGCGTGTACGGAACGCGCCAAATTTTGCCCATTGCAAGCACGCCACGTGTCATATTCGAATATTATCTTCAATTTTGCCACCGTGTGAAATTACCAAAATACCCCTCGTTTTGGCTCCAAGACTATCCTCCTTTTATATTACTTTAGATGGATGATGGATCTCTTATGGTTCATGGAAATCATAGTGAGAAAAAAAAAATTGAAAGTTCGTTTGAACTAAATTGAGAAAATGAACGGTTAAAGATGTCATCTTTAACGTTCTTATGGTTCACAAGAATCATATTGTGAAATGAATAGTTCATTGGAACTATGTTGAGAAAATGAACGGGTAAAGATTTAGTCTTTAACGTTGCATTTTATAAATGAAAAGTTCGTTGGAACTAAGTTGAGAAAATTAACGGGTAAAGAAATAATCTTTAACGTTAACGAAAAGTTCGTTGAACTAAGTTGAGAAGATGAACGTTGAAAGATGTATTTCTTTGACGTTGCATATTTTCAATAATCTATTGACAAAGATGATAGGGCTTCTTGAACGGAGTTGTTAAATCCTATTAGTGTCAATAGTGATAAAAGTCACAAAAATAAAAATGGAGCTTCTTGAAAGAAGTTGTTAAATACCATTGTTGTGAACATTGAAAAATGTTACAAGAACAAAAATCATAGGGCTTCTTGAAAGAAGTTGTTAAAACCTATTGGGAGAATATGTGACTAATGTCATAAAGATAAAAACAATAAGACTTCTTGAAGAAAGTTGTTAAACCTTATTGTTGGTGATGATGACAAATAACACAAAATATTTAGAATGAAAACTTCTAAAAGAAATTATGTATTTTGTAAATGAGAATGTGATTTTTCTCTAATTTAGAGGTGCTCCAAGATGAGACCTTTAAAGTTTGGAATAATTAACCTTCAATTATAATTCCATTAAATAATTTAGAGGTTTATAAATATGAGTGGTTATAAGAAATAAATTGTGTTAATTCTCCTATTGAATTAGCAATTTATTCTTGAAGTTAATTCTCTAATTAATTTAGAGAGTTATATTTTTAACAACAAAGTTATAATTGTTAAAAATTAAAGCCAATGGTTGGTTTGTGTAGAGACAAATCTCTAATGAAATGTGGTTGTTCCAAATATATCGGACCACCATAGTGAGAAGTTAGAAAATTTTGTTGGCCTCGACTTTAAGTGATGGCAACAAAAGATGTTTTACTTGACCACCTTGAACTTAGAGAGATTTCTTTTGGAAGATCCTACAAAGTTGGGTGAAAATGTGATGGATGTTCAAGCCGTGAGTGCGGTTGAAGCATGTGAATTTTCTTTATCGGAACTATATACTTAATGAATTGTCGGATTCATTATAAATCATATATAGTACCAAGAAAATGGCAAACCATTTGTGGGAGTCGTTGAACTATAAATATAAAATCGAGAATACGGGTACTTTGAAAATCATCGTAATCCGCTTTATTGATTTTAAATAGTGGACTCCATAAATGAAATTAAAAATCATATGGAAGAAGTGGAAATAGTTTTCCATGAAAAACCATGAAAAGTTAAATGAAAGAATTGAAAATGGTCTTTCATGAAAACCTTACCAAATGATGGATGGTGTTGAGTGAAATTATCAAGTGATGATAATAATTGAGAAATTGCTTTCCACTTGAAAATATTTTAAAATCACCTCAAACATAATGAATGGAAATGAATGTTGAGGTGTGTGCTATTCGTCTTTGTGTTGGAAAAGAGAATAGAACTTTGGAGAAAAAGTTGTCTAACATTTCTTTTGGCGAAAGCAAATGTGATGAAGCATGCCTAAATGCTTAATACAAAGACAAAGTGGGTCAAACTTGTTTGAATTGTCAAAATCATTTGAAAAGTCAAACGTGTTTAAAAAGCCAAACTTGTTTGAAAAAGTCAAGCATATACCTTGTGTCTTGAGTGGCAATTGTGATGTCATCAAGAATGAAATTCATGATGTTTGAATGAATGAAATGAAAGGGTATTCAAGTGATTAATAATGAGAATGAATCTCTTTTTATGGTCAAACAAGACTTATCAAATATATGCTTGAAGCTATAATCAAGTCATATTTGATGCTTGAGGTGTGAATGTTATTCACTAGATGATGGTAAAATGTAAGTTTTTACCTTTAACATTGCTTGCTAAAAAGCAAAATGTTGAATCTTATCTCTTTAAAGAAAAAGTTGGAAATCAACTTAATAAAGAGGTAGTGATAAAACACAACTAAATGTAGTTTGTGTATATGTTACACTAAATACTATGGATTGCATATGGTTGGGTATGCTTACAATAGTTGTGATTATAGAATTTGTGTTTATGAATTCAAGATTCAATAATGGAATCATGAAGCACTTTTTTCTTTAAGAATATGTTTCCATATAAATTAAAAGATGAGGCAAACTCATTTAAACGGATTCATGATTCAATAGAAGAAGAAGAAACTTATCATAAGGAATGATAAAGAAGAGGCATGACCTCAACATAGCAAATGAGGTAGGATAAGAAAATTCTATGGCCCGGATTTTCTAACCTCCATGATAGAAAGTGAATCACAAAGTTATAAAGACATTAAGCTCTTTGGAAGGATCTTTGTGGAAATAGGCCATTAAAAGTAAGATTGATTCCATCTTGAAAAATCACACTTGGAAACTAGTGGATTTACCTCCGAGTAGTAAATCACTAGCATATAAGTGATTTTTCAAAAAGGAAATGAAGACCGATGGAACAATCAATGAGTACAAGGCTAGACTTGTAATTGAGGATTACAAGAAATATGAAGACCTTGATTACTTTTATACTTATTCTCTCATCACGAGAATAAAGAGTTGTATTTGCAATTGCTGCATAGCAATAATTTGAAATACATCAAATGGATGTAAATAATTTGAAATACATCAAATGGATGTAAATAACCTTTCTAAATGTCGATTTAGAAGAGAAAATTTACATAGAACAATCCGTGGGGTTTGTTGTATATGAGCAATGAAACAAAGTGTCCACAATGTACACCATGATCAAATGATGTTAATAATAAAAATTGGCATTATTGCTAATTTTAGGACTACCCTAAAAATGTGGGGGTGAGTATACTTTGGAAAATAATTACCTTTTCGAAAGGTTTTCTCAAGAAAACAATGAGATGTCCATATGAAATATGGAAACGTAGGCCTACGTACACTTGTGAATGTGGGGATGCTTCACAAAGTAGAAAGTCCAATTACCAAATAAATTGAAATTGGTTAATAAATGGTGGATTATGTTTCAGATCAATGGAAATCATGTATTGATGTCAAATTCATGGAAGTGAATAAACGATACTTTGAATGAAATAGATCAAAGTATTGAAACGGTTCATGAAATGGAACCTAGAAGGAAATGTGCTAGTTTGTAAAGCCTTGTATGACTTGAGACAAGTACAAAGAGGACATCAAAGTTTTAATTGTGTGGATATAAACAAGAGTGACTACATCACTTTGTTAATTAAATCCAAAATACGATTTGTTAACTAAGAAAAATTCTAGTAAATTTGATCATTTGATTCAAATTCAAGGAAAACTAATGAATTCGTTGTTAAACAAGTCATTAGATGGATATTCTTGATAAATTTGATAGGATCAATATAAAATCACTAGAATGAATTTGCGTTAACACTTGTCCCATGGATAAAGCTTGTGGTAGCAAGATGTTATATTGCTAAAGTCAATTTATGATTGACATGACATATAGCAATGTGTGTAATGGTAATCTAGACATTTATGTCTAAGACATAATACCATTAAATAACTACTCTCAACTAATTTGACAATGTGAAGTCAAATGATAAACGGATCCGTTAACCAAAGGGTTAAATAGAGAGTTAGTTGAAAGTTCGATGAGGGGAATGAGACGTAAGCCTCTTAAAAGTTAAACACAGCGGAAAACTCAATCTAGATGACTGGAGATCCCAAGAACTAGATTCAATGGGACAACCTAACTGTTAAAAGACTTGCAGCGTCACTGTGGGGGAACCAACCCCAAGTCCATTCCTGTTAGTGACATCCCGAAAAGACAAGGATAAGCTTATGGCTTTTAATGATTCTTACGCGTCGAAATTTCGAGCGGGGTAATACGGGTTACCTTTAAGAAATCACCTATGTGAGAGAGAAGTGGGGCCGCTTCGAGGAGAATTATGTGAGGCTCAATTCTTAGACCCTCTCACAGAACCAGGTAAAATGTTCAGGGCCATGAATGAACATAGCTATGAGAATTGAACTATGTTAGGACGTTACTTGTGTCAAGTATATGATCGGCTACACAAAAAGCATAACGGTTCAAGGACATCGCGTCTACCGACTTG
Source organism: Adenophora triphylla var. japonica (assembly GCA_022495995.1). Taxonomy (NCBI): domain Eukaryota; kingdom Viridiplantae; phylum Streptophyta; class Magnoliopsida; order Asterales; family Campanulaceae; genus Adenophora; species Adenophora triphylla. The sequence goes on along the minus strand of JAFEMH010002059.1, from coordinate 326,326 downwards.
CGAGTAGAGTAAATATGCTTGTACGAGCGAAGGTTCAATGGGCATTCCCACACCTATCGTATGCAAGTTTTCGTCTGCCGGACTCTATCACCAAACTCGTCATTAATTTCCTTCATGTGGGGGATTGTTGGAAAAATTCGTTATAAGTGAAGGAAATTGTGTATTTTCCTTACATGAATCGTTTGTCGTTTGACAAAGATTATTGTGGGTTCATGTTCCATGTTGTGAGAACATGAAAATGAAATGTCTAGATGTCCAATTTGGTATTGGATAAGAAAGATATGATATCTCAAAGTTGATGGGTTGAAAGTGTAACTTTTGAAACTTCATCAAAATATTGATGTTCCATAAATCCAAATTATTAAGGGATTAATTGGATATTGATGATGTTCCATAAATCCAAATTATTAAGGGATTAATTGGATATTGATGTTCCATAAATCCAAATTATTAAGGGATTAATTGGATACATACCAAGAGTCTTGGGGTTACAAATTGAAAGGACCTTCATATAAAATCCTAGGACTTTTGGTGGAGCTAAATGAGAGTTACCCACAACAAGAAACTAGAATGTTTTTTCATCAATCTTTCCACCCTCCCTCTTGCAATTTGTTATCTTCTTCCTTTGGCCTCCTAGAGAAATATCCATGGTGATTTTGTCCAAGCATAGGGAAATTCGCCGGAAAACTTTAAGTGCAAAGTTGTTCCGGTTCATCCGTTTTATCCTGGGAGACTAACGTCCATTGAAGACCTCGAGCACTCGTAGTGAGAGGGCGAATTAGTCTTAAGAAAAGTGTGTCACACACGACTCGGATTCAAGCAAATTCAAGATGACGATTCAAGGAGGTTACTGCAGGGATTCAAGCAAACTCAAGACAATGAATTTACGGTTTTCTCTTTATTAATTTTATGTTGTATATTATATTTCAATTCATTGTAATTCTTTTCTCATTTGTGCTCGATTGTATAGATATTGTCTAACAGTCTACTATTGATACAACTAATAAAATATCGCCACCTCATTTTGTGATTAGGATTTTGTGACTTTATTTTGTGCTTCTAGTATTGAACTCTCTCTCTATATATATATTTATATATAAAGAAGGAAAAAAGTATTCAATGTTTCGATAATGACTTGGAAGTAATCTTTTTCAGAATTTGTTAGGTAGTTTTTTTTGGAGAAAGCTATTGTGTAGGTTTTAAATACATTTAAATCGAAAAAAAGGTATTAACCCCTAGGATGTCGCTCACTCCATCGGATACTAGAATTCCTTTCAATTTTGAACGTCGTCAATTTTTCTTGATTTATGTCATGTCTATAAACAGAAGTCTGAGACAATTTCTATCTACAGTTGAATCATTTTAAAGAATCATGTTTTCAGTCATGGTCAGCTTTATTTGCTTTATTTAGAGTCACCCATCCAAATAGACTTCATATTTGGATATCTAATTTTGAAGAAAGCAGTTTAACCAACAATTATTAATGTGGTGTTTAGGAAATTTTTCAAAATGTGTAATTCATATCTTCTATCACTTTTTAATAATCTCTTTCTTAAAATATATATGAGTGTGAGTGTGTATGTGTTGTCTCAATGAAGATCAATACTATGAAATTTCTTAAGTATTGTTTACAAATGTATATCAACCAATTTAACTTGCACTGCTATTTCTTTATTTACTTTTTTTTTTATTCTTTTTTCATTCTTAACTATGAAATTTTATATATCGTCGTGCATCGCACGGGTGATACACTAGTAGTAAGCTAATGATTGATATTTTTGTAAATATGTTAAAATTATAAGGGTATAATGAATGATTTTTTTGTAAATATATAAACATTATGAGGGTATAAATATCCCAAACACTGTTCATTTCTTTCCATTTATGGAATGACTCATTGGAAGTGGGACGTCCCAAAAAGAAAAGTGACTCAATTGAAGTGAGACGGAGGGAGTATATTTTATAGTTATTGTGGTTTTTTTTTTAAAAATATTAGGGCTCAATTTTTACATTTTGCACAGGGGTCCTATAATTTTCGGGACGAGCCTGATAAGAGTCGGTTATACATGACTCGAGCAAAATCAATACGATCAATATACACGATTTTCTTTTTGTGTAAGCTTTTATTCTAACTTATATTAACAAATACTCCCTCCGTCCTATTATAAATCACACACTTTTCTTTTTGGGCATCCCACTGTAAATTACACACATCCTAAAATGGAAAGTTTTTATCACTATTCCCTCCACTCATTCTCTCTCCTACATTATTTTAATACTCACAACACCATTATAATTTATTATTTACTCCACTCATTCTCTCTCCTATTTTACTTTTACACTCACAACATTTATATTATTATTTTTTTTCTTAATCTACGTGTGAACAATAAGTGGATAAATTGTAATAGGACGGAGGGAGTATATTGTAATTTTTTTCTATCTTGTGATCTTATAAGATTTATCCAACACTTCCCAAACATCGATATCTTTTTTAAACTTTTCTACTCTCTCCGTCCCATCCGAAGTGTCCCAAGTTTTCTTTTTGGGCGTCCCATTTAGAATGTCTCATTTCTAAAAAGGAAAGTTTTTATTGATTTTATATTCTTCCTACCCCACTCATTCTCTCTCTTACTTTACTTTTACACTCACAACATTTTCTCTCCTAACTATTCCTTCCACTCATTCTCTCTCCTATTTAATTTTTCATACTCACAACATTTAACATTTTTCTCTTTTTTACATCACTTTCCTTAATTTTCGTGCAATTGTCCTTTCCAGACAGACGGAGGGAGTATAACTCTCCCTACCTAAATACTCCCTCCGTCCCATTTCAATAGAGACCAACTTTTTGGGTGTGGGAATTAAGGAAAAGTGATGTAAGAAAGAGAAAAAGTTAAATGTTGTGAGTATGAAAAATTAAATAGGAGAGAAAATGAGTGGGAGGAATAGTTAGGAGAGAGAATGTTGTGAGTGAAAAAGTAAAATAGGAGAGAGAATGAGTGGGGTAAATAGTGAAGATTCCTTTCCATTTTGGAAAGTATCAATTGAAGTGGGACGGACCAAAAAGAAAATAAGTATCAATTGAAATGGGACGGAGGGAGTACATTGAAAAACTTTTTGAGGGTAGCGTTGGTTTGACGCAGCGTATGGACCCAACATCAGATGCTCTACAGAACAATTATCAACCAAATTGGCTTTAGCTGTACTCGAAAAAGAAAATAAAAATATCCCAATTTGTCCACTATTTACCCTTTTTTAAAAGCATAAAGTCAACAAACCAATAACATTCTTTACATAAAAGTACTACTAATGTTTTGTGGTACCCTTTGGGTGAGCCACTCTCAAGCCATATTTTTCTAGCTGCATCTAATTTTTTGTTTCATTTTTATTTTTTTTAAGCAAAAATACATTTTACTGCCATTTTTTAATCATAAATCACATAAGGTTCTAACTTATAATACACCTCCCTTGAAATTTTGAAATAATATTTTATTCCAGTTTTTTTTTTTTTTGTTTTAGATTTGTGTACTCTTTAAAATTTCATTAAATTCAGCATTCAGTGGATATTAGCTGAAAAAAAAAAAGTTATAGGGCAACTAAAAACACTTGTTAGTTTTGTTAAATTCAAATGACACGTTAAGTCTAAAATCTTATCGATTTTTTTTTGAAGCAAAATTTTTATCGGAGTTAAAATATTAGTTCATGATGATGATATTATAATTTAGAAATTCAGAAATCGTATTCAGATGAAAATTGAAAATTTTGGGCTTGCTCAAATTTTCTCCTTACTTCCATTTTTTTCTTTTACCATTCTGAGTGAATGGTGCATCGGTCACTATTATCAATTATATTTATAAATATTTTTAATTAAAAAAATAATAAAGTTGATGAAAATTATAACAAACTACTCCATCTTTCTTCTTTTTGGGTCAGAAAATAAATTAAATACTTGGATGGGCATAAAACCGGGAGCCGACCTCAGCCAAGCCGATACCGCCGAGCCTTTAACACACAAATCCTCATCCAACGACGTGGCGTCACGCCACAACACGACTCCAGAACGAACGACCACACGATATAAAAACTCCGGATACACAGCCACCTAATAAATCGAGCCATAATCCCATTTTCTTTACCCTCGGCAATCGGAGGGCCTGTTTTCTCTCTCTCTCTCTAAATTCTCTCCTCAAATCTCTGTACTGTGTTCAAATCGAAGGTTACGCCGAAAATGGTGAGTCCTCTCGTCTGATTTTTTAATTTTTTTTTTTTGCAAATTTCCTTAGCCTTTTTGCTCGTTAATATGTTACAACTTCGAATTGAAACATTGATGTTAATATGTTAGTTCCTTCAATTTGTTATCCGTCTTGAATTTCGTGCTTGATCCATGCTTAGGTTATGAGATTAGACCTAATTTTGATTCATCTTCAACGATCGGCTGTTAAATTGTTGCTTTGTATGATCTCAGATCTGATTTAATTTGGTGTTGATTTTCGTGTCAATTTTTTTTGAATTTTATAGTATTTGTTTGATTCTTAACTGTGATTTAACTGCAAAAATTTGTAGCGATCTATTGATTTGATCTGTATGTTATTTTATTCTAATAATTTTATCCAGCTGTGACTATTTAGAAATGTTAGACGCAGTGATTGGGGATTGCTTTATTCTATGAAGTTCAGGGTGGGGATTTTTCATTTGTGTAGTCATTTGAGGACAGTCCATTTCTATGCATGTAGGTTGGATGATTGCTAGTTTAGATGTTGTGGTTATTGTTGATTTGGATCCAGTATCCGTACATGATAGAGTAATGATAGGGATCTCGTAAAAGTGTCCCAACTTTTGATTTATATGACATGTTCAAGTGAAACATCAGTTGAGAGTCAAAATTTAGACTTTTTGTTGGCATCGCTAGTATTTTTATGGAGCAGTTAATGGCTATCACCAACTGGAGTCTCATTTCAGATTTTCTAAAGTTAGTTTGATCATCGAGTGATGATCCATAGTACAATTCATAAATGTTGCTCCCTTTGCTCCAAGAGAGATTTCCATATCCCTTTTGGTAATGTTTTATGACACGTAAAATGTTCTTGTGCCAGGGATTTTGATATAGTATATCTTTAACAATAAGTATTATTTGATCTCCCAAAAATGATTTCTCTTAAACATTATTATCAGTGTTATAACAAACAAATTTCTTCATTAACAGGTCTTAAAAACTTTGCCACCCAAATTTTTTCTTTTATTCTTTTTAAGATGGTGGGGACTGGGGGTATATTTTAATCTCTTCAAGACTTCAATCTATTATGTTTATGTGAAATATCATCTGGAAAATGGTCAAGTATACTGAAAAGGTAAAAAGTATTAACTTTTCTTAGGTTTGGTGGATGTGGATCGTATTATTCTACACTATCTTTGGAGATCTGGAGTATTTTTTTTGATAGAATGTTTATCTTAAATTCCTTGCTGCATTTACTAAAGATATGTTGCCAGTTTATTATGAGGGTGGGTGTATGCCATGTTCTTTATTACTAAAGAAATTATGCGAACTAATAATTATACAATGTTTAAACTAACTTTGAAATAGAGAAAAATGTGTTTTAAAATTTTTGGGACATTGAAGAGAATCAAAATTTCTTGTTCCATTAATAGAAAAATAACAGTAGAGATTAGGGTGGTTAAATGAAATGATCTAACTTGATCTCGCCTCGTTCTCGGCTCGTGAAAGCTCCAGTGAGCTCGAGGTGTAACCCTACTCGAGCTTGAACCAACTTTCAAGCTCATTTTGCTATCGAGTTAGATCGTGTAAAACTCGTTTGGTTGACGAGCCTCGATCGAGCTCAACTCGCTTGAGATAGACTCGTTTAGCTCGTTAAATGCTAGAGTTGTACGTGTCCGCGACCAACTCAAACTCGGCTCGTCTCGATAAGCTTGTTAAAACTCAATTTTTTGTTAAATGCTAGAGTTGTATGTGTTCGCGACCAACTCAAACTCGTCTCGTCTCGATAAGCTCGTTAAAACTCAATTTTTTTGTTTACAATCAGATTGAACTCCACTCGATAAGCTCGAACTTGACTCGATAAACTCCTTAAGAACCCAATTTTTTCCAGAAAAAGTCTAAGCTCGAGCTTGACTCATTAAAACTCGAGTTCGATATTGACTCGAGTTGCTCACGAAAAACTCAAAACTCGATTCAAGTTGGGTTCGGATGTTCAATCTGGCTCGAGCTCGAACTCGCTAAGTTTTAACCGAGCTCGACTTTGAAAGCCCAAACCTTGACTCAGCTCGACTCGTTTACAGCCCTAGTAGAGATATTATTATATTATCCAATATAGTCTATGATACTCGGGCTATTTGGTTTATCTCGCTGAACCCTTGTCAACAAGACTAAAATAGGAGTGTTGTGCGCTTTTATGTCCTAGGCAACACCTTTCTTGGTTATGGCGAGAGGCGTGGGGCGTCCGCCTTTATCAAAAGGCATATTAGGTGTATGCGTAATGTTAAACTAAATCTATAGGTATGGAATTATACATTTGAAATCATATACTCCCTCCGTCCCACCTCAGTTGACACCCAAGAGGTGGGCACAAAAACTAAGAAAAAAGAATAAAATAAAAAAAATATGTGGTAGAAAATGAAGAGAGAGAATGAGTGGGGTAAATAGTAGTGTTGGTTGAATAAATTGAGTGGTGGAAAATGAAGAGAGAGAATGAGTGGTGGGGTCCATCTAATATAAAAATATAAAAAGTAGGCTATTTTTGGGAGGTGTCAAGTGAGCTGGGACGACTCAAAATGGAAATAAGTGTCAAGTGAGCTGGGACGGAGGGAGTATTACCTTAATTTCATGCATTAATCTCTTTTCTAGCATGGTTTAAAGTTTATTTTCACGATTTTAAACGACTACTTGTTTACTGATTTGAACATTAAATGTGTTTTTGTCTTAGAATTATCTTGTTTAAGGTTTTAGTTGCGTTAAGCTGCTATTACATGTGAAATTTTGACCCTTATTTAATGAAAAATTCTTGTTCATAAGTTAACATGTTTAAGCTTTGTTTAGTATATCTTACATATGTATTAATTTACTATTTGTTTGTTCTATTTTTTCGCGTTGCTCGCTTTTCGGCCGCCTTTCAACAGTCTCGCCTTTCGCCTTTAACAACTATGTGTCTGAGACGAGTACGGCTGGATAAACTAAAGAGTCCGAGCATCAGAGAATATAGTTATTTAAAATTATCTTTCAAACTCGAAAGAGCTTTTTTCCCCAAGTGTAACATTGATAATCCATTAACTTGTCTTTCAAGTGACATTATTGTGTTTGGTGGAGTATCTCTATAACCAATTAAATAGTGTTAGGTCAGAATTTTGTCAATCGCATCTACTTCCTGCTAGTAGAACTTAGGACCAGTTCCATACCCACCACAGTTATGTCCATTAATGGAACATATTGGCCGGGCTTCCTTATTCGGAAATAAATAGATGTTAGTCTCTCACGATATGCTTTGAAAATTGAACTAAGAATTTTGCTATAAACTGTTCAAGTAGTGTTGAAGACTATATATATGGTCCATATCCAACATGCTTTCAGTGGGGACCTTGATTGTGATTTTTGTAGGTCGATTTATAAACCAACTTCTTTATGATCAGAAACATGACCATTGTTTTTGCAATGTCCTATTGAACAAAAAAAAAAACAAGCTAGACAGGTAGAGTGAGCCAGCCTGACGCACATCATTTGAAGAGGGAATGGGGACCTCTGTTCCTAAATGAATGTCGAAAAAATTCAAATTTGCTCTTTATCAAGAGCAAGACATTCATTTTGGGATGGAGGGAGTAAGCTTTTAAATTTGTACTATAACTGCTCTACAATCTTGAACAAGGAGCTTGCTTTTAAATGTGTATTATGACTGCAACTACTGTCTTGAACATGAGCTTTCTCATTCACCTTTTTCCTTTTAGGGGCGGAAGTAAGAATATCATGGTCTGGTTGTGGCTACACCTATTGTTGGTTGCGACTTAATCAATTAATGATTGAATGCAAGTTGATAACTTCGGTGTGTGATCATGCATTAAAGATTTACCAATACCTTGACTTAGTTCAGTTGTGTGGCAGAGAACTTTTCTCTGTGATGTACTTATACGAAGTCTTTGGGTCGAATATAGTTTGTTATCTCACTATTAGATTGCGTCATATCTTGCTCCTATTATTTGTTCATTGTTGCTATCTTCTTGTAATCTCAAGATACTTCTCATCATTTTTCTCATAGGCCAATGCTGCATCTGGGATGGCAGTCCATGACGACTGCAAGTTGAAATTCATTGAGCTGAAGGCAAAGAGAACTTACCGCTCAATAGTCTACAAGATCGAGGAGAAGCAAAAGCAAGTAATGGTGGAAAAGCTTGGTGAACCGGACCAAAGCTATGAGAGCTTTGCTGCTGATCTTCCGGCTGATGAGTGCCGCTATTGTGTCTATGATTTTGACTTCATGACTGCAGAAAATGTGCCCAAAAGCAGAATCTTTTTCATTGCCTGGTAAGTTAAACCCCCTTCTGCCAGTGGTGAATCCACCTTGTAGGCAAGGTGGTCATTCGACCCCTTTGTCTTTTCAAAGTTAACATTTTATTACCTTCAAAATTAGTTTTTATTTTTATTTTTGAGCACTAAAATTTAAGAAAAGTTCAGTTTTGACTCCCTTTTCTTAAAAAATAAATAACAGGAAGTTGTAAGTTTGACCCCCTTTCTAGTTACCTCTCCATCCCATAATAAATATCGCATTTGACTTGTGAACGTTTTAAAGGAATGTGCTTTACTTATTTGTACATAACATGTACAACTGTAAAATTGTACTAAAACTATTTCCTTATTTAGAAAGTGACATTGACATTTATTTTGGGACAGATATGTCTATAATATTCCGACCCCCGTGGAAAAAAATCTGGCTTCACCACTGCCTTTTGCTTTATCACCCCCTCCATTTATAAAGAGTTATTACCTCTGTCCCAAAATAAATGACCAAAAAAATTTCAAATTTGCTTTTGATCAATAACAAATCTCGAATTTTTTGGTCATTCATTTGGGATGGAGGGAGTAATTTTGTTGTATCTCCTTTTATAGGTCGCCTGACACTGCTAGGGTCCGAAACAAGATGATTTACGCTAGCTCGAAGGACAGATTCAAGAGGGAGCTTGATGGAATTCAGATTGAATTGCAGGCTACCGATCCATCTGAGATTGCACTTGATGTTATTCAAGGGCGTGCCAACTGAACTTCTACTTAGCCTGCAAGAGAGTTCCTCTAGGCAGACTCTTCATTTACTCGAGTGAAATGTTTATAGTTTGTTAAATGATGGGGTTTAGGTACTTATAATATTTGGGTCGGTCAGCAAATGCGCTACCATACTTCTATTTCTTCTATTTGTTTTGAATGACAATTGTTGTGTTGTTGGGTATATCATTATGTGATATTTGTAGAACCTCTATGATTTGAGTGGTCTCTCTTGTAGTCCATTGTCTACAAGGTAATATGTAACAGTTTCCTTTTGGGGATAGACTTTGTCTAGCTGGTTTCTTATACTATTCTCTATGAGTATCTGACCCCTGTTATCTTCTCTGGAGCTTTGAAAATGGCATGAACATTTTGTTCTTCTGTTTTGTGATTCGAGTACGACATGAGTTGTGATTACCTTCATTTCTCGTGCCGATTATGTGTTGCTTTGTGTTGATTTCTATGTTGATATTGTTATGCAGGTGTGTGGTTTGTCTTAAGAGTATAAGTAGATGATTTTGGTTGGGTATTTGATAGCATTGAGTGGTACAGTGATGCTATTTGAGACAAACTCCCTGTGTACTAGTTTCTCCCTCCGTCCCAAAATTGAACTTCCTATTACTTTTTTATGTTACTATAAATAAAATTTGAAACTATAGAGGCTTATTTAACTATACTAATGTATATTTTAAAGGTTTTTTTTACCAATAAGTCCCTCAAAAATGGTGGAATTTGCCAATAAAAATAATACACTTCCCTTTCTACCTTAGGATCCCTGGGTTGAAATCAAAATTCTCGTAGAGTTCCTGACCCTTTTTATAATATTTATAAATGGCCAAACTGCCCTTTCCCTGACCTTCTCTCTCTATGCGCTTTCTCTCTCTATCTCTATGCGTTGTCTTCTCCCCCAAATTGCAACTGGTCGACGCCGGCGTCCATCTTCCTCGATTGCGCCGACGTGTCTTTTAAGCCCCAAATCACGCAGCAGTAACCGTTTGATGTGTATTTGTTCGTCAGCTCCTCGATTCACGATCACACCATGGATGTTATGCGCTTTGTTGGGGCTTTGCTGAATAACTGATTTTTGAAAGGCTATCAAAATTGAGCCCTAGAATTTTCGAATTATAGATTTATGGAGAAAGTGAAAGTTAATGGCGATGGAGATCGGAGGTCGCCGAAAATCAGTGGTCCGACCAATCTAATGGTGACGCTTTTCCTCAATGATTTCTATCGGTTCATTATGGAGGAGGAACAAGTTCCCCCGTGGTTATGAATTCTATTTACTATAGACGGAGTTTTTTTTTTTCTTTAATACATGAAAAGTTCTGAATTACGATATCGATATTCTTATTTGGTGAAATAGAATTGATTTATGTTATAAACTGAGAATTCTATTTCACATTAATATTTTATATGTTTTCACAATTGTTCATCCTTATGCATTATTTGTGAAATAACTTTGATGTGTATTTCACAGTTATTTTACTTAAACAATTGATAAATTTTTGAACTGTGATGTGTATTTCATAGTTATTTTGGTTAGAGTTTGATGAACAACTAATATTTCTCATGAAACTTGGACACAAGTGTTGATGTAAATAACTGTGAATTTTATTTCACAGTTATTTAAATAACTGTGAAATATAATTGGTTTATGTTATAAACTGAGAATTCTATTTCACATTAATGTTTTATAGGTTTTCACAATTGTTCATCCTTATGCATTGTTTGTGAAATAACTGTGATGTGTATTTCACAGTTATTTTGCTTAAATAGCTGATAAATTTTTGAACTGTGATGTGTATTTCACAATTATTTTGGTTAGAGTTTGGTGAACAATTAATATTTCTCATGAAACTTGGACACACGTTTTGGTGTAAATAACTTAAATAACTGTGAATTTTATTTCACAGTTATTTAAATAACTGTGAAATAGAATTGATTTATGTTATAAACTAAGAATTCTATTTCACATTAATGTTTTATAGATTTTCACAGTTGTTCATGATTAGAGTTGGTTAATGTTATAATTGTGTTGTAGATTTTTCAGTTATTTATGTTATATTTTTAGAACAACTGTTGGACAAATTTCACAGTTGTTGGTGTTTTTATTAATTAAAAAAAAGGTAATAGAGAGAAAGAGGGAGGGAGAATCCATAGGAAGTGCAAAGCAGCGGATCCTAATCTTCACCCATCAAGCGCATAAGGTGTTGGTACGTGCGAAATTGCAGTTAGGGGTATTTTTGTCCACATTTTCAGCAGGGACTTATTAACAAGTTTCGAAAATGTCTCTTTATTAGTCGATTTCATTTGGCTGAGGGGTTTATTGGTCAAAGCCCCCAAATTTTAAAATTTGTAATTGATACACCATCAACAATACTATCAATAACAAGTTTATTTTCATTAGAATAATTAAATTAATTTACAATAATTGTTTAAAGTGGAAAAATCATTTTGGGAAGAGGAAGTACTAGTGATATACTCCCTCCGTCCCACCTCACTTGACACCCTTGAGGTGGGCACGGGAACTAAGAAAAAAAGAATAAAAGGGCAAGGGCAAATTTCGGTGCGCCAAGCGCTCCCCGTCAAGCGGGGGTTGGGAGAGGGAACCATTTGCTAGAGCCTTTCCCTGACAATTGCCAAGAGGCTTTTCGCCAAGGTTCGAACCCGTGACCTTATGGGAACTAAGAAAAAAGAATAAAATAAAAAAAATGTGTGGTAGAAAATGAAGAGAGAGAATGAGTGGGGTAAATAGTAGTGTTGGTTGAATAAATTGAGTGGTGGAAAATGAAGAGAGAGAATGAGTGGTGGGGTAGAGTGAATATAAAATTATAAAAAGTAGGCTATTTTGGGAAGTGTCAAGTGAGCTGGGACGGCCCAAAATGAAAATAAGTGTCAAGTGAGGTGGGACGGAGGGAGTAATGATTATGAATTATTAGGGCTAAAACTATCACTGAAGTCATCAATGATGCAATCACTAGGGATCCGACACTGCTCCTGTGGAGCTCCGCTGCTGTGAGTCGTGCAAACTCGTCCTAGTCGGCCATTCTCTCTCTTTTGCGGCTGAATGTTTTGATAATAAAATGTCAGTTCCATCCTAAACAAAATTATCTCATCCTTCTTCAAGTACCAAAATGTGAAGTCGTGGTCGTACCCCTGTGGCACGCAACAGTTTACAGTATCCCCGCCGCAGGCAACAATTTACAGGAGTCAGTGCCGAAATGAGCCGTGCCAAATTTCAGCTATGCTATTAAGTGAAGTGAAACATACTCCCTCCGTCCCAATTGATACTTATTTCCTTTTTGATCCGTCCCACACCAATAATCAATTGATACTGACCAAAATGAAAGGAAATCTTTACTATTTTTCCCACTCATTCTCTCTCCTATTTTACTTTTACACTCACAACATTCTTTCTCCTAACTATTCCTCCCACTCACTCTCTCCTAATTAATTTTTTATACTCACAACATTTTTTTCCACTTTTTCTCTCTTACTTTTTCTTAATATGTGTGTCCAAAATTTTGGTATCAGTTGGTGTGGGACTGAGGGAGCACTACTTATGTACTCCCTCCGCCCCAAAAATCAATGAATTTTTTTTTCTCATAACTGTCCCTATTTTTTTTTCATTATTCATAATATATTTGCAAAATTATATTCTTAAAAAATAGATAGCAATAATTTTCATACACCTTAGTTATTAAAATTTAAAAAAGGTTGAAATTTTTCTCCAACCAAAATGAAAGATGGACATTCCTTTTAGGGCATATCATAGGGGAGAGTAACAGATATAATTGGAACCATTTCCAGAACCTTTTTGCTTAATTACTACACCTTTCATCAGCATAGTCCTTTATTCCCCTCTTGTCGGAATAGTTTTACATCAAAACCGTTTACTCATTTTTCAGCAACAAATTGCCCGCTTCTCTTTGGTCTATGATATCGTCATCAACATTAGGAATTTGGTTCGCTTTGGAGAGTTATAACCCTATGAAAGGACAAGCATCCTCTTCGCTAGTTGTGCAAACTACTTTTGTAGACCGAGAGAATCGAGCGTGTATTGATGAAACATAGCAAAACATTGAGTCAATCAAAATACAGTCATACAGCACAACAGCTGAATTCATTGTTCATGATAAAATTCAGAACTGGCATATATGGGTTGAAGATCTAATAAACAACACTAGAAAGCAGCATAAGGGGGGGGGGGGAGCACAAGCCGGAAAAAAAATAACGAACAAAACACAAAAGCTATTGCGCACCTAAAAAACAAACTCATCAAAACCTGCAACAAAATGCGGTGGATGAATTTCTTTTAGATACTTCAAAAAAAATAAAAAAATTGTTGTCTCCAATCTTCACTCTGGAATCATTTGCTCATTGTCAGCATCCGCTTCTGTCTCAACTGTGGGTTTTGATGGACCACTAGAACCAGGTGCTTGCTTCTTCTTGATTCCACTAACGATATCATCAATTCTTAGAAGCATACAAGCTGCTTCAATCGCTGTCTTGAAGGTCTGTGCTTTCACGTTATAAGCATCCCATATCTATAATAAAATGCAACCATCATAAATAAAGTTAAATGATCCGCCCAATCCAACTCGACCTCTACATGTCCCATTCCTCCCAAAAAGTCCTACTTCTATCTTGGGATGTTCTGCTTCAAGTGTCTTATTTAGAAAATTTTCCTAACAATGTCTACAAGGTGAAATTTCAGATTGAATGATAATAATAAACTTTTATGACATTGAGTAAAAAATCAGTAGAACTTATTTAATCCTTAAACAAAGGGTTTTTGTGTATAAGTGTTGATCCTTAAGAATGTTTGATTTTCAAGCACAGACTCTTTGACTAGAATGAAAGGCAGTTACAAGTACAAATATAGAAGAAGGGGGGGGGGGAAGCATACAAACCTTTAGCTCTTTCATATCTGCAATTACACCTAGGTTCCCGTCAATTCCGATCCAAGCATTTTCCCCGTTTGCATGCTGTTGAAAAAAAGAAATGGAAAATTACATCAAATTTGGCAAAAAGATACAATTTGCAGTAGTAAAGAGTCTGGGGATAAAAGTTGAATGATAATAAAAAACTTGCCTTGCCCTGAAGAGCAGTCATAGTTCTAATCACATTGACTCCACAATTTTGTGCCAACGTCCGAGGTATAGCCTCAAATGCTATAGCTGCTGCTTCATAGGGCCACTGTCTCAATGAATTTGACATTCAGAAATTGCCATCGTCTTTGTGCCAAACCATTAAAATCATAAACGATCAAGAAAAAACAAATATATAGTTATTAAATAAGGTGACATGCTTGCCTTTTCAATGCCTTCGATTGATGAACTCTTCTGTTTTAGTGTAGCAGATACAGTTAATTCAGTAGCACCACCACCAGGAACAAGTTTTGGATGCTTTATGATGTTCTTTGCCACAGACATTGCATCCTGTCAACAAGAAAAAAATCTTTAGAGCATGTCCATTGTATTTAAAGTAGAAAGAGGTTGGAATATTGCATCCACAAATACCTGCAAGTTCCGCTCCACTTCATTTAAAAGATCCTTACTGGCACCTCGCAAAAGAACAGTACAAGCTTTTGGGTCATTACAGTCGACAATGTAGGAGAAAAACTCATCGCCAATTTTCTTGACTTCAAAAAGTCCAGCCCCAGTCCCCACATCTGATTCTTGAAGTTCATCTGGCCTATTCACAATGGTGGCTCCAACAGCCCTTGCAATCCTGTTGTTGTCTGTTTTCCTCAATCTTCTGATTGCACTGACTCCAGCTTTACTCAAGTAATGGCATGCCAAATCACTAAGCCCTTTTTCTGTTATCACCAAATCGGGCTTGAACTTCAGAATTTGCACGCAAAGATTCTCTATGTATTCTTCTTCCATTTTCAAAAGTACAGCCCAATCTTCTTCTCTGACCAGTTCTGCATTTGTCTGATTCTCCCCCTTCTTGTATTCAAGAGGGCAATCAAGTAATATGATACGGGGATTAGCTATTTTCCTTCTCATTTTCCCAGGGACAACAACATCTTTGTTAAACATGACACCTTTTAGGACTTTCGAGTCTTCCAACTGGCCTCCAGGGATTTTCTCAACTTTAATGTATTTCTTAATATCTACTTCTACCAGTCCCTGACCAAGATCAACACCAGCTGTTTTCGTTGCATCAATTGCTAAATCCTAACAGACCAAAGTCAAAGTTAGTAAGAAAATAATATGACAGTTGAAAACAATTAATATCTTAGAAGCCCCACAAGGAATACAGTTTCAGAAACTAACGCAGACTGAAAATATAAGAAGGCTAATAATGAGTGTGGTTTGACAGGACAGGTCATCTTGCTTTGGAACAATTACAGACGCAAAAAAAAAAAAAAAAGAATAATAGCGAAACCCTAGCAATTTGGATCAAAACTGAATTAAGTTGAGTCAAATTAGGGGGGGGGGGGGGGTTGAATGAGTTCTATGCTTCCTCAACAACAAACTGTTACCTAGGAAAATAGAAAGGGAGAAAGATACTTACTGCAATCAGGTCCCCAAATTGACTAGTAAACTTTGTACCTATACAACTCCTCACTAATCCCAACATTGTGGCACCTGTCAAATGAAAGAATGATGTCAGCAAAATGAGAGAGAGAGAGAGAGAGAGAGAGAGAGAGAGGAATGCAGTTTCTCGTCAATAATTGTGGAAATTGCCATCTGATCCTTAAGGTTCAACAGAAACACCAGTGAATTTCACAAACTCTTTTATGAGACTATAAACATGCATCCCTTTTCTTGTTCAAACATGTGGAGCTTAGATAATTATGGCTTTCAATAGGGCATGAGTTCTAGGTCTTTGCTAACAAGTGAGAGTGGGAGTGTTAATAACAAATTCTATAGAAGTGGAAAATCCATGTTTCACATTCATGTAAAAGTAAAAATATAAAAATAGAAAGTTAAATGAGGTTACGGTCATTCACGTCGATTGGCATGGCAATCTTGTCCAACACCGCGAGAGCATCTTCAAGAGCTTTGCTGTAAGCTGCAAAAGGGAAAATATAAGGATACCTAGACCTCTAACCAGTACTAAGTGCTCAAAGAAAAATTGTTTGCATGAAAATGACATGGTACCTCGGCAAATGACAGTAGGATGGTAGCTCTTATCAATGAAAGCTTCTGCAACGTGTAGCATCTCACCAGCTAAGAAAATTATTCACTTTAACTATCAGTAAAAAGTTGAAGGATATAGTTTGTACACAGACAACACATAAAATAGATGCTCAAGAACAATGATGAAGTACAGTAGCAAAATATACTTTCAGTAATAATATATTAGTTTGTATCAAGCCCAAAAATGTTAAAACTGCCTTTATGGAATGCGACTATTTGTTAATGGAGAGAGGCAGGAAGAGAGGAAACAGGTTCACCCAAGATTTATCTCCAAACTCGTACTTCTTATAAAAACAGTAAACCTTCAATTCTAAATGAACCACAAAACAATGATGGAGTTGTAGTTCTTCAACTAGGAAACTTTTTCAGCACAGAATAAAAGGGTTTATGTTGTCCCTTGCAACAACATAATGTGTAAGACGAGTCCAGAAGCTCCAAAACATTGTACTTGACCTTCTAGCTAGGATTATTTTCAGGAAGGTCTTTATGAACAATATCACTTGTAATGCAGGATTAGAAACAGATCCCTCCCTACTGATTACACTACCAAAGCCCATTAATGTTCATCCTTACCAATTGAGTAATTTGCAATTGCAGATAGGGATTTCAGAAACTTGATCATTTATTTGAAGACTTTATGTGACAGGTGATGAACTTAGCAAGCCTGGTGTGATAGATTGTCATGGTCTTACATCTCTCCAGGACTAACTAGTATCACGGAAATAGAGAAGCGTCTCTTGGCTACAGTTGGGAGATACTCCCTCCGTACCAATTGAAACTACACAATTTCCCTTTTGGGTGTCCCATCAGAAACTACACACTACCAAAATAGAAACTATATATTACTTCTTTATTCAGTGAAACTCATTGTCATACTCACAACAGCTTTCAAATTACTATACCCGACCCCACTTTCTCTCATACCTCACTTTTCATACTCACAACACACCTACTCCACTAAGAATTTTCCTTAATTTCCCGTACCTAACCAAAAGCGTGTGGTTTCAAATGGGGCAGAGGGAGTATATTTTTTTTTTTTTTTAATAAAATAGCATGATATTCCAGGTAAATAATTGTTGTACTCCTATTGTCCTGGAAGGAAAGCGGGACAGTTGGTCAATAACTAGAAGCATAGAGAGCCACCAATAATTGCTATGCAGTTTATGACTCAATTGAACGCAGCCTTAGTCTCACTGACTTCTGTCAACTATGCACACACAATCATTCTGTTTTTTGCCAGAATACAAATGCCTTCCACTTCTGATAGCAGGAATTAAAAACCTATACCCCCTTGCTCAGTTACAAAATAAAGATTCGTGTTCGACTAGGCACCAAGTTATACAAAGCAATTGACTCTATTAAAAATAAGCAATCAGGATACAAATGCTTTAAATGTGGGTCCCAAAAAACTTGTGGACACAAGTGGTTCAAGACTCCAAAAAAAGAAAGTGGACACATTTTTTGGAACATTTCAAAAGGGGATACATGACTCTTATTTTGAAACGGAGGGAGTACTATGTAAACTACAGTAAAAAATAATCAGTAAACCCAAACTTCACCAGGAGGCAAAAACTAATATAAATGAAAACTAAGAAAAAATAAAAAATTATTGCAAAAAGAGAAAAATGAATGATAGGGTATAGCGGTTGCATACCAAGAACAATGACTGAAGTCGTCCCATCACCAACTTCTTCATCTTGTGTGCGACTTAATTCAATCATGGACTGTGCACGAATACAGAGAGTACCCAATTAGAAAACATAACGGAGTTTCAAGGGAAATATATCATTTAACAAACCATATAGAAAATGTATATGTGTACCGAAAAATAATATTGAAAATCCAGCATGAAGCACCCAAACTCGGGGACCAATATCAAAATAATAGCCACAATGTGGCCAAGAGCCGAAAGAACTAAGATCTGAGTCATCTGACAGGCTCTACTGCCTAAGATACTAAATTCATTAGCAACAAGAAACATGCAAGTAATACCTTAGCCGCCGGATGCGCAACATCCAACTCTCGCAATATTGCATTCCCATCATTTGTGACCACAATTCCTGCCAAACCACCAATCAAAAATAACTACTCTGAAGATATACTGAGATTGACAAAATGCTTCTTGATAATATAGCAGCAATACAAAAAAAATTGTATTACTATTCTTTTATTTATCTATGGAGGGGGAGTGAGTGAGCGACAAAATTCTAAGACTGAATTTTTTTTAAGTGTATTATATTACTATACTAATGAACAATTGGGAGTGGGATGGTCTGTGTGAATATTTACGAAAGGTGGCCTGAAGCCCTTCTTGCCAAAGCTAATAACATCATATAAGATGAAAATAAACACCTCCTGCAGCATCCAGTAGCATCTTTAGCATAGATCTTGGACCCAAGGTTGTGCGGATGATATCAGCCACAGCCTGCAAAGGAGAAAAATAAAATATAAAGAGTGTAATGTGTCGTGAACTTTGGCAGAATGACTCTTGAAAGCAGCAAAAGGCCAGAAAATAAGCGGGAAAAAATTGACTGGAAAATCTGAAACTCACTTGAAGATCCAAACCCAAAAATCTACTAAATAACAATCTTAAAAAAGAAATTTTCTCAAGTTACATCACCTTTGATGCTTGGATATTTGCATGATGCACCTTACTTCCAGATTCCCGTGTTAATGAATCCTCTGCAGAGTCATATTGCAGATAAACAATCAAAATTAAACAAGATTAGCATTGTTCTATAACTGACAAAATGCTATAAATCAATATAAAACGGAACTAGTGATATTCCAACTTAAACATAGTTCAAAGGAAAAGAAGGGGAAAATCTTCACAAAATGCATCCATATCGCGCTAGACTCCGCTCCAGTATGATTGCCACCTCCTCAATTAGTTTTACTCCAGATGAACAGCACAATTTCCTCATAAATAATCCCCATCACTTGATGGGCTCAGAACCTTGATCCCAAACCTCTGTGGTGTCTAATCACTCATTAAACACAAATATATCCTCTTTCACTCACACGCACAAACAAAAACACCAAGCAACTCCTACTTACAACATAGCCTAATCAAGTAAAATTTGAACTCAACATCTATATCTATATCTATATCTATATATACATAAAAGCACAAGTGCAATCTATTGCTAATTTTTCCCTCCAAAATATAGATGATTCTAGAACATTGTTTTTGTTTTTAATGTTATTGACATGCTCAAACTCCAAGACTCTAATGATACAAATAGTTATTGTAGGCCACTAGACTCTAGTTATTAACACTAACTACCAACTAACTCGGTTTCTAATACTACTATTTTATTAAAAGAATGTGTTTCTACTATAGTACTCCCTCCGTCCCCAACCTAGGTGCCTAGTTTGACTTTGGCATGACATTTGACCATACAACTACGAGAAATTAGAACATTTTGATGAAATTTTAAAAGTTGTTATTGATTTATTACTAACAACACTAACAATTAAAAGTTTTAAAATTTAATTATAATATATCAATTTCTCGTAGTTGTATGGTCAAATGTCATGGCAAAGTCAAACTAGGCACCTAGGTTGGGGACGGAGGGAGTATATGTTATCGGTCATTACATAAAATAACAAATTTCCATTTAAAGTTTTTTTTTATCATTTTAAGTTTAAGTGATAATTTTTTGAAAAATACATTATGCAAGTATAAAATAAAATATGAAAAAATAAATTGACAAAAATAAATTGACTAAAATCATTTATGAACACATTATAGAACAAAAAAGTCATTCACTTTAGAACAAAAAAATGTCATTTATTTTTGGACGGAGGCAATAGTAATAAATTATTTTTTTAACAAAGCGGATAATTCATCGACTATTCACGTTTCTCTCTCCTATTATACAACCCTCTTTTATACGAGTATATATATGAAAGATATGTTTTTTAAGTCATAATTTCTTCTACTTAAAAAAAAAGGTCATTTTTCTTTTATCATGGTCTTTTATTTTTTATCTTACCAAAATAAACATTATTAAGTTTAAAAAAAAAAACATTTTTGATGCGGTTTTATCCAGGTCATTTCATTTTTTTTTTAATATTAATTCAATAACATTGAGGGCGAGCCTTGGCGCAACGGTTAAGTTGCTCCTTTGGTGACCTTATGTTCTAACCTTGGCGAAGCCTCTTGGCAAATTGTCAGGGGAAGGCTCTAGCAAATGGTTCCCTCTCCAAACCCCCGCTTGGCGCACCGGAGTTTTGCCCTTTTTTTTATTATTAATTCAATAACATTATTGTCAATTTATGAAAAAATATTATCTGAAAAATTATTATTTTTATCGTCGTCGATAATTTTACATAGATAATTGCTTATTAACTTTCTTTGAATAGTTTTTTCTACGTGCGTTTAACGAACAAAATTGATTGCTTCAAACAAATTCTTCAGACATTACACATTTATCAATCAGATTTAAGAAAAACCGATCATTTAGCATTACGAAGTAGGGGTGGACATGGTTCGATTTGGTTCGGTTTGGAAGGAATTTGGAGACCAAACCGCTAGTACTCGGTTTGGGAAAATCCCAAACCAAACCGAACCATAGAAAATTTCAAACCAAACCAAACCAAACCACCTCGGTTTGGTTCGGTTCGATCTCAAACCACGGTTTCATAAACGGTTCAAACCGTGGTCCGAACTGCAGTCTAGAACGCTATCCGAACTACAAACATGTCCAACTAAAAGCGTTGCTCTTTACTAATTAATTGGGAGGGAAAATTATACCTTTAATAGAAGAGAGATAAACAAACAGGAAAATTACCGACGACGACCGGCGGCGGTTTTGACGATGGAGAGAATCGGATTCCGCCGCACGGGTTCTTGGCGAGGCAGATGGCGAGCACGAGAATCACGTCGTATTCTGTACACGAAGGGATTTGGGAGGACTTTGAAAGGAAGGGATCTGAGGAAGTTTTTTGGTGATAGAGAGAGAAAGAAGAGAGAAGAGAGAAACAAACTGAGAAAGAAGATATGAAAAATGAGAAGGTAGTTTGAGTTAAGGAGTTTCAATCTAGGGTTTTCAAATTAGTGGTTGTGATTCATCTTTAATTTTTAATGAACGGCTAGGATTTCAGTTCAAGAATTTCATGGTTCGGTTCCGTGGTTCGGTTTCACGGTTCGGTTTCACGGTTCCAAACCGCGGTTCGGTCTGAATCGGTTTGGTTCAGTTCGGTTTGGTTCGGTTTTGAGGTTCCAGATCAAGGAAATTGAACCGAACCACACGGTTTATTAAATTTTCAAACCAAGCTAAACCATTTATAGAAAAAAACCAAACCAAACTGCTTGGTTTGGTTCGGTCTCAAACCGCGGTTTGAACCGAACCATGTCCACCCCTATTACGAAGAACAGCTATGACATTACAGCAGCGAAAATCATCACATTGTACTAACGATCTACTGAAAATGAATGGACAAAAAATGATGATAGATATCGAATAAAGAGAACTTACTGAGCACGAGAACTTGAGATTGCATGGCGGAAGATTTTCAATGGAGAAAATGAAGGAAAGCCCTAGAAAAACAGAGCTTGTCGATGGTGGTTTAGGGTTTTCTTTCGAGTGCTTTTGGAGCGGGAGAATGTGTGTGTGTGTGTGTGTGTGTGTGTGAGAGAGAGAGAGAGAGAGAGAGAGAGAGAGAGAGATAAGTGTGGGTGGAGCAGCTTGTGAAAAGATCTCTTGGGCTGAGCCCGCCTAAATTCTAGGTTTTATTAGCTGGGCTTTGGTCTGTTGGCCCATTTTCTTGGTTATCCAAAATAATTGGATCAATTCTAGTTTTTTTTTTTTTTAATGGTTAATCAATCTTGAAAATTTGCATTAAAAAAATATTGAAAATATCATCAAATATTTTACAATTACAATAGTACAATTAATAACGTTTATCATGTCGATTCTTGAATGTTACCCAGGTACTCTTTCCGCCCAAAAATAATTACAGAATTTGCTTTTAATTAAAAGCAAATTTAAACATTGATTTTGGAGGAAAATAATATTCACTTTTTAACTCCTTTATTTTACCAACACAACTTGTTATAGGATTTTTGTTATTATTGTGAATGAGGAAGGACGTTTATTGTGAGATGATATTTGCAATTAAGTAGAGAGTAAAGCATGTTACAAATACAAATTAATGACAAAAAGATTATGTTGATAGTAAAGCATGTTACAAATTAGGGGAATTTGCCCGATAAGTTTTAAAAAGTTTCATAATGCCTGATAAGTTCCTTCCACATGTTGTATTATGTTTCGAAAACACAACATCAATTAAGGCCATAATACTGCATTCCGGCGGCCGCCGGTGACCGGAGTCCGAAGCCCATGGACCGGCAATCAGATTCCGACCTCCGGGCACCGGATTCCGGCCAAAATTGCCGGATTCCGGTGAAAATTGACCGGATTCCGGCGAAAATTAATCGGAATTCGGCATGCGGCGATAGCAGACGACGGCGGCGGAGCTGGGCTGTGGCGGAGGCAGGGGTGCGGATGCAGTATTATGATTTTAAACTACTGCATAACTAAATGTTGTATTATACATAATACAACATGAGAACTGATGATGCCAAAATCGTCAAATCAGCCCAAATCCAAGCGATCGTTTGCTCCGGCGATTGCTAGGCCTGAAAATAAGAGAAAACTCGTAAACTAAGCCGGGGCTTGACCGGCGAAGGCCCTCCGGCGTGAGAATAAGTTCACGGTTTGATATCAGAAACTAAATTGACAGAGTTTCTGTATGTAAAAAGTAACGTACCAAATAATGTGCTATATGGCTTGTATTTATAGGGATGGATTGACAGAATCCATGTTGAATTGAACTAGTAAAGAGATAAGATATAATCCTCAGAGGATTATATCTGTTAAGGAGTCATTGTTTGACTTGAATTGATGTAGATGGTTACAATCCTGATTGGATAATAATTGTTGAATCCTTGTTTGAATATGACTGTTCAATCTGCTTGCCGGATAGCCGAGGAACACAAATTTCTTATCTCGGTATTTGCATGTAAGCCGAGATGCATGATTTTGCTTCCTCGTCAGTTGATGATCCGCCGACATGTGGATATACCGAGACACATGATTTTGTGTCCTCGTCATAGGATGATATGCCGAGGTGCGAACTTTTCTCTCTTCGTCATTCATGACCTCTCGGAGCATGATGAGTCGGGGAGGAAACAGTGGTATGAAGAGCCCGTTGACAATGTTAAGGGCGAGGAAGGTACCTCTCGACATACGAGGAAGGTATCATCGGCACTCATACTTGGGGCATTTATACTTGCCTGTTGGGCCTAGATAAGCCTTGTTGATGACGAAATACGAGATCGAAGAAGCCCAAGTTTGCCTCTCGTAACTTATACATGGATTATGTTTATAGCCCAATCCATTTGAGCCTGAACCGGGCAAGCCCATGTTCGTATCTCGGTTTATACTGTTCAGTGGCCCCCGACTTTCTAGCTCGGCCTAGGACGAGGAGAAAGTCATCTAGTCCTCGGCTTACGGAATACGAACATGCTTGCCACGCGTCAGAGACGCTTCAATTTGGGCGTCGCTTCATTATCCGCCGGTTATTGCCATGATGATGAGATGTAGGCCCCCACACCTGACACGTCTTTGAAGTTGTTGCTGGCATTAAATGCTTGGGGTGCCATACCCGCTGACCCATTTTATTTTCGGGTTTAACCCGTTTTGAGCGAGTATAAATACTAAAACCTCCTTCATTTTAACCTTTCCGTATCTGAGGTATTTGAGAGCATATTGCAAGGTTTGGGCGTTATACTCCGGCGAATTTCTTGAACCGTTCGAACCCAGTTTTCGGTGAAGATTTGTTCTTTCTGGTGAAGTTGCTTCAGTGTCTGATTCCGACCGCTTTCCAACCAACAGGTACACATTTCTTCCTTTTTTTATGTTTTTCGTACTTGATTTCCCCATGCTTAGGGTTTTGGTAGGGTTTTAGGTTTCAAAAACTGCCATTGTTAAGCTTGTTGAAGCTTCTTTTCTAAAATTTTTTGATTCTCTTTGAATTTTGGATGAATTTCTTTGAATCTTGTATGAATTTCCCCATTGATCTTTGATTCCCCTTTGAAAATGGCTCGTTCTTGGGACCATTCTCCCCTATTCATTTACGGATACCACAAGAGCAATCTGAGAGTTTACCGGAGAGAGAGAGGACCATGGTTGATGCTGACTTTGGCTGACATAGGAGAGATGTTGAGAAACTATGGCCGTACTCGAATGTTCATTCAATACCCAAATAGTACGAGGATAGACCGGGTTGATTCCTCATCTCGTAGCATAGTCCTGCTTGAGGATAGGGCCGAGATAATGGAGCATATAGATTTGTTCTACCCGTCCTCAGATCGCATAGCTCGTGATCGTCTAAGTGGTAAGGCTCCCTCCTCGGCCTAACTCTAATGACGAGGAGGGACATCCCTCTTCCCCATCGTAAGCCTGGCCTTGGATAATGACTAACTTTGGATCCTTGGCCTTTTTGCAGCTATGACGGGAAGAGGGGGTGAAGCCTCCTCGTCTACAAAAATTGTCAATGCCTTCGTGGAGGGCGAACAAGTTGACGGAAGGAGAGGCCGAGGAAGGGGAGGCCGAGGAGGTGGACGAGGCCGAGAGAGGCCACCCAAGGCCGGGGACCCCATGCTGGAGAAGCTATATACCAAGTACGGGGTGGATAAGAATGAGTATCGGCTAACTTATATCGGCAAACCTGTTTTTGCCACTGATGCCGAGGAGTATAGATTCTACTACAACGACAACCATGTCCATTTCTATTTCAAGCAATTTCAGCAGGGACTTCGTCTCCCATTGGACCCATTTATCAACGAATTCCTGGGTGATGTGAGGGCTGTCCCGGCCATGTTGGGGGCTAACGGGACCAGGGTCCTCGTCAGTTTCATTGTGCTTTGCCGTAGCTTAGGTTACGAGCCTACCCTAGGAGCCTTCCGTCACTTCTTCCAGATCAGCTATGTGAAGAGTAGTCGCCTCCTCGTCATACGAAGTGAACCCAAGAATTCAAAAATTATCCTCCCTATGTCTAGCAAGGTTGGAGGTTGGGAGAACCATGTCATTAGGGTAGAGAGCCGAAGAGGCTGGGAGTTCCCCTCTCCTACCGATGTGCCAACTTCCTCGGGTCCAGTGCAGAAGTATGGGTGGACCCAGGACCTGATCAAGCACCTCGAGGAATTTGCCGAGGTCGGGCTCCTTGACTGGTCAGCTTTAGAATCCGACGAGCGGTACTATGTCCAGGCCGGATTGATGACGGGGCCGAAGGACGGGGTGGTTCCCCTCGTTGATGTTAAGAGGGGGAGACGTTTCAATTATTGGAGGGTTCATCCAGGTTTGGTCTTTCACGAGGACTGTGCGAGGTGCAAGCTCATTCCTGTAGATCAGTGTTTGAGAGAGACT
The DNA here is from genome assembly GCA_022495995.1 of Adenophora triphylla var. japonica. Lineage (NCBI taxonomy): Eukaryota > Viridiplantae > Streptophyta > Magnoliopsida > Asterales > Campanulaceae > Adenophora > Adenophora triphylla. Next base: position 300,476 of record JAFEMH010002059.1, on the reverse strand, counting down.
AATGTCGCAGGATGTAAAGTGTTTTTCCATCGTCTTTGATACTTTGTGTTTTTTTGCTGTTAGCTCTAATTATGTTCATAATGTAACCATATCCTCCTCGTCCTTGCAGATTTATCCCCCGACCAGGAGGCCGAGCTTGAGATGGAACAACTGAGTGCAGTTGAGCTGATCAAGAGGAAGAGGCGCCAAGCCAAGCAATCGGCCTTGAAGGATAGGAAGGAGGAGACCAATCGTCGCAACCTTCTCCTTAATGCCAAGGGAGATCAACCTCTCCCCGTCAAGTTGCACGGGGACGTTGAAGCCGAGGAGGGGGCCTCCAAAGGCCATGATAATCCATCAACTGTAGAGGGGCATAGCCCCCATGTTGATGTTACTGAGGTAGAGACTGAGCCTCCGTCAGTCGAGGAGACCGATCTCGTCCACCGTCAATCGGGTCAGAAGAGGCCCCAAGGTGCGACTACCGAGGAGCCCCAAGCCAAACGGGCTGCCGTGGAGCCTTCCAATCCCCAAGCTCCTCCCGTCCTCACCATCCAAACTATTAAAAACCATGAGGATGCCGAGGAGCTTGCCCGGCGTATGGTGGCAAATGTCCCACGTTTGAGGGGCATCCCTCTGCAGAACAGGAAGGGTCCTCTACTGAGATTGGGTCGAGCTCCCGTTCAAAGGACCTTGGACGAGGAGGCTTATGAGGAGCTTGTTCGAGACAAGCCGAGCAAGGAGAACTTGCTGTGTCGTAAGGGACTTTTGATTGCCGAGGTAACTATCTCGTATCCTTAGTCTCGCTGATCTCGTAACTTCATACTTGATAAGATATCTGACATTGATTTATCTTGCAGCTTGCTACTGTCACGGCCTATGAGAATGTCCTGTCCAAGGCTACGGACAAGCAGTTGCATGAAGTCAAGGCCGCCCATAAGAAGGGTGAGACCGAGAAGGCTGCTTTGGTCGGGCTACTGAAAGCCAAGGATGTCGAGCTGGAGGCTACTCAGGCTAAGGTAGATGCCGAGGTGATGAGGGCCGAGGAGGCTCGTGGGCAAGCCCAGGAGGCCCGCATGAAAGCCGAGGAAGCCCTTTGGCAAAAGAATTCTGAGCTGGAAAAGCTCAAGGCCGAGGTCTAGGTAAGGGCCGAGGAGGCCGAGGCTAAGTGCCGGGGTTTTGAGTCCACCCTTCCTTCTAGGGAAGAGGAAGCCGTGGCACGTTTTAAGGCCAGCCGGGCTTTCCAAGATGCCGTGGATGCGAAGACGACCACCATGTTCGAGGACGGCTACCTTCACCTGGCTCGTCGTCTATTGGATGATTCTTCCAGTGGCTTGGATGTGAATAAAATTGCTCGGCTGATCAGCCAGGATCAGTTCGACAAGGAAGCTTGGGCCCTTCACCACCTTGTACCCTTCTCTCAGTACAACTTGGACATCATGGCCAGGGAAGATGCCCGTGCTGGCCGAGAGGCTTGGGTGCCCCCATCTGTTGATCCCGACAATCTTCAAGCCTTGGTGGAGGCTATTGAAGATGAGGGGATGGAATTCGAGGCCGAGGGAGGAGATGCCGAGGAGGCTGATGCACGGACTGAACAGACTATCCCTCCTCCCCCTGATGCTGCCACACAGGATTTCCTAGAGAAACCTTTTGATGACGTTCAGACTTAGGATTTTCTTTTCCTTTTTTGTTGTAATAGCGTTAGGACTTGTACTTTCCCTTTGAATATTAATGAAAAGTCCTTTTGTTTCAATTCATGTTGTGTTGCTTTGATGAATTGTTGCATGCTTGTTTGTTGGTTATGTACAAATACAAGACTTGTTGTTGGGAGGAAGTCGAGGAAGGTCCCTCATCCCCCGGTTATATATGAAGTGAGTCGTTAGGCTGAGGTGGAGTCCCTCGGTCCTGACTACATTTTAAGTCATATAAGCCGATGAAGGGGCTCCTCGGCTTTGACTGTTGGGTGTTTTCTTCTTTTTTGTCTCCTTATGCCGAGGAAGATGACTCGCGCACAGGTTTCAGACGTGATACCTGTTAGTTGTAGTGACAAGGTGTGTTTCCTTGTCTTGACGTGAGGCAAGTCAATAGGCCGAGGAGAAGTCCTCAGTCTTGTCTGTTTGAACCTTGCAATCCTTGAATCGAGGCGGACCCTCGTCAGGATGTAAGGTAAGCCAGCATGTCGAGGGAGGATCCTCGTGTTGGCTATTAGGAGCCTATAGTCATTGAGTCGAGGTGGTCCCTCGTCAAGACGTAAGGCACGTGCTTTGAAGAGTCGAGGATAAGATCCTCATCTTCTGGTGTTTGTGTCAGGAGATGATAGTTGCCTTGCATGTCGGAAGAAGTTGCTTTCATAAACTGAAACGTGATTACATCGAACTGCAATCCTATCAAACTAAGAAGTAAAAGACTGAAAACGGGAAACTAATCTATTACAAAATGAACTAGACTAATGATAATATTTTCGAAGATTGTCGGAATGCCATGGATGCTTGAGATCCTTCCCTTCCTTAGTCTTCAATCTGTAGGTCCCCTCTCGAATGACTTGAATGATGATATAGGGACCTTCCCGATTTGGGGAGAGCTTATTTTGTTCTGCCTTCCGACCAGTTGCCTCAATTTTTCTAAGTACCCAATCGCCTACTTGGAATACTCTTCTGATGACTCTCTTGTCATGATATGCCTTGGTCCTTTGTTTGTAGTTTACCATCCTCATCTGTGCAGCTAGTCGTTTTTCATCTATCAGGTCTAGGTCTAGGAGCCTATTGACCTTGTTGACTTGCTCATCGTAGTGGGAGTTTCTCACTGTTGGAATGGCCATTTCAGCTGGGGCCATAGCCTCAAAACCGAAGGTTAATACGAATGGGGTTTCCCCGGTTGGCCCCCGGGTGGTTGTGCGAACAGCCCATAAAGCTAGGGGAAGTTCGTCCAACCATCTACCCTCGCGTCCTTCAAGGTTCTTGGTAAGGGCTGTTAGGACCAGTTTATTGGCAGCTTCTGCTTGACCGTTGCCTTGGGGTCTGCTAACTGATGACTTTGCGTGGCGAACTTTGACTCTTCCCAATTCTGTTGTAAATGCCGTAGAAAATTGGAGTCCATGATCAGAAACAATTGTGTGGGGGAGGCCAAATCGGCACCAGATGTAGTCGTGGACAAAGTTGATTGCGTTCTCTTTCGTTATCTTGGCTAATGCCTTGGCTTCTATCCACTTGGAGAAATAATCAACAGCTACTATCACGTACTTGCAATTACCGTGGGCGGGAGGGAAGGGTCCGATGATGTCGATCCCCCACATATCAAATGGCCACGTTGGTATTACAAGTGTTTGCTCAACTGCCGGTAGTCTAGGAATATCGGAGAATCTCTGGCACTTGTCACACTTTCTAACATAGGCGTGCACGTCCTCCCTCAGGTTTGGCCAATAGTAACCTAGCGAGATGATCTTGTCAGCTAAGGTTCTGGTCCCCGGGTGTCCGCCGCAAAGACCTTCATGTACTTCTGCCAAGAGGTTCTCAATTTCCTTGGGATAGACACACCTTAGCAGGGGCTTGGTGAAAGATCTTCGGTAGAGGACTCTGTTCATTACAACGAACCTTGGTGACCTCTTTTTGATAAGTTTGGCTTGTGCTTCATCTTCCGGAAGTTGACCCTTCTCGATGTAGTCCATGTATTTATCGATCCAGCATCTCTCCTCTCCATCTAGGAGCATGATTTGTAATCTTTCATACGCAGATTCCTCAGCAAAAACTACTTATGGATTGGTCTTAGACTAAGACACATCCATAGTCGCTAGTTTAGATAGAACGTCTGCGATTTGGTTGTCTTCCCTGCCAATTTGTTTGAGTTCGAAAAATTCCATCTTCTTTGTCATGTCTAGGACCAGATCTCTATATTTGTTAAGGGTGGGGTCTTGGGTGTTATACTCTCCTTTTACTTATTTGACAACTAGTTGGGATTCACAGAATGCCGCCACCTTGGTTGCTCCGTAGAACGAAGCTAACTCGATACCAAATATTAGAGCTTCGTATTCAGCTTGATTGTTGGAGGCAGGGAACTTGAATTGAATGATGTCTTGCATGGTGTATTCTCCTTTCGGGCTTGCTAGTACAACTCCAGCTCCGCTTCTTTCCTTTGTGGCTGATCCGTCTATGTATAAGATCCAGCAGTTGGATGGGAGTTCGATGGGAGACTCTTCCTCTTCCGCAATGTTTTGCTTACGGGAAGTGGGGAGGTGCTCACCCATAAAGGCGGTCTCAACCATGAAGTCAACCAAAGGCTGTGCCAGGAGGGTCTTCCTTGGTTGGTAAGTGATATTGAACTCAGTGAGAGCGATTGACCAATTTATGAGACGTCCGGAGCTGTCCAACTTATGCAAGATCTTCTTAAATGGTTCATTGGTGTAAACAGTGATATGATGCACAGAAAAGTAGGCACGTAGTTTCCTTGAGGCAATAACTAGTGCGTACGCTATCTTTTCCACGTTGAAATATCTGCTTTCCACGTCAGATAACGCCTTGGAGACATAGTAGACGGGCTTCTGCGTTCCTTCTTCATTCCGAACTAGAACAGTTGCGACTGCATGATCAGTGGCGGCTAGGAATACATACAACATCTCACCGGTAATCGGACTGCTAAGCAAGGGAGGGGAACCCAAGTACTCCTTCAACCGGAGGAATGCCTCGGAGCATTCGGGAGTCCAGGAGAAGCTCTTGGTACCCTTTAAAACCTTGAAGAAAGGTAATGATTTTTCGGCGGATTTGGCTATGAATCTTCCCAGTGCCGCTATTCTTCCATTTAATCTTTGAACATCCTTGATGTTGGTAGGTTCCTTCATGTCAATCAGTGCCTTGATTTTTTCGGGGTTTGCCTCAATTCCCCTCTGTGATACCATGAAACCCAGGAACTTTCCAGCTGTCACCCCAAATACACACTTACTTGGGTTTAGCTTCATGTTATTGGCTCGGAGGTTGTTTATTGTCTCTTCCAAGTCAGGGGCGTGACTACCCTTCTTGGTTTTAATGACCATATCGTCGATGTAGGCTTCCATGTTCCGGCCTATTTGTGCGCCAAATACCTCATTCACCATACGTTGGTACGTGGCACCCGCATTCTTGAGCCCAAAGGGCATCATAACATAGCAATAATTTCCCCCCGGTGTTTGGAAGACCGTCTTCTCGATGTCCTCTTCCGCCATCTTGATCTGATGATAGCCTGAATAGGCATCTAGGAAACTGAGTGTTTGGTGTCCAGCAATGGAGTCAACCAACTTGACGATTTTGGGGAGAGGATAAATGTCTTTAGGGCAGACCTTGTTAAGATCGGTGAAATCGATGCACATTCACCACTTCCCATTTTGCTTCTTTACCATTACCACATTAGCCAGCCAAACGGGGTATTTTATTTCACGAATAATTCCGGCGCTTAGTAATTTTTGCACCTCTTCCTTGATATCTTCCTCCTTGTCCCTTGCAAAAATTCTCCTAGTCTGCGAGATAGTTTTTACCAACGGATCAACTTCTAAGCGGTGGAGGGCTACTTCTTCATTGATCCCCTTCAAGTCTTCGACTCTCCAAGCAAAGACGTCGAGACTGTTCTTCAAGAGGGAGATGATTCTTTCCTTCTCTTTCGGAGATAGCTGGCCCCCGAGTTTGATTTTTTGTTCAAGATAGTCAGGATTAATGACCACCTCTTCCAGTTCATCCACAGGCTCCATTTCAGGACCATCTCGAAATTCTAGGGACTCGATGATGATTTCTCTAATTCTCCTACCCTCATTGTTATTCACGTTGAGGCCCTCTTCTTCCATTAGTTCATCAACGTCGAGCGGATCGACCGTCCTCAAGTCATGGTTGGCCCCCGAGTTCTGGCCGTTGACGAGAATGGGATCTTCCTCAGAGACGGATGGAACTATGCCTTGGTCAGCTGCAATTTCTAGGACCGTAGGCTCTTTATCTAGGACCTCACGGATGTAGCCCACTCTGGAGCTGGTGTGGGTAGTTTTCAGAGATTTAGAGATTTTGATATTGTCCTCAGGGGTGTCTATCTCCACGCTTTTAGATTTTTTCCGGCTCTTCACGACATGCTCCAAGAAGTCCTTGGCGGCTCCCTCACGCATCCAATTCCAGAACGAGTAGGAAACTTGACTCGTTGGTGAGGAAGGGAGGCGACCAACCCAAGTTTTGCTTGACTTGGAATGCCCAGTATTGCATGATAATCGCTTGTTAGATCCATGACTACGAAGGTGACGGTAGCCGTGGATCGGAAGGGATGTTCGCCAATTTCTAGTTCCAGCTCAACAGTTCCCTTGGCACCAACTTTGTGATTGGTGAAACCTTCCAAACTTTCGTGATAAGGCTCCAGTGTGGTATCTTTCAGGCCCATCTGTTGGAAGGCAGAATAATACAGAATATCTCGGGAAACCCCCGTGTCAACAAGCAATCTTTCGAATTTCACATTATCAATTCGACCCTTTATCACCAAGGGTTATTCACGGGCAGCACGGCTCCCAGCCAATTCGTTAGGAGAAAAGCTAATCACCTCTTCCGCTTTATGAACCCAATCATGGACGTGGTATACTTTGCTTAGTTTATGGATTTGGCTCCTTAGCTGTCTAGTTGAGACTGTCTCTTCTCGGATTACATGCAGCTTGGCCCTAGGAGGCCTTTGTTCTCCATCTTCGCTCTTATCATCATCTTCACTTTCCTCTTCCTTCCGTTTTCGCTTGCCATCTTTCTTCATGACATAGCGGTCTAGATTTCCCTCATCAACCCACCTTTGGATCATTTTCTTGAGGGCGTAACAGCCTTCAGTATTGTGACCATGGTCCTTGTGGAAATCACAGAATTTGGAAGTGTCACGAGGGAATTTTGGTTTATTGCTCACCGGAGGGGGTGGAGGAAGGTTCACTAGCTGCATGATCTCCGTGATGGGTTTGGTAAGAGGGGTAAATACTTCAGGTTTTTCAGTGCTCCTTGTTCTATTTTTTTCCCTTGGATCCCTTACCATTCCCATTGTCATTGTGGCGAGCGCCAGCCGCTTCTGGTTTCACCTTGTCAGATCCCCTTTTCTTGCTTTTATCCTTAGCCATGGCAATGGCGTAAGCCACGTTGTACAATTCGGCCTTGGATTTAGGTTCTCGGGCGGAGAGTTCATAGATGAGGGGACCGGATCTCAATTCGGAATTAAAACAAACAATAACCTCCCTGTCATTGAGGCTTTCTTCCACTTGTTCCGCCATCTTACGGAATCGATTGTAGTAGCTGAGGGTGGTTTCATTCTTTGATTGCTCAATGTTGGCAAGGTCGATCAACCTCATCTTCCTCCTTCCAGCAGTGGCGAAGTGATCCAAGAACATTCTCCTCATGCCTCTCCAGCTATCGATGCAACCTTTTTTCAGCTCACGGAACCAGGTCAAGGCTGTTCCGGAGAAGGTGCTCGCGAAAGCTTTACAGAGCATGTCATCAGCTTTGGTGAGAAGGTTCATGGTTTGTTCGAAACTTTGCACGTGGTCCTTTGCGTCTGTGGTTCCGTTGTTTTTTTCAAAACTCGGGACCTTAAAGTGAGGATTTGGTGGTGCATCAGTTATCCTCTGGGAGAACGGACGGGTGGACCAGTCATAGTCATCATTATCAACCTTTTTCCCATCTCCATGTCATCAAGTCTCTGTTTCAGGAGTTCCCATTGTCTGGCGTCCACTCCTTTGTCAGTTCTAGAGTGAGTGCTGCGTTGGGAGCTACGGGTCGATTTATCTCTTGAGCGGTCATTCACCCTATCCCCTCGTCGTTTTGGTGACTGTCACGTCGTTTAGATGGTGCTTTATCTTGCCTTTGCTCTAACTCGTGGCCGCCAAGAAACATTCTGTATGACTGGGGGGTCCTCGGGCGTACAAACGCGCGATAACGGGGACGAGGGGAGTCTCTACGAGGACGAGGAGAATCCTGGCGAGGTTGACGGGGCCGAGGGGATCCGGGACGACGGGTTGCCATGACGAGATGAGGAGGGGATAAACGTTTGGATAGACTGAGCCTTGTCCTCAGGTCTCTCGAATCTACCTCTTGTTCCTTGGAATTTTTCAACTCGCTCCTCAGGTCTATCACCTTCTCGTTCTTTTGATTTTGATGCCGAGGACGAGTATCATCTCGGAGGGCCTGCTTAGGTGGTACAACAGGATCACGGGGAGGACCTCTTCGCTCACCCTGTTCCCTTCCATGAGATTGGCCCGTCGAAGGCAGCATAAATTCAGCCATGGAGTTGTCGGGGTCCAATTGCAAGAGGGCAGCTTGCGTCTCGTACATCTTTTGTAATGTCTCCATCTTCCTATGCAACAAAGTACGTCGGTCGACGGGTTGAGAGCTTTCAGCTTGGCCGACGTCGGCGTTCTTCGTCATCTTCCTCCCAATTCTCTTCCCTCGAGGACGGGTGGCACGAGGAAGGTTGGCTCCTACTCCCTCGGCAGTTGGATGCCCTATGGAACGGAGAGTCATGGCGAGGGGAGGTGGTCCTTCAGGCTGAGGTGGAGGAGGAGGAAGCACCTCGGCATTTGGAGTGATCCCGTTCACTTGGGTCTCGTCTTTATTGGTAACACTTCCGAATTGTCCGTCCTCCATTGTAAATCAATAATTGTAATAAACAACTTACCAATCGGACGAATTTTCCAATACTCAAGATTTCCAGCAAAACTTTGGAGCAGAAATTAACGCAAACACGAAATCGCAAATTGCAATTTTGACAACGCCAAATTTTTCGGCCAAAACGTTTGTTTCAGGCAAAAACTGGGCAAATTCCGACTGAAATTGCAGAATCCGGCCAAAATTGGAACAGAGCAAAACGGAACAGATTTTTTCGTTGAATCAAGAACAAATTCGGCAAAAATATGGCTTTAGGCTAACTTTTTTCAGGCCAAACAAAGGGTGTTTGAATCGATTTCCCGGCAATGGAACCAATTGATGATGCCAAAATCGTCAAATCAGCTCAAATCCAAGCGATCGTTTGCTCTGGCGATTGCTAGGCCTGTAAATAAGAGAAAACACGTAAACTAAGCCGGGGCTTGACCCGCGAAGGCCCTCCGGCGTGAGAATAAGTTCACGGTTTGATATCAGAAACTAAATTGACAGAGTTTCTGTATGTAAAAAGTAACGTACCAAATAATGTGCTATATGGCTTGTATTTATAGGGATGGATTGACAGAATCCATGTTGAATTGAACTAGTAAAGAGATAAGATATAATCCTCAGAGGATTATATCTGTTAAGGAGTCATTGTTTGATTTGAATTGATGTAGATGGTTACAATCATGATTGGATAATAATTGTTGAATCCTTGTTTGAATATGACTGTTCAATCTGCTTGCCGGATAGCCGAGGAACACAAATTTCTTATCTCGGTATTTGCATGTAAGCCGAGATGCATGATTTTGCTTCCTCGTCAGTTGATGATCCGCCGACATGTGGATACCGAGACGCATGATTTTGTGTCCTCGTCATAGGATGATATGCCGAGGTGCGAACTTTTCTCTCTTCGTCATTCATGACCTCTCGGAGCATGATGAGCCGGGGAGGAAACAGTGGTATGAAGAGCCCGTTGACAATGTTAAGGGCGAGGAAGGTACCTCTCGACATACGAGGAAGGTATCCTCGGCACTCATACTTGGGGCATTTATACTTGCCTGTTGGGCCTAGATTAGCCTTGTTGATGACGAAATACGAGATCGAAGAAGCCCAAGTTTGCCTCTCGTAACTTATACATGGATTATGTTTATAGCCCAATCCATTTGGGCCTGATCCGGGCAAGCCCATATTCGTATCTCAGTTTATACTGTTCAAGAACTTATGAGGCATTTTAATACAATGAGAAACTTAGTGGAAAGTGATTTGTTCCAAAAGGAACTTATGGGGCAAATTCCCTACAAATTACTATCTAAAAAAATAATATTGATAGTAAATGTGATATATTCGATATTAAATTCTAATTGCAATCTCTAATATACATTTTAGTTTAGGATACTAGTCTACAACTCACTAAGAAGAAGAGTGACAAAATGGCTGAATAGACCGGAGGGCAAGTTGTTCAAGGTGTATACGTATACGTATTCAAAATCATAGACGCAGGCTATTCAATCAGTAAAATCAAATTTTGATTCAAATCAATCTTAAAGCATATAAATGATAAGTTCTATAATATCAATTATAATATGCTTTAAGATGAATTTGAACTGAACATTTGATTTTATTTTACTGCTTGAAGTGTTTGTGACTATGATTCGGAATATATTCTTTGAAGAGGTTGCCCTCTAATCAATTCAGCCATCCTGACCTAACGGGCCTTGGCCCAGTGGTACAATGGTGATTTCCCGAAGGGGAGGTCGCCGGTTCGAGTCCCCCCAAGGGGATTCTTGGGACTTAATTTCCTACCTTGGATTAGGGTCCTTAGGAGCCCCCCGGGGCACATCCGTGCAGTTAAGGAAGCGGCATTGCTGGGCTTGTATCCTCAGTGTGGGAAGTTCAAATCTTGGCAGGTGCAAAGCTGGAGCAGCCATTTGGTGTTGTAAGAGTGATGTAAATGCCTCTTTGGCAGGAGCAGCTGGAGCAGCCATTTGGTGATGTAAGAGTGATGTAAATGCCTTGTAGGAGGGCTCCCTTGGGGCTCTGGAGTATAAGGGGTGCTGCCACCACGTCGCATAGGGCACATCCCGCGATTTACCTCCGCCGATCTTGTGGGGCCGGTACACAGTGGTCGAGATTAGTCCGGCGAAGCTGGGAACCTGTGTATCAAAAAAAAAAAAAAAATTCAGCCATCCTGACACTCTTCTTCCTTCCTAATGAGTTATGAGTATATTCCAAAATAAAATGTCATATACGCTCTTCGTCTCACTTAAATTAGGGCTTTTACTATTTTGGGTATTTCAATTGAAATATAACAACCACAAATGGATATTTTTTTATTCACTGGGCCCAATTTCACACTCACTTATTATTCTCTACTGATGCAGAACGAGTAGAGTGGTCGTGTCATATGTTGGGGAGCGGCCGGGTCTTGTTTTCTGAAGCGGCCGTGCATGTCGGCCAGGACAGAAGTTTAATTTTTGCTGATTTTTAAACAATTAAGGGTAGTTTAGTCTTTTAATTTCCAAAACGTTTTTAGGGTTTGTTGGGGAGTATTTATACTTTGTTTTAGGGTTGAAAACGACAGTTTTTGATTAATTGATTTTAGAGTTGCTTTAAGCATTCTTGTGGGTTAAAACTCTAGAAGCCATTGTTGGCTGATTTTGAAGGTGGATTCCTTCTGTTTTGTTGAGGTTTTTCATTAATTGGTCAATCTCTAGTTTGTATTCCGCTGCGTTTATATCAGTTGGTATCAGAGCGAGGCTCGATCCAGGAAGATGGCAGGCGAAAACGGAAAGAACAATGACGCTCTTCTTGCATTCCTTGAACGTATGAACCAAGAAGCACAGGAAAGAGACCGTCAGGCTGTGATTTGCGATGAACAGGCTGCAGCTCGTCACGCCGATATGGTTACTCTTTTGGAGGGTTTGCAGGTTGGTGATCGCCGAAGGCAACGGGCAGGGGTTCGAGCACCTGCAGGAAACGAATGGAACAATCGTTTTCGTCCGGCCAGAGGGGAGGATTCAGATTCAGAGGGTGAAGATGATTTTATTGCTGCACCTGCGAATCAGGCTCCTAAAATCAAAGTTGATCTACCCTTTTTCACAGGGGAGTTATAGCCAGATCAACCATGGAATCTGAGTTTATAGCATTAGATAAATGTGGTAAAGAAGCCGAATGGCTACGCCAATTTCTAGAAGATATTCCAAGATGGGAAAAGCCCGTGCCCGCAATTTCTATACATTGCGATAGCCAATCTGCGATTGGTAAGGCACAAAGTCATATATATAATGGTAAGTCTAGACATATACGTCGAAGACATAATACCATTAAACAACTACTTGCAACTGGCACCATATCTATTGACTATGTAAGGTCAAAAGATAATTTGGCGGATCCGCTAACTAAAGGGTTAAGTAAAGAGATAGTTGCAAGGTTGACATTGAGAATGGGATTAAAGCCTCTTGAGAAGTTAAACACAGCTGAAAACCCAACCTAGTTGACTGGAGATCCCAAGATCTAGGTTCAAAGGGACAACTTAACTGTTAAAAGACTTGTAGCGTCACTGTGGGGGTCAACCCTATACTCATTCCTTAAAGTGACATCCTGAGATGAAGAGGTTAAGCCTACGACTTTTAATGATTCTTATGAGAAGTCAACGAGCTACTTAAAAGAATCACCTATGTGAAATAAAATATTTATTTGTCCAAAATAGTTTTTGGATGAATTAAATATGAATGCTCAAAGTATGTGGCCCACCTTTTGCTAAATAAGTTTGATTTTGTAAATCAAAAATGGTTTTGACTTTGACTGATATGCTCGACCGAGCAGAGTGATTGACTCGCCCGAATATAGCATGGCAGAATGACAAAGTTTCTGAAAAGCCATGCTCGACCGAGGCATATGCCTTGCTCGGCCGAGCAGATCTGGGCAAAAGTTTCTGGACAGCCTTGCTCGGCCGACCAAGGCACATGACTCGGCCGAGCAGTTTCTGAGCAGACATTTAACAACCAAGTATTAAATGTGGAAAACTGAAACGGAAAATCATTATGGCTAATATTTTCTGATTAATGATTGTTTAATTTCATAATAATGTTGTTTATTACATAATTAAAACAATATTTTCAGTTTTTGATCTTGGTTTTTGAAGTTGTTTAAATTGTTGTTTGGAAACAACATTTGAGAACACTTGAGAAAAATACAACAGAGAAACAAACACTTGTTTTCTGCAAATCCTCCTCCATATTCGAATTTGCTGCATATTGTCATCTCGTTCATTTGGCCTCCTTGCATAGTAACATCAAGAGGTGATCTAGTCCAAGCTCGATTCAGCTTGCCGGGATACTTAGGTGCAAACACGTTCTATCCTGGGAGACAAACGACCCAAGCAAACTCAAGCACACTCGGTGAGGAGTCGAATATGTCTTAAGGAGACAGTGAATTTCATTGGGCTCGTGCTTCTTCTTCAACAACTTATTCTTTGTATTTTCAGTTTATAGTTAATTATATTTTATTTACATTTTCTGTAATTGTTTCCTCGGCACCCTTGTAACAATCTTAAGACATATCCCTAATCGAGGGAGTCGATTACAGATTTTTTTTACAGAAAATACTAACTAAGTTGTTGTGTTTCAGATGGCAACTGATACCAACACCGTGGAGACCCAAATTGGATCCCAAACTAATCCCCAAACTGGAAACGGAATTGGATCTTCTGTTGTGACTAAGACAATCCATATCCCGAACCTTCATGCTAAAAAACCCTAGAACTTTGTTAGCCACGACTTTAAGCGTTGACAACAAAAGATGCATTTCTTATTGGTTTTACGGGTCCATGCGCAGCGGAATTAAGCATAAAATAACATAAAACCCAAGAAGCCCTAGGATCCGTTCTATATAATTAACTTGAAAACTATGAGATAGATGTAACCAACCTTGAACGCTTTCCGTTCTTGAGCTATCGAACGATTTGATTATGTGATTTCAAATCACAAACTTCGTTCTTCAACTTGCTTGAACTCTAGGCCTTGATCGATGAACGAGCGAAGACCCTCTTTCGGTATCCACACCTTTGAATGAATTCAAGAACAATTTCTTGAAGATTGCTAGATCCTATAAACCCTTGGAATAATATTGAGAATATGTTTGTGAATTTCTATTGAGAATTTCGGCTGGCTTTTTAGGGTTGACAGACGTTCATATTTATAGTACATTAGTATAGAATATGAATCCTAATCAAATTAGGAAAGGATTCTATCAAACCGCCTCAGTGGCTTGTTGTGTCGCACAACCAGACACAACACATGGCCTGTTCTGTCGCACGGCCTAACAAGCCCAGTGAGGAGTTTTCTCAATCATTCTTCCAATGGTTTAAACAATTCATTCTAGTTGTGTGTGACCCAATAGGATTACATTATATTGGCAATGAGTTCGATCATATCGACCCTCATAAGACATAAGCTGACTCTAGCAAGCCATTATGTCTACCCAAATAATGTAACGAAAGAGTTCACGTTTCCAATGGCGCACTTCCATTTCTCCCTTTGTCTCGCGATGTTATATTGAACACAAGTCATGGTCCTCGTCAACTTGTCTTTGTTCAATGCTTTCTCGATCTTGAGTATAATGATAGTTCCAATCATATTGGGGTACGGCCATACACTTTCATCATTATCACTCATCGAAGGGCCCAAGCAAAATATTTCTCTTCCGAGGGACAAATTCCATCCTGACTTATCATCCTTCCCATCATGAATCCGATCATGCCAAAGATAGCCTTTATAGATATCGTGTTAAGATACCGTTTGACTAAAATCAAACATAACTTTCATCATATGTAAGGTCATGATAATCTCATGTCTAGGGACTAAATGAAGTGACCATATGAGATTTAATTATGACATTTGACCATGACATAAATCTCATACGGGTCAAGTCCAGTCACTTGTTCTCTAACAAGTACCCATAATTTCAATGTGCATCTCTATGCATATAATCATCGTATGATTATCCATTGAAAATTATACTAATTATTCTCTTAATAATTAGGGACGGAGATTATTATAAACAAATATACAAAATATATAATAATCAAATGATAAACATCTCATATAATAATAAATAATGTCAACACATAAGTCTATCAATCATAGGCCTAGGGCATAACACTAACAGTCTCCCACTTGCACTAGGCCCAATCTACCATGTATCGAATACCCATGGACCTAACATGACCATCATGCTTAGCTTGCGGGAGAGCCTTAGTTAATGGGTCCTCCACGTTGTCATCAGTGTCTACTTTGCATATCTTTACATCTTCCCTATCACATATCTCTCGGATAATGTGGAAACGTCGAAGTATATGTTTGGATCTCTGGTGTGACCTTGGTTCCTTTGCTTGTGCAATGGCACCATTGTTGTCACAGTAAAGTTCAATAGGATCTCTGATGCTTGGAACGACTTCCAAATCACTAATGAACTTCTTGATCCAAACTGCTTCCTTAGCTGCATCGGATGCCACTATGTACTCAGCTTCGGTTGTAGAATCAGCGACGGTACTTTACTTGGAACTTTTCCAACTCACAGTGCCTGCATTAAGCGTAAACAAAAATCCAAACTGCGATCTGAAATCATCTTTGTCGGTTTGGAAGCTAGCATCTGTGTAGCCTTTAACTACAAGATCTTCTTCCATTCCTCCGAAGACCAAGAATACATCCTTAGTTCTTCGTAAGTACTTAAGGATATTCTTGACTGCTATCCAATGTGGTTCCCCGGGATCCGATTGGTACCTACTCGTCATGCTTAGAGCACACGAGACATCGGGTCTAGTACATAACATAGCATACATGATAGACCCAATTGTCGAAGCATATGGAATACCATTCATTCTCTTTCGCTCATCATTAGTCTTAGGACTTTGATTCTTGCTAAGAGATATACCATGTAACATTGGCAAGTTTCCTCTTTTAGAATTTTCCATTTGAATCTTCTAAGGACCTTGTCAATGTAAGTACTTTGACTTAAACCAATCATCCTCTTGAATCTATCTCTATAGATCTTGATACCAAGGATATATGCGGCTTCGCCCATATCTTTCATTGAAAATCACTTTCCTAACCAAGACTTGGCAGTCTGTAGTGCATGTTGGGTTTGGATCCTAAACTGCAAGGAAGAAAACGTCGGAGGAGCTTCTGTCGTGGAGGGCGGCCGCGCTGAGGTGAGGGCGACCGCGCTGCTAGGCGAAATTGGGTGTTGGATCTTCTTTCGATGAGGGCGACCGCGCTGCTAGGGTGCGCGACCGCGCTGACGTCGGGCAGAGTATTCCTGGTCCGATTTTGTTTCCTAGTTTAATATAATCTCTTCTTGTTTTGTATTAGGGCTTCCTTGTATCAACTATATAAACATAGATAGGACCTAGAACAGATTAGCAGTTGTGTAGCAACATATTAGAAGGTGTCTAATAACATATTGGCTTGGCAATTACCCCCGGACGTAGTTCACGAGTCAAGATGAATGAACCGGGTAAACAACTCTTGTGTTCGTGTGTGTGATTGTTTCTTTCTTGTACGTGTGGGTGTGTTAATTTCTTTATCTTGATTGCAACGGGGGAGCACCAATTTCACAACAACTGGTATCAGAGCTTTGGTTCGGAGGATTCAAAATTTTGTCATTAGTTGATTAATTTTGAATCACGTTCTTGAGGATTTTGGTGAAGCAGTCAAGATGAAGAACTCAATCGAGAAATTCAACGGTGTGAATTTCACGTTTTGGAAGACAAGGATTGAAGACTACCTTTATTGTAAGGATCTTCATGGACCCTTGAAGGCAAAGCCCGAAGACATGTCACAAGGGGATTGGGAGACGTTGGATCGGAAGGCGTTAGGAGCGGTAAGGAGTGCCCTAACCGACGACGATGCACGAAACGCTATGGAGGCCAAGACAACGGTGGAGTTGCTACAAACGCTGTCGTACATGTATGAGAAGCCGTCGAATATCAATAAGGTGCATTTGATAAAGAGGTTTGCGAATGCGAAGATGTCAGAGGGGCAGACAGCGGCAAGTCATATCGACAATTTCAAAGGTATGGTGGACCAATTGAAAAGTGTTGATATTACTTTCTCCGATGAAGTGCTAGCTTGTTTTCTACTAAAGTCATTGCCTGATAGTTGGGAGGTTACTGTCACAACGATTAGTACGTCGAAAACAGCATTGGTGTATACGGAGGTTAGAGATCTCATCCTTCAAGAGGAGTTGCGAAGGAAAGAGAAAAGGGGAGAATCTTTCGTAGATGGGGCTGCACTTAGGGTGGAGAGAAATAGGGGAAGACCTAAAAAGGGGAAAAAGGTCAAGTGCTACAATTGTGGTGAATTGGGGCATATCAGTTATGACTGTCCGGGAAAAGATGGTGGTGCTAACGTGGTGGATGATGGTGGTGATGTATTAATCCTAGGGGAGGAGCAGTCGGGTGAAGATTGGGTGTTGGATTCTATAGCTTCTTGTCATGCTAGTGGGGATGCAGAATCAATGAAGCGGTACAAAATTGGAGATTTTGGGGTTCTCTATCTTGGTGATGGTCAACCATTGAAGATCAAAGGTAAGGGGGATGTGATGATGAAGACACCTAACGGGGCTGTTTTACAACTACACAACGTGATGCATGTTCCAGATTTGAGGAGAAGGGTGATTTCTGTGGGACAACTTGACAGTGAAGGGTATGGTGTTTCTTTCATTGGTGGGTCTTGGGAAGTCACAAAAGGGGCTAAGGTGTTGGCTCATGGGGTTAATGGGAAGATGTTGTACTCTACCTACAATGTCGATGTTCGTTCCGGTGGGAGCAAGAGGCTAAAGAACCGGCCTGTTGGTGTAAAAAGGGGAGACATCAAGAAACGGTATGTTAGGGGGGACTCAAAGTTGATCAACGTGGTGTGGAAGTCCAAGTGCCCTAACAGAGAGCGGTTTCAGACCAAAAACAGACGATGCAAGAAACAAGGTGTGTCCGAGTTTCAAGGGGAAGCATTGCGAGGAAGGTGGGTCTGGAGGGAGAAGGCGAAGTTAGACTTGCGAGGAGAAATCAAGGTAGAAGCTGATTTGGGGAGGCAAGAACGATCTAACATGGAGAGGTTGAAACGTCGCTTGGTTTCAACTCGCCTTAGTACTTGAGGAGAGGAGAGGTAGTGTCAAGCCAATATGGATGGGGAAATGTGTTCGAAGGTCATTACTCCGTGGTGGGAGTTGATGGGTGTTTCTATGCTTATTTAGTTTAGTCTCCGGTGGGAGATTGTTGGGTTTGGATCCTAAACTGCAAGGAAGAAAACGTTGGAGGAGCTTCTGTCATGGAGGGCGGCCGCACTGAGGTGAGGGCGACCGCGCTGCTAGGCGAAATTGGGTGTTGGATCTTCTGTCGATGAGGGCGACCGCGCTGCTAGGGTGCGCGACCGCGCTGACGTCGGGCAGAGTATTCCTGGTCCGATTTTGTTTCCTAGTTTAATAGAATCTCTTCTTGTTTTGTATTAGGGCTTCCTTGTATCAACTATATAAACATAGATAGGACCTAGAACAGATTAGCAGTTGTGTAGCAACATATTAGAAGGTGTCTAATAACATATTGGCTTGACAATTGCCCCCGGACGTAGTTCACGAGTTGGTGAATGAACCGGGTAAACAACTCTTGTGTTCGTGTGTGTGATTATTTTTTTCTTGTACGTGTGGGTGTGTTAATTTCTTTATCTTGATTGCAACGGGGGAGCACCAATTTCACAACAGTGCAGGAATGTCATTTCCAATGAGTAAGATATCGTCGACATACAACACCAAAAATAATGCTACGCTTCCACTAATTTTCTTGTATACACAAGGTTTATCTTCATTTTTGATAAAGCCAAACTCCTTGATTGCTTCATCAAAACGTAGATTCCAACTCCTAGAAGCTTGCTTCAATCCATAAATGGATTTCTGCAACTTACACACCTTGTTAGAATGTTACGGGTGACAAAACCTTCAGGTTGTATCATGTATACATCCTCAAGTAACTTCCCATTAAGGAAAGCTGTTTTGACATCCATTTGCCATATCTCATAGTCATAATATGCGGCTATGGCAATTAAAATTCTAATAGACTTAAGCATAGCTACACGCGAAAAGGTTTCATCATAGTCGATGCCATGAATCTGCCTATATCCCTTAGCTACAAGCCTAGCCTTATAGGTGTGCACCTTCCCATCCATGTCGGTCTTCTTCTTGAAGACCCATTTGCACCCTATGGTTTTTACACCTTCGGGTGGATCAATCAAGTTCCAAACTTGATTATCAGCCATGGATTGTAATTCGGACTTCATGGCCTCTTGCCATTTTTCCGAATCAGGAGCGGACATCGCCTCTTGATAGCAAGTAGGTTCATCGTTTTCGATTAACTCCACTTCATCACTTTCCGTAACGAGAAATCCATATCTCTCGGGTTCGGATCGTGACCTACCACTTCGGCGAAGAACTTGTGCACCTTGAACCGGTTCCACAACTTTTTGTGAACTTGGTTCAGTCTCTACCATTGGTTCAATGTTGTTTTCAGGTTCTCGAATTTCTTCGAGATCTATTTTACTCCCACTGGTTCCTTTGCGAAGAAACTCCTTTTCTAAGAAAGTACCATTTCGAGCAACAAACACTTTGTTCTCGTTTCGGTTGTAGAAATAGTATCCTTTGGTTTCCTTAGGATATCCCACGAAAATACATTTATCAGACTTAGGTGCTAGTTTGTCAGAAGTTAACTTCTTGACATATGCATCGCAACCCCAAATCTTCATGAAAGACAAACTAGGTTTTCTTCCATGCCACATCTCATATGGGGTCTTTTGAACCGATTTGGTAGGAACTCTGTTTATAGTGAAAGCAGTAGTTTCTAGTGCATGTCCCCAAAAGGATAAAGGAAGCTCAACTTGACTCATCATAGAACGAACCATGTCCAACAAGGTTCTATTCCTCCTTTCAGACACACCATTCCATTGTGGTGTTCCGGGTGGAGAGAGTTCTGAAACGATTCCACAACTCTTAAGATGACTGTCAAATTCTTGGCTCAAATATTCACCACCTCGATCGGATCGAAGTACCTTAATAGTTTTGCCAAGTTGATTTCGCACCTCATTTTGAAATATTTGAAATATCTCAAACGATTCACTTTTATGTTTCATTAGATAAACATATCCAAATCTACTATAATCATCAGTGAATGTTATGAAGTACCGAAATCCTCCCCTAGCATCGCTACTCATAGGCCCACATACATCGGTATGTATGAGTCCTAATAAGTCGCCCGCCCTTTCACCGGTTTTGGTAAATGGGTCCTTGGTCATCTTGCCAAGTAAACAAGATTCGCATGTCTCATAAGATTCATAATCATGTGAGTCTAAAAATCCATCTTTGTGGAGTTTAGAAATGCGTTTCTCGTTTATATGGCCAAGACAACAATGCCATAAGTAAGTGTGGTTTACATCATTGGGTTTAGATCTCTTGATAATGTTATAGACATCATTATCACAATTTTCAACATCAAGAATATAAAGGCCATTGAATGAAACAGCAGTACAATAATGCATATCACTCTTGTAAATGGAAAATTTCTTATCACATATAAGAAAATTAAAACCTTCATTATCCAAACATGAAATCGAAATGATATTCCTACTTAAAGCTGGAACATAATAACAATTGTTCAAAACAAGTATTAGTACACTAGGTAAAGTAACTTCATAAGTTCCTACGGCTAATGCAGCAACTCTTGCTCCATTCCCCACACGTAGGTCCACTTCACCTTCTTTAAGTATCCTTCTGTTCTTTAGACCCTGCATATTTAAACAAATGTGAGTTTCACATCTGGTATCCAATACCCAAGAACTAGAAGTAGATAGGAATATATCTATAACAAAGATACCTGAAGTTGAAGCAACTCCTTTGCTCTTCTTCAGTGCTTCCTTGTATTTTGAACAGTTTCTCCTCCAATGTCCAATCTTATTGCAATGGAAGCAGACTGCGTCCTCTTGGGACTTGGTCTTAGCCTCTTTAGGCTTGGAAGCCTCTTTGGGTTTGGCAACTTTTGCCTTAGGATTAGCAACCTTTGTTTTTCCTTTACCTTTGAACCCTTCCCCTTGTTAACCATCAGCACTTGGTCGGTTTTCTTCTCGACAATATTGGTTTCTGCAGTGTTCAACATTTGAACTAACTCGGAAAGGTTTTTATTCATTCCACCCATGTTATAGTGCATTATGAAATTACTAAAACTTTTGGGTAATGAATTCAATATTATGTCGGTAGCCAACTCTTGGCTAATTGGAAAACCGAGCCTTTCAAGATGCTCAATGTGGCCCTTCAACTTAAGAGCATGGGGACCAACAGCTTGTCCTTCAATCATCTTGCATGAGGTCAAGACCGTAACTGTGTTGTACCTTTCTTGCCTAGCTTGTACTTGGAACATTTCCATCAGTCGATTGTTTAGGTCAACTGTCCCCAAGTGCTCAAGATCCTTCTGAAGGTTCTTGCATATGGCGGAGAGCATGAGGCAACCAACATACGTAGAGTCACGCTTGTGCTTGAGATATTGATCCCTCACTTGTCCTAGTAGCATTGGCGGCGAGTTCAGTGGAATAGGTTCCTCGAGAACGTACGGTTTTCTTCTTGCTTGAGAACAATTCTCAAACTATGGATCCAATCCATATAGTTTGTACCATTCTCTTCCAACTTTTCCTTCTCAAGGACGGATCGCGGATGAAAAGTGATTATTGTTTGATGCCATTTATTCTACAAAAAGATATACATAAAATATGAACACATATAAGTAAACATATCATATGAGAAGTATAATGCATTTATATAAAATGCTCCCACTAAATTATACACCTTCAAATGCAAATAAGCATAATATACATTTAATGGGCTAAGATCCAACTTTAATTCAATTTCAAGTTTGCTATGGCAAACCGCTCAAAATTAAATTAATTAGGTAGAAAACATCAATCATATCACATATATGACTCTTAGATCTTTTATGAGATTTATTCAAGACATCATATGTCTATGTATATTTTAATCTCATCTTATGCCTTGGGTCCAAAACCATTTTGATAACCCAATTAAGTTCATTCACTTTAAATGTATAGGAACCACCATTTCCTCATCTTGCTCGCATTCGAATAGGATCAAAGCACCTTGCTATGGCAAGCCCACCCAAAACTATCCGAATGGTCTCAAGTGTTTTAATCATGAATTGGCATAAAGAACTTAAAAGTTAAATGAAGGTTCTTTAAGGTAGATTATAAGCATATCAGCAAAGATAGTCATAATCGCGCACCAGGTAAGTTCCCAGGAAGATAGGTGAGCCACCAAGACTACTTAAGTACCAACTCTTCCTTAGACAGAACTCTCCTAGACATGCACAATCAGAAATCAGCTCTGATTTGACAACATAATCACTACCTTTTATAAACAATCAGTTTCCTTTTAAATTTCGCGTAATTATGACTTGTTTCCATAAACAATCATAAAATCCAAAATTTTAATGTCTAAATCTAAACATAATAGGAAACTATAATGCAATGTTTCAACTAAACATAAAATTTCTTAGCACGTAAGAACAAGTAAAACATGCATCGCAATAATTATTAAAATCATATTTTAATCAACTAAGCATGCATAAATAATGAATTAATCTAGCATAGCCCTATAAACTCAATTTTATAGCATCCAGATTAACACATAAACATATCAGATTGTAAACATATTCATAGATTAACCAGATTGTTCATCAACCGATACGCCTGATTGGGCTAAAAGTGTCGCGTGACAGAAGCAAGTTCTGTCGCATGACAGAAGCTAGTTCTGTCGCGTGACACAGGATGACTGTTTTCCAGATTTCCAGAATTCAATCAATTCTAAATCACAGAGCAATTAAATCATGCAAACGACTTTTAACAGATTTAATTCAATATCATTAGAACACGAATTAGGCATATTGTTTCAAAAACAATTAATCTATCGCATACAAAACTTGCAAAAGAACATATAAACGATTTTATATTACTTTTCTAGCATGTTAATTCAAACTTAATGATACGAACGGGGCTCTGATACCACTGTTGGATTTTACGGGTCCATGCGTAGCGGAATTAAGCATAAAATAACATAAAACCCAAGAAGCCCTAGGATCCGTTCTATATAATTAACTTGAAAACTATGAGATAGATGTAACCAACCTTGAACGCTTTTCGTTCTTGAGCTATCGAACGATTTGATTATGTGATTTCAAATCACAAACTTCGTTCTTCAACTTGCTTGAACTCTAGGCCTTGATCGATGAACGAGCGAAGACCCTCTTTCGGTATCCACACCTTTGAATGAATTCAAGAACAATTTCTTGAAGTTTGCTAGATCCTATAAACCCTTGGAATAATATTGAGAATATGTTTGTGAATTTCTATTGAAAATTTTGGCTGGCTTTTTAGGGTTGACAGACGTTCATATTTATAGTACATTAGTATAGAATATGAATACTAATCAAATTAGGAAAGGATTCTGTCAAACCGCCTCAGTGGCTTGTTGTGTCGCACAACCAGACACAGCACATGGCCTGTTCTGTCGCACGTCCTAACAAGCCCAGTGAGGAGTTTTCTCAATCATTCTTCCAATGGTTTAAACAATTCATTCTAGTTGTGTGTGACCCAATAGGATTACATTATGTTGGCAATGAGTTCGATCATATCGACCCTCATAAGACATAAGCGGACTCTAGCAAGCCATTATGTCTACCCAAATAATGTAACGAAAGAGTTCACGTTTCCAATGGTGCACTTCCATTTCTCCCTTTGTCTCGCGATGTTATATTGAACACAAGTCATGGTCCTCGTCAACTTGTCTTTGTTCAATGCTTTCTCGATCTTGAGTATAATGATAGTTCCAATCATATTAGGGTACGGCCATACACTTTCATCATTATCACTCATCGAGGGGCCCAAGCAAAACATCTCTCTTCCGAGGGACAAATTCCATCTTGACTTATCATCCTTCCCATCATGAATCCGATCATGCCAAAGATAGCCTTTATAGATATCGTGTTAAGATACCGTTTGACTAAAATCAAACATAACTTTCATCATATGTAAGGTCATGATAATCTCAGGTCTAGGGACTAAATGAAGTGACCATATGAGATTTAATTATGACATTTGACCATGACATAAATCTCATACGGGTCAAGTCCAGTCACTTGTTCTCTAACAAGTACCCATAATTTCAATGTGCATCTCTTTGCATATAATCATCGTATGATTATCCATTGACAATTATACTAATTATTCTCTTAATAATTAGGGACGGAGATTATTATAAACAAATATACAAAACATATAATAATCAAATGATAAACATCTCATATAATAATAAATAATGTCAACACATAAGTCTATCAATCATAGGCCTAGGGCATAACACTAACATTTCTATCTCACTATCTTGAATTTGACAAAATATCTGAAGAGGATATGCCAAAGGTGAGTGAGAATGAAACCGATGTTACAACCTTGGCTGCGGTTGAAACATGGAAGCATGGGGAATACTTGTGCAGAAACTATGTCCTAAATTCGCTTTCAGATTTTCTTTACAATGTGTTCAATGAAAAGAAATTTGCAAAGGAATTGTGGGGGTCTTTGGACCACAAATATAAGATTGAGGATGCGGGAACAAAGAAGTTCATTGTTGCCCGTTTCCTTGATTTTTAGATGGTGGACAACAAGAGTGTGAAATCTCAAGTTGATGAGTTTCAAACCATTTTGCATGAGATTCATGCCGAAGGTATGGTGATAAGTGAAAGCTTCCAAGTGGCTGCAATAATTGAGAAATTGCCTCCATCTTGGAATGATTTCAAGAACTACCTTAAGCATAAGCGAAAGGAAATGGATGTGGAAGGAATAATCCTTCGGTTGAGTATTGAAGAGAACAATAGAACCGCTGAGAAAAAAAATTTGTTTTTAGTGTGGCTAAGGCCAATGTGGTGGAACATGGTCAAAGCTCCAAAGGCAAAAGCTTTGGTAAGGGAAAAGGGAAGGTTTTGACAACTTCCAATCGTTCCCACTTGGGACCAAAAGGTGGTGTTTCCAAGTAGAAGTTCTTAGGAACTTGTTACAATTGTGGTGGTGAAGGCCACAAGGCTCATGCTTGCAAGTTGCCCAAGAAGGCTCGTGAGGCAAACATGGTGGAAGGCATTGCTCGGGACGTGTCCGAGATGCACCTCGCAGCTGTGATTTCCGAGGTGAATTTGGTGGGTTCAAACCCAAATCAATGGTGGATTGACACCGGTGCTACT
This sequence comes from Adenophora triphylla var. japonica, assembly GCA_022495995.1. NCBI lineage: Eukaryota > Viridiplantae > Streptophyta > Magnoliopsida > Asterales > Campanulaceae > Adenophora > Adenophora triphylla. Next base: position 275,564 of record JAFEMH010002059.1, on the reverse strand, counting down.
AGACATGTGTGCTACAACAGAGACATGTTTAGTACTCTTGTTGCTAATGATGGCGAGAAGCTATTCATGGGGAATTCAGCCACTTCCGAGATCAAAGGTGAAGGAAAAGTGGTTTTGAAGATGACCTCCAGGAAGGAGTTGACTCTCAACAACGTGCTTTATGTGCCCGATATCCGGAAGAACTTGGTGTCCGAATCGCTTTTGATAAAGCATAGTTTTCGTATTGTGGTTGAGTTAAATGTAGTCACTTTGTCTAAGAGTGGAATGTTTGTAGGAAAAGGCTATGTCAATGATGGTCTGTTCAAGTTAAGTGTAATGGTTGTTAAGCCAAAAGCTAATGATATGAATATCTCTTCCGTTTACTTGCTTGAGTCATCTAATTTGTGGCATGCTAGACTTGGTCATGTTAATTTTGATTCTATACATCGGTTGACAATATCAAATGCTGTTCCAAAGTTTAAAGTTGATTGTAAACAAAAATGTGAAACTTGGGTAGAAGCAAAATTAACAAGGAAGTCATTCCATTCAGTTGAAAGACATAGTGAACCACTTGAATTGGTTCACACGGACTTATGTGACTTTAAATCAACAGAATCACGGGGCGGCAATAAGTACTTCATAACTTTTGTAGACGATGGCACAAAGTATTGCTATGTGTATCTTCTAAAAAGTAAAGATGAAGCTATAGAGAAGTTTACTCTCTATAAAAATGAAGTTGAGAATCAATTAAACCGGAAAATTAAGGTGCTAAAAAGTGATAAAGGTGGTGAATATGAATCTCCATTTGAAGCAATATGTGCACAAAGTGGAATCAAACATATAACCTCGGCACCTTATACACCCCAACAAAACGGTATTTCCGAAAGGAAAAATCGGACATTAAAAGAAATGATGAATGCCATGTTATTGAGTTCGGGATTACCGGATAACATGTGGGGGGGAAGCCGTGTTGTCGGCTAACTATGTGTTAAATAAAATACCCCGAAAGAAGCAAGACAAAAATCCTTATGAACTATGGCATGGAAGAGTGCCAAGTTACAAACACTTGAGAGTGTGGGGGTGCCTTTCAAAAGGTAGCCATACCTCCTCCTAAAAAGGTGAAGATTGGACCTAAAATTGTTGATTACATATTTATTGGATATGCACATAACAGTAGTGCTTATAGATTTCTTGTGTATGAGTCGAAAATTGAAGCTATACACAAAAATACTATAATGGAATCTGTAAACGTGTCGTTCTTTGAGAATATATTCCCGTGTAAGTCAAGAAATGAGGCAAGCTCATCGACTAGGGTAATAGATTCAATAGAAGAAGAACACGTTCAAGATAAAAGAGAAGAAGAAGAGGTGGAAACTCGACGGAGCAAAAGATCTAGGATTGAAAAATCCTACGATCCGGACTTTCTAACCTATATGGTAGAAAGTTAACCACAAAGTTACAAAGAAGCCGTTAGCTCTTCGAAAGTACCTTTGTGGAAGGAAGCAATTAAAAGTGAAATTGATTTCATTTTGCAAAATCACATATGGGAATTAGTGGACCTTCCTCCGGGAAGCAAACCACTAGGATATAAGTGGATTTTCAAAAGGAAAATGAAGGCGGACGGAACAAGTGATAAGTATAGGGCCCGACTTGTAATTAAAGGTTACAGACAAAAAGAAGGCCTAGACTATTTTGACACGTATTCTCTCGTCACGAGAATAACGTCAATAAGAGTTGTACTTGCAATTGCCACATTGATAAATCTTGAAATACATCAAATGGATGTAAAAACAGCCTTTCTAAATGGAGATTTAGAAGATGAGATTTACATGAAACAACCCGAGGGATTTGTTGCGCGTGGACAAGAAAAGAAGGTGTGTAAATTAGTAAAGTCATTATATGGCTTGAAACAAGCACCAAAACAGTGGCATAAAAATTTGATAATGCTATGATACAAAGTGGATTTAAAATAAATGAGTGTGACAAATGTGTCTATACTAAAACCACGGAAAATGGCTATGTCATTTTGTGTCTTTATGTAGAAGACATGCTTATCATAGGGAGTTGTGATAAGATGATCAAATCCACGAAAGACATGTTGAATTCGAAGTTTGACATGAAAGATATGGGACTTGCCGACATAATCCTTGGAGTTAAAATTTCTAGAATTTCCAATGGACTTGTACTAAGTCAATCTCATTATGTGGATAAAATTCTTGAGAAATTTAGCAAGGATGACAATGGAATAGTGAGTACTCCAATTGACCATATTATTCATCTATCAAAGAATAGAGATGAACCGGTGTCTCAATTAGAGTATTCGAGAATTATTGGAAGTCTAATGTACTTGATGAGTTGTACTAGGCCGGATATTGCTTATACCGTTAGCAAATTAAGCCGGTACACAAGTAATCCTAGAACAAATCATTGGAAATGTATAGTAAGAGTATTAAGGTACTTAAGATATACTCGTGATTTTGGATTACATTACACTAGACATCCAACGGTGATAGAAGGATATAGTGATGCTAATTGGATATCAGATATCAAAGACTCAAGGTCTACAAGTGGATATTTATTCACATTAGCAGGTGCAACTATATCATGGAAATCTTCTAAGCAAACTGTTATAGCCAGATCAACCATGAAATCTGAGTTTATAGCATTAGATAAATGTGGTGAAGAATCCGAATGGCTACGCCAATTTCTAGAAGATATTCCAAGATGGGAAAAGCCCGTGCCCGCAATTTCTATACATTGCGATAGCCAATCTGCGATTGGTAGGGCACAAAGTCATATGTATAATGGTAAGTCTAGACATATACGTCGAAGACATAATACCATTAAACAACTACTTGCAACTGGCACCATATCTATTGACTATGTAAAGTCAAAAGATAATTTAGCGGATCCGCTAACCAAAGGGTTAAGTAAAGAGATAGTTGCAAGGTTGAAATTGGGAATGGGATTAAAGCCTCTTGAGAAGTTAAACACAGTGGAAAACCCAACCTAGTTGACTGGAGATCCCAAGATCTAGGTTCAAAGGGACAACCTAACTGTTAAAAGACTTGTAGCGTCACTGTGGGGGTCAACCCTATACTCATTCCTTAAAATGACATCCCGAGATGAAGAGGTTAAGCCTTCAAATTTTAATGATTCTTATGAGAAGTAAACGAGTTACTTAAAAGAATCACCTATGTGAGAAAGAAGTAGAGGCCGCTCCGAGGAGAATTGTGTGAGGCTCAATTCTTAGACCTTCTCACGTAACTGTGCATTGTGATCCAGGGGCCATTAATGGACACAGCTATGAGAGCTGAATTGTGTTAGGGAGATACCTGTGTAAAGTATATGATCGGCTACACAAAAAGCTAGCAGTTCAAGGACATCGCGTCTACTGATTAGCGAGTAGAGTAAATATGCTTTTACAAGGGAAGGTTTAAAGGGAAAACCCCTACCTATCCTATGCAAGTTTTCGACTGCCGGACTTTATCACCTATCCTCATGAATTTCCTTCATGTGGGGGATTGTTGGAAAAATAGTGTGTTTTGAAGGAAATTAATGGATTAATTTCTAAAGGGTAATTTTGTCAAATTACTTAATTGGTTATGTGTTTGTGAAATAAAATATTTATTTGTCCAAAATGGTTTTTGGATGAATTAAATATGAATGCTCAAAGTATGTGGCCCACCTTTTGCTAAATAAGTTTGATTTTGTAAATCAAAAATGGTTTTGACTTTGACTGATATGCTCGGCCGAGCAGAGTGATTGACTCGCCCAAGCATAGCATGGCAGAATGACAAAGTTTCTGGAAAGCCAAGCTCGGCCGAGGCATATGCCTTGCTCGGCCGAGCAGATCTGGGCAAAAGTTTCTGGATAGCCTTGCTTGGCCGACCAAGGCACATGACTCGGCCGAGCAGTTCCTGAGCAGACATTTAACAACCAAGTATTAAATGTGGAAAACTGAAACGGAAAATCATTATGGCTAATATTTTCTGATTAATGATTGTTTAATTTCGTAATAATGTTGTTTATTACATAATTAAAATAATATTTTCAGTTTTTGATCTTGGTTTTTGAAGTTGTTTAAATTGTTGTTTGGAAACAACATTTGAGAACACTTGAGAAAAACATAACAGAGAAACAAACACTTGTTTTCTGCAAATCCTCCTCCATATTCGAATTTGCTGCATATTGTCATCTCGTTCATTTGGCCTCCTTGCATAGTAACATCAAGAGGTGATCTAGTCCAAGCTCGATTCAGCTCGCCGGGATACTTAGGTGCAAAGTGCCCCCGGTCCGCACGTTCTATCCTGGGAGACAAGCGACCCAAGCAAACTCAAGCACACTCGGTGAGGAGTCGAATATGTCTTAAGGAGACAGTGAATTTCATTGGGATTGTGCTTCTTCTTCAACAACTTATCCTTTGTATTTTCAGTTTATAGTTAATTGTATTTTATTTACATTTTCTGTAACTGTTTCCTCGTCACCCTTGTAACACAATTTTCATACACTGACTGCGCGTACTGATTTGGGTGAATCGGAAGGACAACAAACAGAGAGGTATGTTTCTGGTCTTCATCCTAGCATTAAAAGTATGGTTAAATTATATCCTGTGCATACACTTGATGGGGCAATTTCTCGTGCCAAAACTGTGGAGGGTCAAGAAACTGAAATTGTATCTCCTTCTGTTTCTTCATTTAATATGGGTAATAAGGGACAATATTCGAGGTCTAAATCACGTATAGTTGTTGAAAAAGAAAAAGTTACTGTTGCCAAAGGAGGTGATGATAAGAAGGTGCCCGTAATAGCTAAATCGGTAGGGAAAAATACTACCAATCCTAATCCTTATGCTAAGACTTATGGAAATAAATGTTATCGTTGTAATTTGCCATGAGCATATTTCTAATAATTGTCCTACTCGAGGGCAAGTTAATATAGCTGATAAGGATGGGGATGAAGAGGTTAAAGAGTATTGGGAGGATCCGAACACTGATAATGAGGGGGATGAACATGGGACTTTTGTGTTTGAGAAGTTAACTTTGACAGTTCCCTCGAATGTAGCTCCTAATAGACATGGAATTTTTCGTACTATTGGGTTGGTGAATGATGAAAAATTGAACATAATTGTGGATAGCGGGAGTTGTGATAATTTGATTGCTAGGGGGACGGTAGATAAGCTGAAATTGGAGGTCAAGAAGCATCCAAATCCATATCATGTGGGGTGGATTAATGCAACGGGTAAACTCAAGGTCACTGAGCAATGTTTAGTTCCTTTCTCTATTGGTAGATATAAGGATGAAGTTCTCTGTGATATTGTTGATATGAGTGCTTGTCAATTGTTGCTCGGGAGGCCTTGGCATTATGACGTTGATACTACTCGTAATGGGCGAACTAATGTGATCAGTTTTATGAAGGATGGCTCAAGTTTAATCTTTGCCCATTGCGAGCAAAAGGGGTACATGCTAGCAAAGAAAGTGGGAAGGGAATTATTTCCTTGTGTGTTCCCAAATTTTGTATTTCAGGTACCAATAAAGCTGTGGACATAGTTGATGTTGCACGGGGGACTATGAAAAGCAATACATCTCGGGCAAAACCATCAGTTAAAAAGAAGGCTCCGGTTACTCCGGTACAAGCTGCAAGAAGGCCAAAGAAGGAGGATTCAAAGACCAAGTCCATGTTAATTCCTGCCACAGGACGTTGTTCTTATTTGGTTCATGATTTGGGGACGAATCATTTTCAATTGGGAGTGAATGATGCAGAACGAGTGGAGCGGCCGTGTCATATGTTGGGGAGCGGCCGTGCAGGCGGGAGTGGCCGGGTCTTGTTTTCTGGAGCGGCCGTGCATGTCGACCAGGACAGAAGTTTAATTTTTGCTGATTTTTAAACAATTAAGGGTAGTTTAGTCTTTTAATTTCCAAAACATTTTAAGGGTTTTTTGGGGAGTATTTATACTTTGTTTTAGGGTTGAAAACGGCAGTTTTTGATTAATTGATTTTAGAGTTGCTTTAAGCATTCTTGTGGGTTAAAACCCAGAAGCCATTGTTGGCTGATTTTGAAGGTGGATTCCATCTGTTTTGTTGAGGTTTTCCATTAATTGGTCAATCTCTAGTTTGTATTTTGCTGCGTTTACATCATCTACAATCACCGTGCCACCTATCAACACGTGGAGCTGCCCGGTCATTCAGTCTGCTGCCACCGGTCTGTTGGAACTAAATTAAACTTAATAGGAAGAAAAAGGAGTATGAGCAGAATTTTATCTTGAAAGACTCTGTAATAATATTGCTCTCCTGCCAACTTCCAGATTACATGGGCATTTATACTACTTGAAATACATCAATTCATCTTCCTGATTAAATGCTGATGTTTGAACTACTAATGCATGAACTAAGAACTAAATATCGATCATTATGAAATAGACTCTTCATCTAATGTAACTGAACTAGACTCTTTATCTAATGTAACTGAACTAGACTTTTCATCTAATGTAACTGTCAAGTTTATTTTCAACACCCTCCTTTAAACTTGACATCTGCTAACTCCCAAAGAAGTTTCTTAACTCCATGAAAACATTGAACTTGAGAGCCTTGGTAAATATATTCGCAACTTGGTCTTGAGACTTCACGTAATTGAGTTGAACCACCTTCTTCGCAACAAAATCTTGAACAAAATGAAAACTTGTATCTATGTGCTTGCTACGTTCATGAAATAACGGGTTCTTGGCTAAAGCAATTGCAGACTTGTTGTCCACGTTAACTTCAGTGGGTTCCTTCTGAGGAAACTGAAGCTCTTCCAAGAGCCACCTCAACCAAATTGTTTGATTAACATAGGAACTCAAAGCAACATATGCAGCTTCACACGTTGACAGAGTAACAATGTGTTGTTTCTTCGAGCTCCAAGTAAATGCTGTATCACCCATATAATATACAAACCCAGTAGTACTTACTCGATCATCTATATCTCCAGCCCAATCACTATCGCAGAAACCTCTAAGTCTGAAATCATTTGAGGCATAATAATGTAACCCAAAATTGAGAGTACCTTTGATGTAGCGCAATATCCTCTTTGCCGCCTTTAAATGTGTCGTTGTTGGAGCCTCCATAAAACGACTAACAAGTCCAACACCAAAAAAAAATGTCTGGCCTTGTGGAAGTTAAATATCGCAGGCTTCCAACTAGAGTGCGAAATACAGTTGAGTCCACCTTGCCACTATCATCAGATTTTGACAATTTAATGCCACATTCAACCGGAGTATTAACCGGATTACGCTTGCTCATATTAAACTTCTTCAAAACTTCTTTCGCATAATTTTCTTACAAAATAAAAATGCCTTCCTCTGTTTGCTTCACCTCTATTCCAAGATAATAAGACATAAGTCCTAAATCCGTCATCTCAAACTCATGGTTCATCACTTTCTTGAATTCATCAAACATGTTTGAATTGTTCCTCGTGAAATTTAAGTCATCCACGTACAAGCAAACAAACAAAACATTGCTGCCATTAATCTTCACATAGAGAGCATGTTCATATGGGCACTTCAAAAATCCATTCTCCTGGAAATATTTGTCAATCCAGCAGTTCCAAGATCTTGGAGCTTGTTTTAGCCCGTAAAGGGCTTTCTTCAATCTAAGAACCTTTTCTTCACTTCCCTTCATAACATAGCCTTGAGGTTGCTAGACGTACACCTCTTCTTCGAGATTTCCATTGAGAAAGACTGACTTCACGTCCATTTGAAAAATCATCCATTTGTTTTGCGCAGCCAAGGAAATGATCAGCCTTACCGTCTCCAAACGAGCTACCGGAGAAAAACTTCTTCATAATCAATGCCATGTCGTTGCTTGTACCCTTTTGCCACGAGCCTTGCCTTGTATATTTCTACCTCTCCTTTTAGGTTCTTCTTTGTTTTAAAAACCCATTTCACTCCAATGGCTACTTGTCCCTTTGGAAGTGTTGACAACTCCCATGTGTTGTTCTTCTCAATCGCTCTTATTTCTTCATTCATGGATTTTCTCCATTCTTCATCTCCAACAGCTTCATTAAAATCAATTGGTTACGCATCGCAAAGAGACAAAGGAATGTATCGTCATCAATTCTCTCAGTATTTTCATATAAATCTGAAAGCCTTCTTGCTCAAAGGGCTTTCATCACAAGAGTTTTCATTTGAAGAACCACTTTCATGATGAGCTGGTGATGGTGAAGTAATGTTAGTGTCTCCACCACGAGATGGAGATGGTGGGGGAGCATTGTTGTCACGGCTCTCCTCAATATCTTCATCTTCATACATGAATGGAAGGAAATCGTAGCTTTCTCCATCAATATGCCAATCCCAAGTAACTTCCTCATCAAATTCAACATCTCTACTAATGATCACCCTCTTTTCAACTGGATCATAAAGCTTGTACCCTTTTGTTCTTGAATCATAGCCAATAAACACACACTTTTTACTCTTGTCGTCAAGCTTTGTTCTTTTCTCATCCTCAATATGGGCATATGCTACACATCCAAATACCTTCAAATGAGAAACTGATGGCTTTCTCCCACTCCATGCTTCAAATGGAGTCTTTTCACTTAGTGCTCTTGTCGTGCATCTATTCAGCAAGTAAACAGAACTTTCTACTGCTTCTGCCCAAAACACTTTTGGCATTTTCTTTGTCTTCAACATGCTCCTTGTCATGTTCAGAACAGTGCAGTTCTTTCTTTCAACTATTCCGTTTTGCTGCGGAGATCTTGGAGCAGTTAAGAATCGGCGAAGCCCATCAGTGTCACAAAAATCTTGGAACTCTCTGGATGTGAACTCACCTCCTCTATCCGATCTTAGAGCCTGAATTATAAGTCCACTTTCCCTTTCTACAAGAGCTTTAAAGTTCTGAAAACATTTAAATGCCTCCGATTTTTCTTTGAGAAAATATACCCATGCTTTTCTACTAAAATCATCAATAAAAAAAATGAAATACTTGTTCTTACCAAAAGAACATGGAGTGATTGGCCCGCACAAGTCTGTATGGATTAATTGGAGCGGCCTCTAAGCTCTTGAGAAAGACTCTTTCGAAAAACTCTTTCTTGACTGCTTACCAAACAGACACCCTTCACAAAGATGATTGGATTGATTTATGAATGGCAAACCCTTCACCATTCCTTTGCTAGCCATCATTTTTAGTCCACCAAAATTCATGTGCCCAAATCTCAAGTGCCACAACCAGGAAGAGTCTTTGTAACAAGCCGTCAAACATTTCGCCATGTCAATTTGAATGGGCAGCAAAAATAAACGGTTCTTTGCCATGGGTACCTTGGCAACTAATTTCCCCACATCATCCTTCAAAAACCGGCTACAACCTTCTGTGAAAAGGAATAACCTTTTTCCAGGAATTGTCCCATGCTTAAAATGTTGCATTTCATGTCCGGAGCATAATAAACATTAGGTATAAACTGATAACTCCTATCCTTTAATCTAATTAGAATTTTACCTTTTCCACTTACAACAATTTTGGATGAATCACCAAATGTGATTTTGCCACGAACTTTTTCATCAAGCTCTACGAACATTTCCTTGCTTCTACACATGTGATTACTTGCTCCGGTGTCAAGGTACTAGACATGTTTCTCGCCTTGCTTTACATCCTTATACGCTATTAAGAGAGTGGACTCATCCTCCTCATTATTATCTTCATGTGATAAATTTTCCTTTACGTCATCTTTAGAACCATTTTTACACTCCCATGAAAAATGACCAAATTCATGACAAATATAGCATTCTACTTGCGACTTGTCATACCTTTTGTGAGACGACCTTCCTCTTCCTCTGCCACGACCTCTTGTGGGATTAAACTGGTAGCCTCCATCTCCACTTTGAGATGAGTGCTGGCCACCTCTTCCTCCTCTCGCTAAAATCTCATCCTCGTCCGCGACCTCTATAGCTTGTTCTTCAATTTTCCTCCTTCTCTTTTAAGTTCAACTTCGATTGTAACACATGTTCCACATAAGGTTCCTTCTTCCTTCTATTAATCTTCTCTTCATAAGCCTCCAACGAGCTGGACAATTCTTCAATTGTCATTTCCTCCAAGTCCTTCGCTTCTTCAATCACTACAAGAAACAGAACTATTAGGGTCGGCCGTTTCCCGTCCTAAATAATCATTTTCCCGTCCTTAATAGTATTTAGGTCGGCCTTTGGGACGGGAAATGAGGGTCCTAAATAACATGCGACTCTAAAAGTTTTAGGACCCCGTCACTGTCCCAAAAGGTTATTTAGGACTCTAAACTACCGACCCTAAAAAGAATTGAAAATAATAAAAAAATGGCGCAAAAAAAAGCGCCATTTTGAGATATAATCCGACACCTTTTCGGATTTCTTCATCAAAACAGCTTCAAATTCACCCCTTAAATCAGAAAAATCTTCTTCACCAAGCCTCTTCATTTGTTTTGCAATCACTGTGACTTTTGAGATATAATCCGACACCTTTTCGGATTCCTTCATCAAAACAGCTTCAAATTCACCCCGTAAATTTTGGAGGCGAACTTTCTTTGCCTTGTCTTTTCCTTTGAACACCACTTGAAGCATCTCCCATAATTGCTTCGCTGTAGTGGCATGGGAAATCTTCTCAAAAGTAACTTCATCCAATGCTTGGTGAATGAGCGTAACAGCCCTCTGATTTTCTTCTTTTTACTCCGAAGAAGATTCTTCTGTGCTTGAATTAGTGCAGTGGGATCATCGGGAGCCTCATAACCCGTTTCAACAAGGCCCCAAACATCATGGCCACCAAGGAGTGCCTTCATACGGATGCACCAATTATCGAACTTGTCTTTTGTAAGTGCTGGAACTTGGATGGAAAACATATCGTTGTTGGCCATGGCTTACAAACTAGCTCTGATACCAATTTGTTGGAACTAAATTAAACTTAATAGGAAGAAAAAGGAGTATGAGCAGAATTTTATCTTGAAAGGCTTTGTAATATTGCTCTCCTGCCAACTTCCAGATTACATGGGTATTTATACTACTTGAAATACATCAATTCATCTTCCTGATTAAATGCTGATGTTTGAACTACTAATGCATGAACTAAGAACTAAATATCGATCATTATGAAATAGACTCTTCATCTAATGTAACTGAACTAGACTCTTCATCTAATGTAACTGAACTAGACTTTTCATCTAATGTAACTGTCAAGTTTATTTTCAACACGGTCAGCTTATGCCGGTGGTGTGCCATTGCCAATTCATTATTTGTAAATTTATTTTTAGCTGAAAAAGTAATATAGAAGTTCTTTCTAATCCTTCCAATGGTTTGACTTGATAATTACTTGAGTGGGAGAGATTATTCGGACATCAAATTAAAGACAGAAGCAAGGGAAATCATATGAATGTAACACATAACTCATCATTGTAACCATGAAAGCTACTCCATCGATCCAAAATGATGTTTTCATTTGATTATTCAAAGTTTTTAGATCCGTCTCAAAATGATGTTTTTATTTGACTATTCAAAGTTTTTAGTGATAGTGTGTATTTCTAAAATTACCTTGATGAAACTAATAAAAACATGTGCCTACTTCTTACAACAAGGGAGAAAACAAAGACCACATTAAATCCATCAGCTTTCAACTTTGCTTGGGAGGAAAGTGCTGAAAAGGGTCTATTTTGATTGCTAACTTTCCTTTCCTTGAATGAGAAATTAACCACCAAACTCAGCTTCTCCAATTACTCTACATGACAGATATCCATTGTATAAATAATTATATATATGTTGAAACTGGAAATGGAAATGGACTTGATAATATTTATATATAACTCTTTTCTCTATTTTATTTTTCTAATTCAACTTTTGCATGATAGCTTACTTTACTTTTTGCCTTGTTATATACTCCTAAGTCCGAGAAAAATAGTCTTATTTTACTTGCTTGAATCTTTATGAAAATACAAAATGCAAATATCGTTTCCCTTTTAGAAATGTAATTTTGTTTTGTACGGACGAAAATGCTAAGCGCAATTCTTATTTGGGACGAAAAAATTAGTAATTAATTATTAAAAGAGATGCTCAAGAAATATAATAATAATGTGTCACACTGCCATGTTAATTTGGACCATGAAACATCATGACAAATTAAGGAAAATATTGGCAAAAAAATAGTTATAAATTATGAAAATTTCTTTGACCATACTCTATAGTTGCTCCTCAACTACAATAGTAGGTCCAATCCTAAACTTTGAAGCCAGTTCTTAAACAGCCTATATATATATATCCAAATCTCATGAACTTGTATTCAAGCAGTTGTCAAGTTTAAGGTTTTATTTCTGCAAACAAAGCAAAAGGAGAGATGGGTGTTTTTGCTTTAATGGGGATTTTGTTGCCATTGATAGCACTACAATTTCTCCTTCCTCTGCCAGCTCTTGCTATAACGAGGCATTACGAGTTCAACGTGCGTCTATTTTTATCAAAATTAATGGAGTATATATAGCACAATATATATATATATATGTACCTCTTTAGTCGTTAAATTTAGGTACACATTTCTTTTTTTGCAGGTAAGGTTACAGAACGTGACACGTCTATGCCACACGAAGAGCATGGTAACCGTAAATGGGAAATTCCCTGGCCCACGAGTTTGTTGTGAAAATCACGCCCACGCAGCGGAAAACGGACCGAGCTAGGAGGAATAATAAGATGTAACACACACGAAAAATAAATCACACACAAAGGAACACACAAGAATTGTTAACCCGGTTCGTTGCAACAACAACTACGTCCGGGGGCGCTACCAAGCCAAAAATATTCTCTCTAATATTTTTCAGATGTTACAATTTGTCTCTAGGCTATCACATGTATTTATAGGGAACAATAAATCAAATCCTAGTAATAAAATGATTTCTACTCAAGAAAGTAATCTTCTTTCTTCACAAGTCCTTCCAAATATTACTACCAAAAGGAATCACCAATGCAAGAGGAGATCTAATCAAAATAGGAAACAAATCTCGAAGAATCCTCCTTGATCTCACCAACTCCTCCGACCGCGGTTCAAATTCCTTTATCCATGGTTTTGACTCCACATCCCAACAATCTCCCACCGAGACAAACCATCCATGATACCTCTCTTGAAACAAATTTCAAAGGGCCAGCTATTGCGTTGGTAGCGCCCGGCCTCTTGTCTAGTTATCCAAGTGAGTTGAAGCTGAGCTACGCTTCAACATAACTGTCGGTTCTACCATGCTCCGAGTCTTCATTCCGAATGATCCTCCCTGCACATCCCCGCTCACTTGCTTGCTAACTATCGATCCTGAACAGCGCGAATCCACGTGCCCCACACAATCACAAGCTTGGAACCTTTGTGTGTTCTTTGCAACCCATCGCATCACCGTTCTAGATCCCGCTCCCATGTTGACCAAATTGGTTCCACGTCGGCCGACTTCATTACCCAATTTTCTATCAACATACCGTTTAGTGAAATTTCTCCCACCATGGCGATCTCGGCCACCACCATTCACCATTGGGATGCGCCTTCGTTTCCCCCAACGATTCATGTTGCATGTGGTATACAACATATTTTCCACCCCGCCACGAGCCACCAAGCTAGCTCCGCGGTTTATCTTCCATGTCCCACAACCGAAGGTCACCACACAACCCTCCTTATCAAGTTGCCTTATGGAAATCAAGTTCCTCTTCAAATCCGAATATGTCGCACGTCACGTAGCCGTAAAACAGCGCCCCATCCGTTGCTTTGACCCGAACAACCCCTTTCCAATGACCTTGACAGATGATCGTTTCCCAAGCGAACAACCCCAAAATCACCCTAACGCACCGCTCCATTCTTTCGCACCGGTGCATGAATGAAACGTCGAGCCCGAATCCAAAACCCACGAATCAGTTGAACTGCTCCCACCCAAGATTAATACGTCCGCCATCTCTTCAAAGAACATTCAATTCATTCGCCCGCCCGACCGCCAGGACAACTTCTCCTAAAGTGCCCCTTCTCCCCACAATCGTAGCAAGTAATCACCTTCTTGCTGCCCTTACTCTTTTCACCGACATTTAGTGCTAGCCCCGATGTCCCACCCTTGCTCTTCCTACGAATTTCTTCGCCAAGAATCACATCAACGACATCCGAAAACTTCAACTTCACTTTTCCTGTTGAAACGTTAACTGCTATCGCAGTCGTATCCCAACTTTCCGGCAAAGAAGAAAGTAAAATCAATGCTAGTACCTCATCATCAAGAGTAACAGCCACGGAAGACAGTTGGGTCGCAGTAGATTTGAATTCACTTATATGCTTTGTTGCCGACATGCCCTCCACCATCCTTACGTTCAACAGCTTCCTCATTAGATGAGCTTTATTCGCCGCCGATGGTGCCTCGTACATGCTCGCCAACATCTGTAACATCTCCATGGTAGTCTTCGCCTCCAAAACATTCTTCGCCACATCCTTGGTCAACGTTTGCCTAACAAGCCCTAACGCTTTCCGATCCAAGATTTCGAATTTTGCTTCCTCTATGTCATCCGGCTTTTCTTTTAATGGTAGATACAAATCCTTGTTCCACAAAACATCCTCGATCTGCGTCTTCCAAAAATTGAAATCCGTCCCATCAAACTTTTCGATCAACACCACCTTATTCCCATCCTCCAAAGCTCCCAAGAAATCCATAGCAAAAGACACCCCAAGCAATGATTCGACAAAACCAAGAGCTCTGATACCAGTTGTTGTGAAAATCACGCCCACGCAGCGGAAAACGGACCGAGCTAGGAGGAATAATAAGATGTAACACACACGAAAAATAAATCACACACAAAGGAACACACAAGAATTGTTAACCCGGTTCGTTGCAACAACAACTACGTCCGGGGGCGCTACCAAGCCAAAAATATTCTCTCTAATATTTTTCAGATGTTACAATTTGTCTCTAGGCTATCACATGTATTTATAGGGAACAATAAATCAAATCCTAGTAATAAAAGGATTCCTACTCAAGAAAGTAATCTTCTTTCTTCACAAGTCCTTCCAAATATTACTACCAAAAGGAATCACCAATGCAAGAGGAGATCTAATCAAAATAGGAAACAAATCTGCTGCAGAAGAATCCTCCTTGATCTCACCAACTCCTCCGACCGCGGTTCAAATTCCTTTATCCATGGTTTTGACTCCACATCCCAACAGAGTTGTGGCTAGAGAAGGCGATCGCCTACTTATCAAAGTCATCAACCATGTTCCAAACAACATTTCTCTCCATTGGTACGTCTTGATATTCAATCCAGGCTATATAACATGTATGATAAGCAACTAGTATCGGTAGCGGCTCTACGACCATGTATATGGGTGCTGGTGCACCCACTAAATAAAAAAAATCTAGTTCAGTGGTAAAGAGCAGTTACGTGCTACATTTTGAACCCAACTTTATACTGTAAATTGTGAATCCACTTACAAAAGTTCTTGGATATGCCACTGACTGGTATAGATATATTTTCTCTTTCTTTGACTGTTGACTGATGCGAAACAGGCATGGCATTCGTCAGCTACGTAGCGGATGGGCTGATGGGCCAGCTTATGTAACACAATGCCCAATTCAAACAGGCCAAAGCTATGTGTACAACTACACCATTGTTGGACAAAGGGGAACTTTGTGGTGGCATGCACATATTTCTTGGCTGAGAGCAACTCTTTATGGACCTCTCATTATTCTCCCCAAGCTTCATGTACCTTACCCCTTTCCCAAACCTCACAAAGAAGTTCCCATCATTTTCGGTATATATATACACCCCTATGTATGCACACACCACTTGACTTTAGAGTTGACACGATTGATTGACTCGGAATACCCTAAACTTGATTTGCAGGAGAGTGGTTCAATGCTGATACTGAGGCCATTATCAACCAAGCTACACAAACTGGTGGAGGCCCAAATGTATCTGATGCCTACACCTTCAATGGTCTTCCTGGACCTCTTTATAATTGCTCTGCCAAAGGTATATATTCGACAATTTTTTCTATTTTATTTTTATTTTTTTAAGATTTTATATTCGAAGGGCTCATTTAATTTGTGTTTTTATCGCAGATACATTCAAGTTGAAGGTTAAGCCGGATAAAACATACCTTCTCCGATTCATCAATGCAGCACTCAATGATGAGCTCTTCTTCAGCATAGCAAACCACACTCTCACTGTTGTTGAAGCTGATGCCATTTACGTCAAGCCATTTGACACAAATACCCTTCTCATTGCCCCTGGTCAAACCACCAATGTTCTTCTCAAAACAAAGCCGAAATCCCCAAACGCCATATTTTTCATGACTGCTAGACCATATGTCACTGGCCAGGGCACGTTCGACAATTCCACAGTGGCTGGAATTCTTGAATATGAACCAACAACTACTTCTATGAAGAAACTTCCACTCTTTAAACCAACTTTACCACCTTTAAATGACACTTCTTTCGCCACAAAATTTTCAAATAAACTCCGTAGCTTGGCAAGTGCACAATATCCGGCTAATGTCCCTCAAAAAATAGACAAGCATTTCTTTTTTACCGTAGGACTTGGAACAAGGCCTTGTGGGACAAAAAACCAAACATGCCAAGGACCTAATGGAACAAGATTTGCAGCTTCCATTAGTAATATTTCGTTCGTGCAACCAAACATTGCCCTTCTCCAATCTCACTATTCTGGTCAATCAAACGGTGTATATAGCCCTGATTTCCCCATTAATCCGCTAAATTGGTTTAACTATACTGGGAATCCTCCTAATAATACATTTGTGGGCAACGGCACCAAACTTATGGTTCTTCCTTATAATACTAGCGTGGAACTAGTTATGCAGGATACAAGCATCCTAGGTGCGGAAAGCCACCCTCTTCATCTCCATGGATTCAACTTCTTCGTCGTTGGTCAAGGGTTCGGGAACTATGACCCCAAAAAGGACCATGAGAAGTTCAATCTTGTTGACCCTATTGAAAGAAACACCGTGGGTGTGCCCTCTGGTGGATGGGTCGCTATCCGGTTTCAAGCGGACAATCCAGGTACTTTTGATTAAAATTTACATTATTCGCATCAAAACAATAAAAAATCGTGCCACATTTTTTTTTGAATATTTATGACGATTTTACATATGTTTATGAACAGGGGTGTGGTTCATGCATTGTCATCTAGAGGTACACACAAGCTGGGGTTTGAAGATGGCATGGCTTGTCTTAGATGGAAAACTTCCCAATCAAAAGCTCCTTCCTCCGCCTTCGGATCTCCCAAAGTGTTGACATGCATGCATATGCGAAAATTCGCTTAACAGAACTCTGATTTAATTTGTTTGCGGATTTTAACAATTTTCCTTTTTGTAATTTTTATCAGCCATTTTATTTTTCTCCATATTATTAGTTTCTCATAGCCCCGTGCACGCAAGGAATTTTCAGAACTTGTATCAGTTCATTATGTTTTGTAAGAGGCATCTGAATGCAATAAAAGTTGAATGTTCAAATTAATATTTTTCTCCAATATGTTAACACTCTAAGGTTGTTTGAAGAACAGAAAAGAAAAAGAAAAGGAAATTAAGAGGAATATGTAAGAATTCTTTCCTTACTGATTCATCCATTAGTAGCAGTTTCGTGGAGGAGAAGTTACTCCCTTACTTTTCCTCAAAAAAGAAAAGAAAAGAAATTTACTCCCTAACTTTTTCTTTCTAAAAAAAAAGAAAAAAAGAAAGAAATTTACTCGCTAACCAGCATTAAGATGAACAAAGAAAAGATACTGACAAGAAGGTGTTCATTTGATCTAGTAGTAATAGATAGATGAATCACACAACCAGAAATAGATGTTTTAGCGACGGAATCAACAGCGACGGAATCATTCCGTCGCTATTTAGCGGCGGAAATTAAGATTTAGCGGCGAAATTGTTTTGGCGTCAAATTTAGCGACGGAATTTAATTCCGACGCTAGATTCCGACGCTAAAACGAATATTCCTCAAATATTCGTTTAATTACCGCCACTATTTTGGCGCTTGATTTACCGACGGAATATTCCGCCGCTATTTCTTTATCAGCGACGAAATTATTCCGCCGGTGAAAATATATTATTTTTTTATTTTTTTATTTTTTTATTGATCAGCGGCGGAAATTTTCCGTCGGTGAAAATAAAATATTTTTTATTTTTTTTTGAAATATTACACCGACGGAAAATTTCCGCCGCTGATAAATTAAAAAAATTAATTTATCAGCGTCGGAAATATTCCGACGGTGAAAATAAAATATTTTTATTTTTTTTTGAAATATTACACCGACGGAAAATTTTCGCCGCTGAATAATTAAATTTTTTTAATTTATCAGCATCGGAAATATTCCGACGGGGAAATTAAATATTTTTTTTAAATTAAACACCGACGGAATATTTCCGCCGCTGATAAATTATTTTTTTTAATTTATCAGCGACGAAATATTCCGTCGCTGATAATAAAATGTAATTTTTGATTATTTTTAGAACTAATTAACAAAATAACAAACTAAAAAATATTAAAATATTTAACTACACCCTAACCCCTAACCCATAACCCCTAAACCCTAAACCCTAACCCCTAAACCCTAAACCCTAAACCCTAACCCCTAAACCCTAAACCCTAAACCCCAACCCTAAACCCTAAATCCTAAACCTTAAACCCTTATAGCCCCTAAACCCTTAGCCCTAACCCCTAAACCCTAAACCCTAACCCCTAACCCCTAACCCCTAAACCCTAAACCCTAACCCCTAAACCCTAACCCCTAAACCCTTATAACCCCTAAACCCTTGTCCCGACCACGTTTCATGATCCGAGGGTCGACAGTCTGCAGGCTGCGTTGGATGAGGAGAGACGTGAGCGGGCAAAGCTTACGGAGGCTCATGCAGAGACTCAAAGACAATTGACGCTGTTGATGGCTCGCCTGGACCAGGACCAGGGTAATTTCCGGCCTCCCCCGAGTTGATTACGGACTATTTTAGACTTGTTTGTACTATTTTATACTTGTTTGTAAACATTTGAGATATTTGGTATCCCCGGGAGCCCCTCCCCCCTATCCCCCTCTCTCCCCCCCTCCCCCCTCTCCCCCTCCCGATTTGGTACGGTGATATTTAGTCTTTAGTTTGGTACGCTGATATTTGTTTTTTAGTTTTTATAGTTTTAGTTTTTATAGTTTTAGTTTTATAAATTGAATTGTTATATCAGGTACAAAAAATTTTGGTTTATTGATATTTTAAATTATTTTTTTTAATTTATTTCAGAATCAGCGACGGAAATTTCCGTCGCTGAAATTAATTTATTTCAATTAATTTTTTTACAGTGACGGAAATTTCCGCCGCTATATCAATTAATTTTAATTTAATTTTTGATTATAGCGACGGACATTTCCGTCTCTGTAATAAAAATTAATTAAAATAAATTAATTTCAGCGGCGAAAATTCCCGTCGCTGAAATTATTTTATTTTAATTAATTTTTATTCCAGCGACGAAAATTTCCGCCGCTATATCATTTAATTTTAATTTAATTTTTGATTTCAGCGGCGGAAATTTCCGTCGCTGTAATAAAAATTAAATTAAAATAAAATAATTTCAGCGACGGTAATTTCCGCCGCTGAAATTAATTAATTTTAATTTAATTTTTATTACAGCGACGGAACTTTCCGTCGCTGAAATTAATTTATTTTAATTAATTTTTATTACAGCGACGGAAATTTCCGCCGCTGAAATGAAAATTTAATTAAATTAAATTGATTTAACGGCGAAAATTTCCGTCGCTGGAACCATTAAATCACCGGCAGAATTAAATTACGTCGGTAAAATCAAAAAATACCGGCGGAAAATGACCCGTCGGAGCACTGCGACGGGCTGGTAGCGGCGGACCACCGACGGAATTTTTCCGCCGGTGTTTATTTTTAGCGACGAAAATTTCGTTTTAGCGACGGAATTTCCGTCGCTAAACCACCTTTTTCTTTCTGGTAGTGATCAATCAAGCTAAGTGACAGGAAATTTGAAAGGCCTACCCAATTTTTAATGAGCCTGTCAAATGATCTTACATAATACTCCACTCCGCTCCGTCCCACTTTCCTTGAGAATATGTTGTTTGGGAGGGAGAAGTATGAATGTATGAATTTCTTACAAGCAAACCAATTAGATGATGCATTCAGAGTTCTCCCAAACAAAATACTGAGAATGAATTTTAAAACATGAATATTGTGATTTCGGTATTCCACAATACTGTACAAAAGAATGTGTACAGTACAGGGATTAAGAAGCAAGAATATTAATTATAATTGTAACTGCAATAAGGATTAAGGAGGTAATTGCAAGCAAGGAAGCAAATCATCAGAAATACAAATAACTATTACTCCGTCAGTCCAAGAAAATAACTATTACTCCGTCAGAAATACAAATAATCATATGTGATATGCTATGGTCATGATTAATAATTGATTAATATGATTTGTCTTTCGCATAGGATTATTGAATCAAAGTATTTGTTTGTAATTTTGTGAAGCCCTATATTTATGATTATGTACACATAAGATTCATGTTACAACCATGCGATGTTTGTTGTTATGTGTAAATCCTTCTAAATATTTAAGTCTTATGCCATTCCTTGATTAGAACACTTGTGAAATTTTAGGATATTTTGATGTAGTTTTGACTCAGTTGGGTGCATCATTATATCTTAATTTGTAATCAATGTGAGATAATGGTTGATGTAGTTTTGACTCAATTAGGTGAATCGTTCCATGTCTCATACGTTTGAAAAAGGTTTGACTTAATTGGTGCTTTCAAATGAGATTTGACCCAAGGCATAGATGAGATTTAAAACATGTTTTTGACATATGATGTCTAAGGAAATCTCATAAAAGATCTAAGAGTCATATATGATATGATTGATGTTTCTACCTAAATAGCTTGATTTCGAGCATTGACTCAGTTAAACCAAAATCAAGTGAAACACGGATTTTAGCCTACTATGATTATATGATACATGTTTGTATTTGAAGGTGTATAATATAGTGGGAGTATTTATGAAATACATTATTTGCTCTTAGATGATAAATGTGTTGATACTTATGTGTTTCATTGTTTATTACATAATTAAAATAATATTTTCAGTTTTTGATCTTGGTTTTTGAAGTTGTTTAAATTGTTGTTTGGAAACAACATTTGAGAACACTTGAGAAAAACATAACAGAGAAACAAACACTTGTTTTCTGCAAATCCTCCTCCATATTCGAATTTGCTGCATATTGTCATCTCGTTCATTTGGCCTCCTTGCATAGTAACATCAAGAGGTGATCTAGTCCAAGCTCGATTCAGCTCGCCGGGATACTTAGGTGCAAAGTGCCCCCGGTCCGCACGTTCTATCCTGGGAGACAAGCGACCCAAGCAAACTCAAGCACACTCGGTGAGGAGTCGAATATGTCTTAAGGAGACAGTGAATTTCATTGGGATTGTGCTTCTTCTTCAACAACTTATCCTTTGTATTTTCAGTTTATAGTTAATTGTATTTTATTTACATTTTCTGTAACTGTTTCCTCGTCACCCTTGTAACACAATTTTCATACACTGACTGCGCGTACTGATTTGGGTGAATCGGAAGGACAACAAACAGAGAGGTATGTTTCTGGTCTTCATCCTAGCATTAAAAGTATGGTTAAATTATATCCTGTGCATACACTTGATGGGGCAATTTCTCGTGCCAATGTTTCTTCATTTAATATGGGTAATAAGGGACAATATTCGAGGTCTAAATCACGTATAGTTGTTGAAAAAGAAAAAGTTACTGTTGCCAAAGGAGGTGATGATAAGAAGGTGCCCGTAATAGCTAAATCGGTAGGGAAAAATACTACCAATCCTAATCCTTATGCTAAGACTTATGGAAATAAATGTTATCGTTGTAATTTGCCTGGGCATATTTCTAATAATTGTCCTACTCGAGGGCAAGTTAATATAGCTGATAAGGATGGGGATGAAGAGGTTAAAGAGTATTGGGAGGATCCGAACACTGATAATGAGGGGGATGAACATGGGACTTTTGTGTTTGAGAAGTTAACTTTGACAGTTCCCTCGAATGTAGCTCCTAATAGACATGGAATTTTTCGTACTATTGGGTTGGTGAATGATGAAAAATTGAACATAATTGTGGATAGCGGGAGTTGTGATAATTTGATTGCTAGGGGGACGGTAGATAAGCTGAAATTGGAGGTCAAGAAGCATCCAAATCCATATCATGTGGGGTGGATTAATGCAACGGGTAAACTCAAGGTCACTGAGCAATGTTTAGTTCCTTTCTCTATTGGTAGATATAAGGATGAAGTTCTCTGTGATATTGTTGATATGAGTGCTTGTCAATTGTTGCTCGGGAGGCCTTGGCATTATGACGTTGATACTACTCGTAATGGGCGAACTAATGTGATCAGTTTTATGAAGGATGGCTCAAGTTTAATCTTTGCCCATTGCGAGCAAAAGGGGTACATGCTAGCAAAGAAAGTGGGAAGGGAATTATTTCCTTGTGTGTTCCCAAATTTTGTATTTCAGGTACCAATAAAGCTGTGGACATAGTTGATGTTGCACGGGGGACTATGAAAAGCAATACATCTCGGGCAAAACCATCAGTTAAAAAGAAGGCTCCGGTTACTCCGGTACAAGCTGCAAGAAGGCCAAAGAAGGAGGATTCAAAGACCAAGTCCATGTTAATTCCTGCCACAGGACGTTGTTCTTATTTGGTTCATGATTTGGGGACGAATCATTTTCAATTGGGAGTGAATGATGCAGAACAAGTGGAGCGGCCGTGTCATATGTTGGGGAGCGGCCGTGCAGGCGGGAGTGGCCGGGTCTTGTTTTCTGGAGCGGCCGTGCATGTCGACCAGGACAGAAGTTTAATTTTTGCTGATTTTTAAACAATTAAGGGTAGTTTAGTCTTTTAATTTCCAAAACATTTTTAGGGTTTTTTGGGGAGTATTTATACTTTGTTTTAGGGTTGAAAACGGCAGTTTTTGATTAATTGATTTTAGAGTTGCTTTAAGCATTCTTGTGGGTTAAAACCCTAGAAGCCATTGTTGGCTGATTTTGAAGGTGGATTCCATCTGTTTTGTTGAGGTTTTCCATTAATTGGTCAATCTCTAGTTTGTATTTTGCTGCGTTTACATCATCTACAATCACCGTGCCACCTATCAACACGTGGAGCTGCCCGGTCATTCAGTCTGCTGCCACCGGTCTGTTGGAACTAAATTAAACTTAATAGGAAGAAAAAGGAGTATGAGCAGAATTTTATCTTGAAAGGCTCTGTAATAATATTGCTCTCCTGCCAACTTCCAGATTACATGGGCATTTATACTACTTGAAATACATCAATTCATCTTCCTGATTAAATGCTGATGTTTGAACTACTAATGCATGAACTAAGAACTAAATATCGATCATTATGAAATAGACTCTTCATCTAATGTAACTGAACTAGACTCTTTATCTAATGTAACTGAACTAGACTTTTCATCTAATGTAACTGTCAAGTTTATTTTCAACACCCTCCTTTAAACTTGACATCTGCTAACTCCCAGCAAGTTTCTTAACTCCATGAAAACATTGAACTTGAGAGCCTTGGTAAATATATTCGCAACTTGGTCTTGAGACTTCACGTAATTGAGTTGAACCACCTTCTTCGCAACAAAATCTTGAACAAAATGAAAACTTGTATCTATGTGCTTGCTACGTTCATGAAATAACGGGTTCTTGGCTAAAGCAATTGCAGACTTGTTGTCCACGTTAACTTCAGTGGGTTCCTTCTGAGCAAACTGAAGCTCTTCCAAGAGCCACCTCAACCAAATTGTTTGATTAACATAGGAACTCAAAGCAACATATGCAGCTTCACACGTTGACAGAGTAACAATGTGTTGTTTCTTCGAGCTCCAAGTAAATGCTGTATCACCCATATAATATACAAACCCAGTAGTACTTACTCGATCATCTATATCTCCAGCCCAATCACTATCGCAGAAACCTCTAAGTCTGAAATCATTTGAGGCATAATAATGTAACCCAAAATTGAGAGTACCTTTGATGTAGCGCAATATCCTCTTTGCCGCCTTTAAATGTGTCGTTGTTGGAGCCTCCATAAAACGACTAACAAGTCCAACACCAAAAAAAAATGTCTGGCCTTGTGGAAGTTAAATATCGCAGGCTTCCAACTAGAGTGCGAAATACAGTTGAGTCCACCTTGCCACTATCATCAGATTTTGACAATTTAATGCCACATTCAACTGGAGTATTAACCGGATTACAGTTGCTCATATTAAACTTCTTCAAAACTTCTTTCGCATAATTTTCTTACAAAATAAAAATGCCTTCCTCTGTTTGCTTCACCTCTATTCCAAGATAATAAGACATAAGTCCTAAATCCGTCATCTCAAACTCATGGTTCATCACTTTCTTGAATTCATCAAACATGTTTGAATTGTTCCTCGTGAAATTTAAGTCATCCACGTACAAGCAAACAAACAAAACATTGCTGCCATTAATCTTCACATAGAGAGCATGTTCATATGGGCACTTCAAAAATCCATTCTCCTGGAAATATTTGTCAATCCTGCAGTTCCAAGATCTTGGAGCTTGTTTTAGCCCGTAAAGGGCTTTCTTCAATCTAAGAACCTTTTCTTCACTTCCCTTCATAACATAGCCTTGAGGTTGCTAGACGTACACCTCTTCTTCGAGATTTCCATTGAGAAAGACTGACTTCACGTCCATTTGAAAAATCTTCCATTTGTTTTGCGCAGCCAAGGAAATGATCAGCCTTACCGTCTCCAAACGAGCTACCAGAGAAAAAACTTCTTCATAATCAATGCCATGTCGTTGCTTGTACCCTTTTGCCACGAGCCTTGCCTTGTATATTTCTACCTCTCCTTTTAGGTTCTTCTTTGTTTTAAAAACCCATTTCACTCCAATGGCTACTTGTCCCTTTGGAAGTGTTGACAACTCCCATGTGTTGTTCTTCTCAATCGCTCTTATTTCTTCATTCATGGATTTTCTCCATTCTTCATCTCCAACAGCTTCATTAAAATCAATTGGTTCTGCATCTGCAAAGAGACAAAGGAATGTATCGTCATCAATTCTCTCAGTATTTTCATATAAATCTGAAAGCCTTCTTGCTCAAAGGGCTTTCATCACAGGAGTTTTCATTTGAAGAACCACTTTCATGACGAGCTGGTGATGGTGAAGTAATGTTAGTGTCTCCACCACGAGATGGAGATGGTGGGGGAGCATTGTTGTCACGGCTCTCCTCAATATCTTCATCTTCATACATGAATGGAAGGAAATCGTAGCTTTCTCCATCAATATGCCAATCCCAAGTAACTTCCTCATCAAATTCAACATCTCTACTAATGATCACCCTCTTTTCAACTGGATCATAAAGCTTGTACCCTTTTGTTCTTGAATCATAGCCAATAAACACACACTTTTTACTCTTGTCGTCAAGCTTTGTTCTTTTCTCATCCTCAATATGGGCATATGCTACACATCCAAATACCTTCAAATGAGAAACTGATGGCTTTCTCCCACTCCATGCTTCAAATGGAGTCTTTTCACTTAGTGCTCTTGTCGTGCATCTATTCAGCAAGTAAACAGAACTTTCTACTGCTTCTGCCCAAAACACTTTTGGCATTTTCTTTGTCTTCAACATGCTCCTTGTCATGTTCAGAACAGTGCAGTTCTTTCTTTCAACTATTCCGTTTTGCTGCGGAGATCTTGGAGCAGTTAAGAATCGGCGAAGCCCATCAGTGTCACAAAAATCTTGGAACTCTCTGGATGTGAACTCACCTCCTCTATCCGATCTTAGAGCCTGAATTTTAAGTCCACTTTCCCTTTCTACAAGAGCTTTAAAGTTCTGAAAACATTTAAATGCCTCCGATTTTTCTTTGAGAAAATATACCCATGCTTTTCTACTAAAATCATCAATAAAAAAAATGAAATACTTGTTCTTACCAAAAGAACATGGAGTGATTGGCCCGCACAAGTCTGTATGGATTAATTGGAGCGGCCTCTAAGCTCTTGAGAAAGACTCTTTCGAAAAACTCTTTCTTGACTGCTTACCAAACAGACACCCTTCACAAAGATGATTGGATTGATTTATGAATGGCAAACCCTTCACCATTCCTTTGCTAGCCATCATTTTTAGTCCACCAAAATTCATGTGCCCAAATCTCAAGTGCCACAACCAGGAAGAGTCTTTGTAACAAGCCGTCAAACATTTCGCCATGTCAATTTGAATGGGCAGCAAAAATAAACGGTTCTTTGCCATGGGTACCTTGGCAACTAATTTCCCCACATCATCCTTCAAAAACCGGCTACAACCTTCTGTGAAAAAGGAATAACCTTTTTCCAGGAATTGTCCCATGCTTAAAATGTTGCATTTCATGTCCGGAGCATAATAAACATTAGGTATAAACTGATAACTCCTATCCTTTAATCTAATTAGAATTTTACCTTTTCCACTTACAACAATTTTGGATGAATCACCAAATGTGATTTTGCCACGAACTTTTTCATCAAGCTCTACGAACATTTCCTTGCTTCTACACATGTGATTACTTGCTCCGGTGTCAAGGTACTAGACATGTTTCTCGCCTTGCTTTACATCCTTATACGCTATTAAGAGAGTGGACTCATCCTCCTCATTATTATCTTCATGTGATAAATTTTCCTTTACGTCATCTTTAGAACCATTTTTACACTCCCATGAAAAATGACCAAATTCATGACAAATATAGCATTCTACTTGCGACTTGTCATACCTTTTGTGAGACGACCTTCCTCTTCCTCTGC
The DNA here is from genome assembly GCA_022495995.1 of Adenophora triphylla var. japonica. Taxonomy (NCBI): domain Eukaryota; kingdom Viridiplantae; phylum Streptophyta; class Magnoliopsida; order Asterales; family Campanulaceae; genus Adenophora; species Adenophora triphylla. The sequence goes on along the minus strand of JAFEMH010002059.1, from coordinate 248,804 downwards.
CACGACCTCTTGTGGGATTAAACTGGTAGCCTCCATCTCCACTTTGAGATGAGTGCTGGCCACCTCTTCCTCCTCTGCTAAAATCTCATCCTCGTCCGCGGCCTCTATAGCTTGTTCTTCAATTTTCCTCCTTCTCTTTTAAGTTCAACTTCGATTGTAACACATGTTCCACATAAGGTTCCTTCTTCCTTCTATTAATCTTCTCTTCATAAGCCTCCAACGAGCTGGACAATTCTTCAATTGTCATTTCCTCCAAGTCCTTCGCTTCTTCAATCACTACAAGAAACAGAACTATTAGGGTCGGCCGTTTCCCGTCCTAAATAATCATTTTCCCGTCCTTAATAGTATTTAGGTCGGCCTTTGGGACGGGAAATGAGGGTCCTAAATAACATGCGACTCTAAAAGTTTTAGGACCCCCGTCACTGTCCCAAAAAGGTTATTTAGGACTCTAAACTACCGACCCTAAAAAGAATTGAAAATAATAAAAAAAAAATGGCGCAAAAAAAAGCGCCATTTTGAGATATAATCCGACACCTTTTCGGATTTCTTCATCAAAACAGCTTCAAATTCACCCCTTAAATCAGAAAAATCTTCTTCACCAAGCCTCTTCATTTGTTTTGCAATCACTGTGACTTTTGAGATATAATCCGACACCTTTTCGGATTCCTTCATCAAAACAGCTTCAAATTCACCCCGTAAATTTTGGAGGCGAACTTTCTTTGCCTTGTCTTTTCCTTTGAACACCACTTGAAGCATCTCCCATAATTGCTTCGCTGTAGTGGCATGGGAAATCTTCTCAAAAGTAACTTCATCCAATGCTTGGTGAATGAGCGTAACAGCCCTCTGATTTTCTTCTTTTTACTCCGAAGAAGATTCTTCTGTGCTTGAATTAGTGCAGTGGGATCATCGGGAGCCTCATAACCCGTTTCAACAAGGCCCCAAACATCATGGCCACCAAGGAGTGCCTTCATACGGATGCACCAATTATCGAACTTGTCTTTTGTAAGTGCTGGAACTTGGATGGAAAACATATCGTTGTTGGCCATGGCTTACAAACTAGCTCTGATACCAATTTGTTGGAACTAAATTAAACTTAATAGGAAGAAAAAGGAGTATGAGCAGAATTTTATCTTGAAAGGCTTTGTAATATTGCTCTCCTGCCAACTTCCAGATTACATGGGTATTTATACTACTTGAAATACATCAATTCATCTTCCTGATTAAATGCTGATGTTTGAACTACTAATGCATGAACTAAGAACTAAATATCGATCATTATGAAATAGACTCTTCATCTAATGTAACTGAACTAGACTCTTCATCTAATGTAACTGAACTAGACTTTTCATCTAATGTAACTGTCAAGTTTATTTTCAACACGGTCAGCTTATGCCGGTGGTGTGCCATTGCCAATTCATTATTTGTAAATTTATTTTTAGCTGAAAAAGTAATATAGAAGTTCTTTCTAATCCTTCCAATGGTTTGACTTGATAATTACTTGAGTGGGAGAGATTATTCGGACATCAAATTAAAGACAGAAGCAAGGGAAATCATATGAATGTAACACATAACTCATCATTGTAACCATGAAAGCTACTCCATCGATCCAAAATGATGTTTTCATTTGATTATTCAAAGTTTTTAGATCCGTCTCAAAATGATGTTTTTATTTGACTATTCAAAGTTTTTAGTGATAGTGTGTATTTCTAAAATTACCTTGATGAAACTAATAAAAAACATGTGCCTACTTCTTACAACAAGGGAGAAAACAAAGACCACATTAAATCCATCAGCTTTCAACTTTGCTTGGGAGGAAAGTGCTGAAAAGGGTCTATTTTGATTGCTAACTTTCCTTTCCTTGAATGAGAAATTAACCACCAAACTCAGCTTCTCCAATTACTCTACATGACAGATATCCATTGTATAAATAATTATATATATGTTGAAACTGGAAATGGAAATGGACTTGATAATATTTATATATAACTCTTTTCTCTATTTTATTTTTCTAATTCAACTTTTGCATGATAGCTTACTTTACTTTTTGCCTTGTTATATACTCCCTAAGTCCGAGAAAAATAGTCTTATTTTACTTGCTTGAATCTTTATGAAAATACAAAATGCAAATATCGTTTCCCTTTTAGAAATGTAATTTTGTTTTGTACGGACGAAAATGCTAAGCGCAATTCTTATTTGGGACGAAAAAATTAGTAATTAATTATTAAAAGAGATGCTCAAGAAATATAATAATAATGTGTCACACTGCCATGTTAATTTGGACCATGAAACATCATGACAAATTAAGGAAAATATTGGCAAAAAAATAGTTATAAATTATGAAAATTTCTTTGACCATACTCTATAGTTGCTCCTCAACTACAATAGTAGGTCCAATCCTAAACTTTGAAGCCAGTTCTTAAACAGCCTATATATATATATCCAAATCTCATGAACTTGTATTCAAGCAGTTGTCAAGTTTAAGGTTTTATTTCTGCAAACAAAGCAAAAGGAGAGATGGGTGTTTTTGCTTTAATGGGGATTTTGTTGCCATTGATAGCACTACAATTTCTCCTTCCTCTGCCAGCTCTTGCTATAACGAGGCATTACGAGTTCAACGTGCGTCTATTTTTATCAAAATTAATGGAGTATATATAGCACAATATATATATATATATGTACCTCTTTAGTCGTTAAATTTAGGTACACATTTCTTTTTTTGCAGGTAAGGTTACAGAACGTGACACGTCTATGCCACACGAAGAGCATGGTAACCGTAAATGGGAAATTCCCTGGCCCACGAGTTGTGGCTAGAGAAGGCGATCGCCTACTTATCAAAGTCATCAACCATGTTCCAAACAACATTTCTCTCCATTGGTACGTCTTGATATTCAATCCAGGCTATATAACATGTATGATAAGCAACTAGTATCGGTAGCGGCTCTACGACCATGTATATGGGTGCTGGTGCACCCACTAAATAAAAAAAATCTAGTTCAGTGGTAAAGAGCAGTTACGTGCTACATTTTGAACCCAACTTTATACTGTAAATTGTGAATCCACTTACAAAAGTTCTTGGATATGCCACTGACTGGTATAGATATATTTTCTCTTTCTTTGACTGTTGACTGATGCGAAACAGGCATGGCATTCGTCAGCTACGTAGCGGATGGGCTGATGGGCCAGCTTATGTAACACAATGCCCAATTCAAACAGGCCAAAGCTATGTGTACAACTACACCATTGTTGGACAAAGGGGAACTTTGTGGTGGCATGCACATATTTCTTGGCTGAGAGCAACTCTTTATGGACCTCTCATTATTCTCCCCAAGCTTCATGTACCTTACCCCTTTCCCAAACCTCACAAAGAAGTTCCCATCATTTTCGGTATATATATACACCCCTATGTATGCACACACCACTTGACTTTAGAGTTGACACGATTGATTGACTCGGAATACCCTAAACTTGATTTGCAGGAGAGTGGTTCAATGCTGATACTGAGGCCATTATCAACCAAGCTACACAAACTGGTGGAGGCCCAAATGTATCTGATGCCTACACCTTCAATGGTCTTCCTGGACCTCTTTATAATTGCTCTGCCAAAGGTATATATTCGACAATTTTTCTATTTTATTTTTATTTTTTTAAGATTTTATATTCGAAGGGCTCATTTAATTTGTGTTTTTATCGCAGATACATTCAAGTTGAAGGTTAAGCCGGATAAAACATACCTTCTCCGATTCATCAATGCAGCACTCAATGATGAGCTCTTCTTCAGCATAGCAAACCACACTCTCACTGTTGTTGAAGCTGATGCCATTTACGTCAAGCCATTTGACACAAATACCCTTCTCATTGCCCCTGGTCAAACCACCAATGTTCTTCTCAAAACAAAGCCGAAATCCCCAAACGCCATATTTTTCATGACTGCTAGACCATATGTCACTGGCCAGGGCACGTTCGACAATTCCACAGTGGCTGGAATTCTTGAATATGAACCAACAACTACTTCTATGAAGAAACTTCCACTCTTTAAACCAACTTTACCACCTTTAAATGACACTTCTTTCGCCACACCACCTTTAAATGACACTTCTTTCGCCACAAAATTTTCAAATAAACTCCGTAGCTTGGCAAGTGCACAATATCCGGCTAATGTCCCTCAAAAAATAGACAAGCATTTCTTTTTTACCGTAGGACTTGGAACAAGGCCTTGTGGGACAAAAAACCAAACATGCCAAGGACCTAATGGAACAAGATTTGCAGCTTCCATTAGTAATATTTCGTTCGTGCAACCAAACATTGCCCTTCTCCAATCTCACTATTCTGGTCAATCAAACGGTGTATATAGCCCTGATTTCCCCATTAATCCGCTAAATTGGTTTAACTATACTGGGAATCCTCCTAATAATACATTTGTGGGCAACGGCACCAAACTTATGGTTCTTCCTTATAATACTAGCGTGGAACTAGTTATGCAGGATACAAGCATCCTAGGTGCGGAAAGCCACCCTCTTCATCTCCATGGATTCAACTTCTTCGTCGTTGGTCAAGGGTTCGGGAACTATGACCCCAAAAAGGACCATGAGAAGTTCAATCTTGTTGACCCTATTGAAAGAAACACCGTGGGTGTGCCCTCTGGTGGATGGGTCGCTATCCGGTTTCAAGCGGACAATCCAGGTACTTTTGATTAAAATTTACATTATTCGCATCAAAACAATAAAAAATCGTGCCACATTTTTTTTGAATATTTATGACGATTTTACATATGTTTATGAACAGGGGTGTGGTTCATGCATTGTCATCTAGAGGTACACACAAGCTGGGGTTTGAAGATGGCATGGCTTGTCTTAGATGGAAAACTTCCCAATCAAAAGCTCCTTCCTCCGCCTTCGGATCTCCCAAAGTGTTGACATGCATGCATATGCGAAAATTCGCTTAACAGAACTCTGATTTAATTTGTTTGCGGATTTTAACAATTTTCCTTTTTGTAATTTTTATCAGCCATTTTATTTTTCTCCATATTATTAGTTTCTCATAGCCCCGTGCACGCAAGGAATTTTCAGAACTTGTATCAGTTCATTATGTTTTGTAAGAGGCATCTGAATGCAATAAAAGTTGAATGTTCAAATTAATATTTTTCTCCAATATGTTAACACTCTAAGGTTGTTTGAAGAACAGAAAAGAAAAAGAAAAGGAAATTAAGAGGAATATGTAAGAATTCTTTCCTTACTGATTCATCCATTAGTAGCAGTTTCGTGGAGGAGAAGTTACTCCCTTACTTTTCCTCAAAAGAAAAGAAAAGAAATTTACTCCCTAACTTTTTCTTTCTAAAAAAAAAGAAAAAAAGAAAGAAATTTACTCGCTAACCAGCATTAAGATGAACAAAGAAAAGATACTGACAAGAAGGTGTTCATTTGATCTAGTAGTAATAGATAGATGAATCACACAACCAGAAATAGATGTTTTAGCGACGGAATCAACAGCGACGGAATCATTCCGTCGCTATTTAGCGGCGGAAATTAAGATTTAGCGGCGAAATTGTTTTGGCGTCAAATTTAGCGACGGAATTTAATTCCGACGCTAGATTCCGACGCTAAAACGAATATTCCTCAAATATTCGTTTAATTACCGCCACTATTTTGGCGCTTGATTTACCGACGGAATATTCCGCCGCTATTTCTTTATCAGCGACGAAATTATTCCGCCGGTGAAAATATATTATTTTTTTATTTTTTTATTTTTTTTATTGATCAGCGGCGGAAATTTTCCTTCAGTGAAAATAAAATATTTTTTATTTTTTTTTTGAAATATTACACCGACGGAAAATTTCCGCCGCTGATAAATTAAAAAAATTAATTTATCAGCGTCGGAAATATTCCGACGGTGAAAATAAAATATTTTTATTTTTTTTTGAAATATTACACCGACGGAAAATTTTCGCCGCTGAATAATTAATTATTTTTAATTTATCAGCGTCGGAAATATTCCGACGGTGAAATTAAATGTTTTTTTTTTAAAATTAAACACCGACGGAATATTTCCGCCGCTGATAATTTAATTTTTTTTAATTTATCAGCGACGGAAATATTCCGTCGCTGATAATAAAATGTAATTTTTGATTATTTTTAGAACTAATTAACAAAATAACAAACTAAAAAATATTAAAATATTTAACTACACCCTAACCCCTAACCCATAACCCCTAAACCCTAAACCCTAACCCCTAAACCCTAAACCCTAACCCCTAAACCCTAAACCCTAAACCCCAACCCTAAACCCTAAATCCTAAACCTTAAACCCTTATAGCCCCTAAACCCTTAGCCCTAACCCCTAAACCCTAAACCCTAACCCCTAACCCCTAACCCCTAAACCCTAAACCCTAACCCCTAAACCCTAACCCCTAAACCCTTATAACCCCTAAACCCTTGTCCCGACCACGTTTCATGATCCGAGGGTCGACAGTCTGCAGGCTGCGTTGGATGAGGAGAGACGTGAGCGGGCAAAGCTTACGGAGGCTCATGCAGAGACTCAAAGACAATTGACGCTGTTGATGGCTCGCCTGGACCAGGACCAGGGTAATTTCCGGCCTCCCCCGAGTTGATTACGGACTATTTTAGACTTGTTTGTACTATTTTATACTTGTTTGTAAACATTTGAGATATTTGGTATCCCCGGGAGCCCCTCCCCCCTATCCCCCTCTCTCCCCCCTCCCCCCTCTCCCCCTCCCGATTTGGTACGGTGATATTTAGTCTTTAGTTTGGTACGCTGATATTTGTTTTTTAGTTTTTATAGTTTTAGTTTTTATAGTTTTAGTTTTATAAATTGAATTGTTATATCAGGTACAAAAAATTTTGGTTTATTGATATTTTAAATTATTTTTTTTAATTTATTTCAGAATCAGCGACGGAAATTTCCGTCGCTGAAATTAATTTATTTCAATTAATTTTTTTACAGTGACGGAAATTTCCGCCGCTATATCAATTAATTTTAATTTAATTTTTGATTATAGCGACGGACATTTCCGTCTTTGTAATAAAAATTAATTAAAATAAATTAATTTCAGCGGCGAAAATTCCCGTCGCTGAAATTATTTTATTTTAATTAATTTTTATTCCAGCGACGAAAATTTCCGCCGCTATATCATTTAATTTTAATTTAATTTTTGATTTCAGCGGCGGAAATTTCCGTCGCTGTAATAAAAATTAAATTAAAATAAAATAATTTCAGCGACGGTAATTTCCGCCGCTGAAATTAATTAATTTTAATTTAATTTTTATTACAGCGACGGAACTTTCCGTCGCTGAAATTAATTTATTTTAATTAATTTTTATTACAGCGACGGAAATTTCCGCCGCTGAAATGAAAATTTAATTAAATTAAATTGATTTAACGGCGAAAATTTCCGTCGCTGGAACCATTAAATCACCGGCAGAATTAAATTACGTCGGTAAAATCAAAAAATACCGGCGGAAAATGACCCGTCGGAGCACTGCGACGGGCTGGTAGCGGCGGACCACCGACGGAATTTTTCCGCCGGTGTTTATTTTTAGCGACGAAAATTTCGTTTTAGCGACGGAATTTCCGTCGCTAAACCACCTTTTTCTTTCTGGTAGTGATCAATCAAGCTAAGTGACAGGAAATTTGAAAGGCCTACCCAATTTTTAATGAGCCTGTCAAATGATCTTACATAATACTCCACTCCGCTCCGTCCCACTTTCCTTGAGAATATGTTGTTTGGGAGGGAGAAGTATGAATGTATGAATTTCTTACAAGCAAACCAATTAGATGATGCATTCAGAGTTCTCCCAAACAAAATACTGAGAATGAATTTTAAAACATGAATATTGTGATTTCGGTATTCCACAATACTGTACAAAAGAATGTGTACAAGATGGGGATTAAGAAGCAAGAATATTAATTATAATTGTAATCGCAATAAGGATTAAGGAGGTAATTGCAAGCAAGGAAGCAAATCATCGAAATACAAATAACTATTACTCCGTCACCCAAGAAAATAACTATTACTCCGTCAGAAATACAAATAATCATATGTGATATGCTATGGTCATGATTAATAATTGATTAATATGATTTGTCTTTCGCATAGGATTATTGAATCAAAGTATTTGTTTGTAATTTTGTGAAGCCCTATATTTATGATTATGTACACATAAGATTCATGTTACAACCATGCGATGTTTGTTGTTATGTGTAAATCCTTCTAAATATTTAAGTCTTATGCCATTCCTTGATTAGAACACTTGTGAAATTTTAGGATATTTTGATGTAGTTTTGACTCAGTTGGGTGCATCATTATATCTTAATTTGTGATCAATGTGAGATAATGGTTGATGTAGTTTTGACTCAATTAGGTGAATCGTTCCATGTCTCATACGTTTGAAAAAGGTTTGACTTAATTGGTGCTTTCAAATGAGATTTGACCCAAGGCATAGATGAGATTTAAAACATGTTTTTGACATATGATGTCTAAGGAAATCTCATAAAAGATCTAAGAGTCATATATGATATGATTGATGTTTCTACCTAAATAGCTTGATTTCGAGCATTGACTCAGTTAAACCAAAATCAAGTGAAACACGGATTTTAGCCTACTATGATTATATGATACATGTTTGTATTTGAAGGTGTATAATATAGTGGGAGTATTTATGAAATACATTATTTGCTCTTAGATGATAAATGTGTTGATACTTATGTGTTTCATTGTTTGCATATTTTATTGTAGAATGGCTACTCACAATAATCAACCCCTGTCGCTGCGATCAATCCTTGAGAAGGACAAGCTCGAAGAGAACGGTACAAACTATTCTGATTGGATCAGAAGTCTAAGAATTGTTCTAAGGCAAGAGAAGAAAATGTACGTTCTCGATGAACCCCTTCCACCTCAACCTGCTGCAAATGCTTCTAGGGCAGCTAGGGATGCACATAAGAAACATACTGATGATTCTACAGATGTTGCATGCCTTATGCTTGCCACCATTTCTAAGGCTCTTCAGAAGGACCTTAAGCACATGGAGACAGCATTTGATCTTGTGGAGCGCTTAAAGGAAATATTCCAAGTACAAGCAAGACAAGAGCGGTTTGATGTGGTGAAAGCCCTTAATGCATGCAAGATACAAGAGGGGCAGTTGGTTGGTGCTCATGTCCTTAAGATGAAGGGTTACATTGAGCGTCTCGAAAGGCTTGGAAATCCGATGAGTTTGGAACTTGCCACGGATTTGATATTGAATTCATTGCCTGAAAGTTATGGTCATTTCATTATGCACTATCACATGACTGGCATGGATAAAAATCTCTCGGAACTGCATGTGATGCTTAAGACCGCAGAGAAGAATATCAAGAAGCCCAGAACGACAAACGTGTTAATGGTTAACAAAGGTAAAGGGTTCAAGAAAGATGGCAAAGGTAAAGCAAGTGTTGCTAAACCTAAGGCAAAAGTTGTCGTTGTCGGAGAGGCTCCCAAGGCATCTCAAAAGGATGCGGTTTGCTACCATTGCCAAGAGGTTGGTCATTGGAAGCGTAACTGCAAGGCTTACAAGGAAGGCCTAAAGGCGAAGAAGGGCAATACGATTGCTTCTGATTCAGGTATCTATATGATAGATATTTTCCTTTCTATTTCTAGTTCATGGGTATTAGATACCGGATGTGGATCTCACATTTGTTTAAATGTGCAGGGACTAAGGAATAGGAAGCTACTCAAGCAAGGTGAAGTTGACCTACGTGTCGGGAATGGAGCAAGAGTTGCTGCATTAGCCGTAGGGACATATGATGTAACTTTACCTAGTGGCTTAGTACTTGTTTTGAACAATTGTTACTATGTTCCTAATTTGAGTAGAAATATTGTTTCCGTTTCTTGTTTGGATAATGAGGGGTATAATTTTCTTATTGCGAATAAGAAGTTTTATATTTATTTAAATGATATGCTCTATGGTATTGCAAATTCATTTAATGGCCTTTATGTTCTTGATGTTGATGAGAAACAAAGTAATGTTGAAAATGTTTATCATGTGGACAAGAAGTCTAAATCGAATGACGTGAACAACAAGTTCATGTGGAATTGCCGGCTTGGTCATATAAACGAGTAACGCATCTCTAAACTCCATAAGGATGGAATGTTAGACTCACATGATTATGAATCATATGAGATATGCGAATCTTGTTTATTGTGCAAAATGACCAAACCACCCTACGTTAAGAGTAGTGAAAGGGCTAGTGACTTATTGGGCCTAATACATACTGATGTATGCAGACCAATGAGCAGCATTGCTAGGGGAGGATTTCGGTATTTCATTACATTCACTGATGACTTATCTAGATATGGCTATGTCTATCTGATGAAGTCCAAAAGTGAATCGTTTGAGATGTTTAGAACATTTCAAAATGAAGAACAAAATCAACTTGGAAAAACTATTAAAGCACTTCGATCCGATCGTGGTGGAGAATATTTGAGCCAAGAGTTTGACAATCATCTCAAAAACTGTGGAATTGTTTCAGAGTTGACTCCACCCGGAACACCACAATGGAATGGTGTGTCCGAGAGGAGGAATAGAAACTTATTGGATATGGTTCGTTCGATGATGAGTCAAGTTGACCTTCCTATTTCCTTTTGGGGACATGCATAAGAGACTGCTGCGTTCACACTGAATAGAGTCCCTACTAAATCGGCTCCTAATACCCCACATGAAATGTGGCATGGAAGAAAATCTAGTTTGTCTTTCATGAAGATTTTGGGTTGCGAAGCTTATGTAAAGAAACTTGTTTCTGATAAGTTAGCACCTAAATCTGACAAGGTTATTTTCGTTGGTTACCCTAAGGAAACCAAAGGGTATTACTTTTACAACCGCAATGAGAACAAAGTGTTTGTTGCTCAATATGGTACCTTTCTTGAGAAACATTTTCTCAATAAAGGAACTAGTGGGAGTAAAGTTGATCTTGAAGATATTCAAGAGCCTGAAAATAACATGGAACCGATAGTAGAGACTGTACCAAATCCACAAGGAGTTGTGGAACCGGTTCAAGATCCACATGTCCATCGTAGATCGGATAGAGTACGATCCGAGCCCGAGAGATATGGATTTCTAATTTCGGAAATTATTGAAGTGGAAGTCATTGAGAATGATGGACCTACTTCCTATCAAGAGGCGATGTCCACTCCTGATTCGGATAAATGGTTGGAGGCCATGGAATTCGAATTGCAATCCATGTCGGATAATCAAGTTTGGAACTTGATTGAGCCACCCGAAGGTGTAAAAACCATAGGGTGTAAGTGGGTCTTCAAGAAGAAGACTGACATGGATGGGAAGGTGCATACTTACAAGGCTAGGCTTGTAGAAAAGGGATATAGGCAAATTCGTGGTGTAGACTATGATGAAACCTTTTCGCCTGTTGCCATGCTTAAGTTTGTTAGAATTTTGATTGCCATAGCTGCATATTATGCTATGAGATATGGAAAATGGATGTCAAAACGGCTTTCCCAAATGGGAAGTTACTCGAGGATGTGTATATGACACAACCTGAAGGTTTTATCGATCCAAGAAATTCTAACAAGGTGTGCAAGTTGCAGAGATCCATATATGGATTGAAGCAAGCTTCTAGGAGTTGGAATCTTCGTTTCGACGAGAAAATCAAAGAGTTTGGTTTTGTCAAGAAAGAAGATGAACCTTGTGTATGCATGAAATTCAGTGGGAGCGTAGTATTATTTCTCTTATAGTATGTCGATGATATCTTACTCATTGGAAACGACATTCCTGCACTTCAGACTGTCAAGTCTTGGTTAGGGAAATGTTTCTCAATGAAAGATATGGGTGAAGCCACTTACATCCTTGGTATCAAGATCTATAGAGATAGATCTAAGAGGATAATTGGTTTGAGTCAAAGTACCTACATTGACAAGGTTCTTAGAAGATTTAAGATGGAAAATTCTAAGAGAGGTAACTTGCCAATGGGTCATGGTGTTACTCTTAGCAAGAATCAGTGTCCTAAGACAACTGATGAACGAAAGAGGATGAATGAAATTCCATACACTTCGGCTATTGGATCTATCATGTACGCCATAATTTGTACTAGACCCGACGTCTCATATGCTTTGAGCATGACGAGTCGATACCAATCTGATCCTGTTGAGAACCATTGGATGGCAGTCAAGACGATCCTTAAGTATTTAAGAAGGACTAAAGATGCGTTCTTGGTCTTTGGAGGGATGGAAGAAGATCTTGTTGTAAGAGGTTACACAGATGCTAGCTTTCAAACTGACAAGAATGATTTCCGATCGCAGTCGGGATTTGTGTTTATGCATAACGGAGGTGCAATTTGTTGGAAGAGTTTCAAGCAGAGTACCATAGCCGATTCTACAACCGAGGCCGAATATATAGCGACATCCGATGCAGCTAAGGAGGCAGTTTGGATCAAAAAGTTCATTAGTGACTTGGAAGTTGTTCCAAGTATCACTAATCCGGTGGAACTTTATTGTGACAATAATGGTGCCATGGCGCAAGCAAAGGAACCAATGTCACATCAGCGATCCAAACATATAATTAGACATTTCCATCTCATTCGAGAGTTCATTGAACGGGGAGACGTTAAGATATGCAGAATATCAACCGATGATAACATTGGGGATCCGCTTACAAAGCCCCTCGCACAAGCAAAGTATGATGGTCATGTTAGGTCCATGAGTATACGATACATAGATGGAGCCTAGTGCAAGTGAGAGATTGTTGGTGTAATGCCCTAGGCGTTTAGTTATGTTTGACTTATAATCTAAACCGCTATGTAATCGTCTTTATCATTTATTATAGAGAAAGTTTATTTGGTTCATTATATGTTTACATGTTTATTATATTGAACTGCGTCCCTAGTTATTGTGAATAACTAGTATAAGTTGGTAATGGATAATCATGGAGATGATTATATGCATGTGATGCACATTACACGTATGGATACTTGCTAGAGAACAAGTATTGGATATGACCTACCGATGAAATTTATGACATGGTTAATAGTCATATGTGTCATGATTAAATCTCATGATAGTCGTGTCATTGATATCCTTTGTACCTGAGATTATCATCGTCTTCCACTTGATGAACGTTGTGTTTGATGTAGTCTAACACTATCTTTAATAGGATAGCAATAAGGGATATGTTAACACAATTGGATTCTCGTAGGGAAGAATGATAAGTCAAGATTGGAGTTGTCCCTCTCTGTATGAGAGAGATGTTATGCTTGGGCCCCTCGATGAATGATGTTGATGAAATGTGCGGCCACACTCAAGTGATTTGATAGAGATCAAATGCATTTGGATTATCAACATATTCAGAATCGAGAAAGCATTGAACATGTGAGTTGACATGGACCATGACTCATGTTCAATTGGACATCGTGGACAAAGGGATTGTGACATTTGATCTATCGAGGAATCAAGCTTTGATGTTATATTAATTGGGTAGATATAATGGTTTGCTAGAAACCACTTATGTCTTGTGAGGTCGATGTTTCGACTCACTACCAACATAAATATAATTCCTATTGGGTCACACACAAAGAACGAATTTGATTCAAGCTGAAAATTGGAATTTTGGTTTCTAGGCACGACTCGTGCCCTGGGTCACGACTCATGCCAAGGGTCACAACTCGTGACAAGTGCAGAACGACTGCGTTTTGGGAATCAAGGGTTGACTCGTTGAATGTTTGACCTTGTGGGATTGGGCATGACTCGTTCCCGAAATCAGCACGAGTGAAAATTTCGTCACGACTCATGGTTTTTGGGAACGACTCGTGGCACGAGTCGTGCCCAGGAGCACGAGTCGTGCCATCGACTGAATTGTTCCGTACGCGTTTTCCGTGGCAGATTTGGTTTTGGTTTAACAAGGATTTTTACCTAATATGATTAGGGATTTATATATGATATAAATACAATCTTTTGGTCAGCTAAAAATATATGCTTATTCTAGGTTTATGAAACTCTAGATTTTGATATTGATTAAGAATCAAAATATCAAAAAGCTCCCAAAATAATTCCATTGTTTTGGCATTGATTATTGAAAAACGTTTTCAATAATCGGAAGGATCATCTAGCAATCCAACAAGAAGCGTTCTTGGTTCGTTCGCGTGTGGATCACCATTAGAGGGAGGTTGCTTTATCTCCTAAGGCTTAAAGATTTCCATTGTTGATTCATCACCAAGGTAGAACAAGGAAGAAGAAGATCCAAGTTTCATCAACAAATTCAAAGGTTGAATTTTGAGATCCGTTTTGAACAAACAAATCGCATTAAGTTATGTAAATTCTATTTCATATGTTTCTAATCTCTTCATGCTAGACGGATTCAAGGCTGAGGGTTTTGTGTTGTTTTATAAAGATTTCCGCTGCGTTTGTAACCCCAAAATCCAACAGAGCATGGCTGGATTTAGACTAGTGTTTGGGTTTAAAAACTTTGTATTGACCAAAAATGATATGTTTCTTGGAAATGGGTACCTTGAAAAGAGCCTGTTCAAAATGAATGTAAGAAATATTATCCGCTTTGAAGCGAAGAATGAAAAGTTTGTTTCTTATGTCTACCTGTTGGATAGCCTAATCTATGGCATGATAGATTAGGTCACGTTAATTACAACACAATTAAGAAGTTAGTGAGTCAAGAATTAATTCCTATGAATAAATTCGATTCAACTGACAAGTGTGAAATTTGCGTTGAAGTGAAAATGACTAAATCATCATTTTCTTCGGTGACAAGAAACACAACACCTCTTGAGTTAGTTCACACAGATATTTGTGATCTAAAGTTAGTGCAAACTCGAGATGGGAAAAAGTATTTCATTACTTTTATAGATGATTGCACTAAATATTGCTATGTATATCTCTTGAGAAGTAAGGATGAAGCAATAATGGCTTTCCAAACTTATAAGAATGAAGTTGAGAATCAACTTAATGTAAAGATTAAGAAGATTCTAAGCGATAGAGGAGGAGAATATGTCGCTCCGTTTGAAGGATTATGCTGGGAATCTGGCATTATTCATCAAACGACAGCACCATATACACCTCAGTCTAACGGAGTAGCTGAACGCAAAAATCGTACTCTTAAGGAGATGATGAATGCACTGTTAATCAGTTCAGGCTTACCCGATAACTTGTGGGGGGAAGCCATACTCATATCCAACTACATTCTTAATAAGATACCCAAGAAAGGAATTGATAAGACACCTTACGAATTATGGAATAATCATAAGCCGTGGTATAAATACCTTAAAGTGTGGGGGTGTCTAGCTAAGGTTGAGGTACCTAAGCTAAAGCAAATAAAGATCGGTCCTAAGACGGTTGACTGCATCTTTATTGGATATGCCATCAATAGTAGTGCCTATCGGTTTATAGTGCACAAGTCGGACATTCCTGATATGAAAGAAGGAATGACGATAGAATCAAGGAATGAGTCATTCTTTGAAAATATCTTTCCTGCTAAGGATAGGAAAGATACAAGTTCTAATAAGAGAACTTATGAAGCTACAAATGGTCCCTCTCGAGAAGAAGATAAAGGACCAAGACGTAGTAAAAGGGAAAGAGTGGAAAAGTCTTTTGGTCCTGATTTTCTATCATAGATGTTAGAAAACGAACCAGCTACTGTTAAGGAAGCTTTATCCGGTCCGAAGAGTCCGTTCTAGAAATAAGCTATTAACAGTGAAATAGAGTCCATAATGCATAATAATACTTGGGAGTTGGTTGATCTTCCTCCAGGATGCAAACCGTTGGGTTGCAAATGTATCCTTAAAAGGAAGTATAAGGCAGATGGATCTATCGATAAGTACAAAGCCCGACTAGTAGCCAAAGGGTTTAGACAAAAGGAGGGATATGACTTCTTCGATACATATTCTCCTGTCACAAGGATCACATCCATACGTGTTCTTATAGGAATTGCAGCCGTACATAATCTTGAGATACACCAGATGGATGTGAAAACAACATTCTTGAATGGAGAGCTAGATGAAGAGATTTATATGGAACAACCCGAAGGGTTCATTGTTCCAGGTAAAGAACAGAAGGTGTGTAAACTTGTTAAGTCGTTGTATGGACTAAAACAAGCACCTAAGCAATGGCATGAAAAGTTTGACCGAACTATGTTGTCAAATGGATTCAAGATAAATGAATGTGACAAGTGTGTCTACATCAAAGGAACATCTAAATCATTTGTAATTGTCTGTCTTTATGTAGACGACATGCTGATAATGGGAAGTACTCATGAATTGATCATGAATACTAAAGGCAAGTTAAAGAAGCACTTTGACATGAAAGACATGGGATTAGCTGATGTTATATTAGGAATAAAGATTTCTAGAATATCAGAAGGAATAGTTCTGTCACAGTCCCATTATCTAGAAAATGTACTTCGAAAGTTCGATGTCATTAATGACCCTCTAACTAAGACACCGGTAGATTTGACTCTACACTTAGCAAAGAACAGAGGGGAACCAGTTTCTCAGTTGGAATATGCAAGAATAATTGGGAGTCTGATGTACTTAACGAATTGTACACGTCTAGACATCGCATATTCAGTGAGCAAACTAAGTAGGTTCACTAGTAATCCCAGTGCGGATCACTGGAAGGCTCTATTAAGAGTATTGAGATATTTAAAGTATACAATGAATCATGGGATACTTTATAAGAGATATCTAGCAGTATTAGAAGGATACTGTGATGCTAATTGGATATCAGACACAAAAGACTCTAAATCCACAAGTGGATATGTATTCACAATTGGTGGAGGAGCGGTGTCATGGAAATCGTCCAAACAAACATGTATAACTAGATCCACAACGGAATCTGAGTTTATAGCTTTAGATAAAGCTGAAGAAGAAGCAGAATGTCTTAAGAACTTCTTGGAGGATATTCCTTGTTGGAATAAGCCTGTGCCTGCTGTTATGATACATTGTGATAGTCAATCAGCAATAGAAAAGGCATAGAGCAGTATGTATAATGGTAAGTCTAGACATATTCGTCGTAGACATAATAACATTAGACAGTTGATCAAAAATGGTGTTATCACAATTGACTATGTAAAGTCAAATGATAACATAGCGGATCCGTTTACGAAAGGTATAAATAGAGATCAACTGTATAAACTATAAAGGGGAATGGGTTTAAAACCCGCAACAAAAGAACTCATAGTGGACACTCAACCTTGAGAAATGGAGATCCCAGGCCCTTCGTTCAATGAGAAAACTAAGTTATGAGTTTGGTAGAAACACTTGGAACCTGTTTCATACTCATTCCCAGAACATCCAAGTGTGTGCACCTGCAGCAGTGGTGAGGATAAGTTGAGAAAACTTTTAATGATTCTTATACCTACGGGTGGAGTATAGCAGGATACTCTTTATAGTATGAATCACCTATATAAGTGAGAAGTAATAAGGCCGCTTCTACATTGGAACACTTATGAATGAGATACAGTCCAGGGCCGAAATGGATACAACGTGAGAACAAATAGTGTTAGAGCTATTATTGTGTGAGTACTGTTGTCTTGGTATACACTATACAGTCAACAGTTCAAAGCATCGCGCTACTGAATGGCGAGTATACCCGATAGTATTTCACTAGGGAAGGTTCAAGGCCATAAGCTACCTATCCCAATGCAATAGTAGTTTGCCGGACGAATCTGCATACATGCATTAATTGTCATTCATGTGGGGGATTGTTGGAAATGGGTTTTGGAAACTTGGTTTGGCCAAGTTTTGACCCAATTTTCAAATAGATTTCATTTATTGTTTAATGAAATAAGTCACAAAATTATAATCTACATTTGTTGCAGATTAAGAAAATGCATTTATTTACTCAAAACCATTTTCGAATGAATGAGAAATTAATGGCTAAAAATTGTAACTTGAAATGGGAAAATGAAGAGTTTATGGGATATGAAAGAGTTATCCCACATTGCTTTGAGATGTAAAGTAATGTTAGTTTATAAGTGGATGCAAATAAGGAGGAGTCATCAAGATGTTCTCCTTGGGCCAACCTAGGTGGACCATTGGGCCAACCATGCAAGGAGTAGCCCAAATTGTGCCATTTTTATACTAGCTCAATTTGGACCACACCCGCGAAGCGCGCGAAGCCCGCGAAGGGCGCATTGGGCGCTTTAGAGCGTACTTTGCACGTGCCCATCGTCGCTAGGAGCTATTAGAGCCTTTAATTTTTAAGAAAATCGATCAAGGTTCATGGCTCAGGTGTAGTGGTTCGGTTCAACTTAGGCTATTGCATGGGTGCGATTGGGCCTAGGCCCATTCGGATTGGGCTGGGGCGGTGCAGGACTCGGTTGGACCACGGATCAGATCCGTGGGTCTTGGATCTGGTCCACGCCAAAGGGTTCAAGCCAGGTTCACTGAAACAGGTCATAGACGGAAGGGTTGGAATGGTTCAAGGAGCCGGTTCGAATAGTTGCTGGCTGGTCCAGATGATCTCCACCCTTAATCCAGATCTGATCCAACGACCAATATCCACCAGGTACCAATTGTGTTTATTCCCAAAGGGCACCCCAACTCTTCACTAACTATAAATACCCCCCCACCAGGTTTGGCAAATTCATTAATTCAGCCATCAAATATCCAATAACATAGTAGAGAAAGAGCATATTGAAGCATAAAATTCCTTTCAAGTCCAGAAGTTCCTAATACTTATATTTGTTCGCCGAAGTCGTTAATTTGGAGTGCTCCTATTAACGACAGTTAAAGTCGTTGCATCTTACGAGAAGATTGTCAATTACCGTTAGCACCTGTGCGGGGCAATTACTTCTTACGGAGATTGTGTCTAACACAAGCCTCGACTCTCTGCATTCCCAGTTTATTTTCCGGTTTTTATTTCTTTTCCCGATTTTGTTATTTTCAGTTATTTTCTAAAGAAAGCCTTTTCGAATTTTCGTTACTATTTTCCTAACAAAATTGACGAGGACTTTTCAAATGTGAATGTGATGTTTGCCTCTTTGAGGAACTTATCCTCTGAATGGCCCAATGTTTGATATGATTTTTTGTTAGAATATTATCACACATGTGATAATATTCTCAGTACATATCTTTGTATATATTCCTGGTATATATCTTGGTAGATGTTTGTATATATCTTCACTTCCTATGTAAATCATTTAGGAGATTTCTAGAATTTAGTTACTTAGGATAGAACCTAATTTCATGGGATTGCTATTGTTGTTACCTGTTTGTAATCATCTACCTATTTAAAGGGTGTTGTATCAATGAGGAAGGCAAGGAATTATTTACCAGTTTACATGGTATCACGAGAGATCTAGGGCAAGTTTTCTTCTTCCGCTGCGCCTCTTTTTCTCTGTGAACTTCATCGGTCTATTTTTCCTCCTTCCATTCTTTCCATTTTTTCTTGTTTCTTCTGTATTCTCAAGGATGTCTGGGTCTCATTATTCGATCCATCCGGCTATGGCCGTGACAAATATCAAAAACAACATCTCTGTTGTTCTTGAACTTGAGAATGTGCAATATGCTACGTGGGCTGAGGTGTTCAAAGTCCACGCTCGCTCCCTTCAAGTCCTCCATCATATTGTCCCTCCCACCAAAAAGATTAAGGAATTGACTACTGATGAGTATATTGATATGTATTCTACACTTGATGCCAAGGTTCTTGGCTGGATTTATGGGACGATCACTCCCGACCTCCTTAACACCATCTTGGAACCGGATCAAACGGCGATGGATGCTTGGACCACATTGAAGGATATCTTTGAAGATAATAAAAACTCCCATACCGTGAGCCTTGAACAGGAGTTTACTTCGACTCTCATGGAAGCTTTTCCATCGGCATCTGCATATTGTCAAGCCTTGAAGCAAATTGCAGATCAACTCAAGAACGTTGGTTCTCCGGTGGGCAATGACAGAATGGTCTTGCAAATGGTAGCAGGTTTGACTGAGGCTTACAATGGGGTTGCCACCCTCCTTCGTCAAAGTAATCCCCTACCCAAGTTTCATCAAGCCCGCTCTATGCTAATCCTTGAGGAAACTGGTTTACAGAAGAAAGCATTGACAACCTCGACAATGGTGGCCCGAGATATGATGAACCCATTTACCGCTACCCCCTCAGCCCCACCCCGTCTTCCAACCAGCAGTGGTTCAAAGAATAGAAATAATGGGAAGAAGAATGGCGGGTTCGGAAAAAATGGGGGTAAAGGTGGGCAGAATGGCGGGTCTCGTTCAGGAGGCAATAATAATGGGCGTGGTGGACAGGCGGATGGGTCTCGACTGCAGCAGTGGCCACAGTCGTGGACTGGGAATCAGCAACCGTGGACTGGAAACCAATCGTGGCCTGGAAATCAGCAGCAGCCGACTTGGAATTGGCCTTGGGCTGTCCCTCCTTACCCGTACCCCACAGCGGCTGGTTGGGCTCGGCTAAGCACATCACCACGGCAGCAACCTGAAGTTTTGGGTCCAAAGCCCCCTCAGGCATATACGGCTTCAACTGGTTATACTACAACAGACATAGAGTCAGCCATGCACACCATGAGTATGCAACCACCTTCTCCCAATTGGCTCATGGACTCAGCCGCCACCTCACACATGACATCTGGTTCAGGTACACTCTCTCCCTATTTTCAATTAAGCACTCATCATGGCTTAATGGTTGGCAACAGTCATTCAATTCCAATAAAAGGTTATGGGCAGTCTAAACTCACTCCGTCTCATCCAAATATCATACTTAAAAATGTTCTTCATGCACCTAAAATCATTAAGAATTTAGTCTCCGTCCGTAAATTCACCACTGATAATTCTGTATCTGTCGAATTTGACCCTTTTGGTTTTTCTGTGAAGGATCTCCAGACGGGGAGACACATTATGAGATGTGAGAGTAGCGGGGACCTTTATCCTGTCACCAACACAAAGTCGTCAAGTCTTCAATTTTCCTTTGCTTCGTTATCTCCGGATTTATGGCATGAACGCTTGAGCCATCCCGGCATGCCTGTCATGAATTCTCTTAGAACCAATAAATTTATAGATTGTACTAGGTCCAAAAATTCTCATGTTTGCCAAGCCTGTGTGTTAGGAAAACATGTAAAATTGCCTTTTGAACAATCTACTTCTAGCACTTTATTTCCGTTTGACGTAATTCATAGTGATTTATGGACTTCACCCGTATTGAGTTCATCGGGTCATCGTTATTATGTGTTATTTCTAGATGATTTTTCGCGTTATTTGTGGGTTTTTCCTTTAGCTCGCAAGTCGGATGTTTATTCTACGTTTCTATCTTTTCGCACCTTTATAAAAACACAGTTTGAGTCAGACATCAAAACTTTCCAATGTGATAATGGTCGCGAATTTGATAATAAAACTTTTTGGGATTTTTGTAACAATCATGGGCTTTCCTTCCGTCTCTCATGCCCATATACCTCACCCCAAAATGAAAAATTCGAACGGAAAATTAGGACTATTAATAACATCATTCGTACGTTGTTATCCCATGCTAGCCTCCCCCTTCATTTTGGCATCATGCGGCTCCTATGGCAACGTATCTTCTAAATATCCTCCCGAATCATTCTCTTAAATTCATGTCACCCATCCAAATTCTCTATCGAAAGAACCCTACTTTTGATCACTTGCGTGTTTTTGGTTGTTTGTGCTACCCTCTTTTTCCTTCTCCAACGATCCACAAGCTTCAAGCAAGATCGTCTCCGTGTGTATTCTTGGGATATCCCTCAAATCATTGAGGGTATAAATGCTATGATTTTTTAACTAAGAAAATTATCATCTGTCGCCATGTTGTTTTCGATGAAACTCGATTCCCTTTTTCCTTTATACACACTGCCCAGAACTCATCTTATTCTTTTCTTGATGATGGGCTCTCACCATATGTCTTGGCCCATGTGAATTCCCCAGCCCAGGTTTCGGTTTAGTCACCTGCTGAAACTTACCAGCCGGCCGAGCCCACTTACCAGCTGGCCGAGCCCACTCACCAGCCCACTAATTCTCCTAGTGTTGGGCCGTCGCTGAATTCTCCTGGTCCAGCTTCTCCTGATTTTCGGCCTACTGCCATGTCTCCTGCCCACAATCCTCCTCCTCCTTCCCGTGGTCCGGTTACTAGAAGCCAAAGTGGAATATTTAAACCTAAAATTCCACTCAGTCTTTATACCACTGTCACTAAATCACCTATTCCAAAGTCTCCCATATTTGCTCTCCAAGACCCTAATTGGAAAATGGCAATGCATGATGAATATACTGCGCTTATTGAAAATAGGACGTGGGAGTTGGTGCCCCGTCCCCCCAAGCTAATGTTATTCGATCTATGTGGATTTTTTCTCATAAAGACAGGGCAGATGGTTCATTTGATAGACACAAGGCTCAGTTAGTATGTGATGGGAAAACTCAACGTGTGGGGATTGATTGTGGGGAGACATTTAGTCCCATTGTCAAACCGGCAACTATTCGGACCGTTCTATGTCTCTCAATATCTAAGAAGTGGCCAATACACCAACTTGATGTTAAGAATGCCTTCTTGCATGGGCATCTTAATGAGACGGTGTCTATGTATCAACCAGTTGGGTTTCGTAGTAAGGAGTATCCAGATCATGTATGATTACTGAAGAAGTCTCTGTACGGGCTCAAGCAAGCACCGCGGGCATGGTCTACTCGATTTGGTGATTTTGTCTCTTCCTTGGGGTTCACTCAAAGTCGCTCTGATCACTCCTTGTTTGTTTACTTAGCAAATGGGTTGATGGCCTATCTATTGGTATATGTTGATGATATAATTCTGAGAGCTTCCTCCGCTTCGCTTTGTCAGTCTATTATCTCATCACTCAGTTCGGAATTTGCAATGAAGGATCTAGGCCCTCTTCATTATTTTCTTGGGATTGCTGTCTCAAGGTCTAAAGATCGGTTATTTTTATCTCAACGGAAACATGCACTGGAGATAGTTGAGCGTGCGGGGATGGCATCATGCAAAGCTTCTCCTACTCCCGTTGATAAAGTCTAAAATGGGTTCTACTTCGGATGAACCATACTCCGATCCGTCCCATTATCGAATCCTAGCAAGAGCGCTTCAATATCTCACCTTCACTCGGCCGGACATCACGTATGCAGTACAACAAGTGTGTCTCTTTATGCACGGCCCTCGCGAGGTTCACATGCAGGCCTTGAAGTGAATAATTCGCTATGTTCATGGTACCAGTCATTATGGATTGTACTTGTATTCATCGTCCACAACATCACTTGTCTCATTTACTGATGCCGATTGGGCAGGATGCCCGGATACATGGCGCTCGACCTCGGGATACTGTGTCTTTTTAGGAGACAATCTCATTTCATGGTCTGCCAAGCGCCAGGCTACTATTTCTCGTTCTAGTGCGGAGCCGAAATATCGAGGAATAGCCAACGTAGTGTCGGAATCATGTTGGTTACGTAACTTGCTGTTGGAACTCCATTATCCTGTTCGCACTGCAACGATGGTTTATTGCGATAATATTAGTGCCATCTATCTCTCAGGAATCCAGTTCAACATCAACGTACCAAACACATCGAATTAGATATCCACTTTGTTCGTGAAAAGGTAGCTCGGGGTGAAGTTAGAGTTCATCATGTTCCTTCCCGACACCAACTAGCGGATATTTTTACGAAAAGTCTTCCCCTAATCTTATTTGAAGACTTTCGGGGCAGTCTCAGTGTTCGTCTTCCTCTCGTTCCGACTGAGGGGGAGTGTTAGAATATTATCACACATGTGATAATATTCTCGATACATATCTTTGTATATATTCCTGGTACATATCTTGGTAGATGTTTGTATATATCTTCCCTTCCTATGTAAATCATTTAGGAGATTGCTAGTATTTGGTTACTTAGGATAGAACCTAATTTCATGGGATTGCTATTGTTGTTACCTGTTTGTAATCATCTACCTATTTAACGGGTGTTGTATCAATGAGGAAGGCAATGAATTATTTACCAGTTTACATTTTTCTTTAGCACAAATATTTGGTTCGATAAGTTCTATAATATCAATTATAATATGCTTTAACATGAATCTGAACCGAACATTTGATTTTATTTTACTGCTTGAAGTGTTTGTGACTATGATTCGGAATATAGTCTTTGAAGATGATGTAAACGCAGCGGAATGATATAGGAATTAATCAAGAATGATTAAAACCTCTGCAGGAATTAAAGGAATTCCCAAGAACTCAAGAACGAATTCTTTCGATAAAACACGAAGTTTTATTACTAACTTGAAAACCAAAGAAAATAATAATAATGTCAACTACCTAAAACTAAAACTAGAGGGGAGTATTTATAGCTCATACTCTCCTAAATCCCTAAGGAAACATAAAAAGAAAATATAGAAAATCCTAATAGAAAAAGGAAACAAAATAAGGAAACAAAATACTCTCCTAAATCCTTAAGGAAATATAAAAAGAAAATATAGAAAATCCTAAAAAGAAAAGGAAACAAAATACTCAGCATTTTTGGAAACAAAACGTAATTAAGGATTTAGGAAAACGATGCCAGGCGCCCGCCCCACGATGGCCCAGGCGCCCGCCTGGAAGGACGAGATGTTGGCGCCCAAAAAACAGCTTGAGGCGCACGCCTCGAATTGGATCATGAGGCCGCCTCAAACTCCGGGTGATTGGCTTTGTTTTGATCAAACTGAGGCGCACGCATGGAGAAGGTGTAGGCGCCCGCATCAACTTCCTCCTCATCCCCTGCAACTACTGATCCCAATACTTGTGATACATCATTCGCCCCTTCTTTAAAAGGATTCGTCCCTGAATCCTTATCAACATAAAGAGGTTCATCCGGATGATATCCAACCAAATCAGAAACATTAAATGTAGTGGACATATTCCAACCATCCGGTAAATCCACAACATACGCATTATCGTTGATTTTCTTCACAATCTTGCAAGGTCCAATGCGCTTGGGATGAAGCTTATGATAAGTACCTTGTGGAACACGTTCTTTTCGTAAATGCACCATCACCAAATCCCCAACACTGAATGTCTTCACACGACGCTTCTTGTCCGCTTGAGCTTTATATCTAGCATTCGCCTCTTCGATGTTCTTCTTAACTGCACTTTGTACCTCCTCCACCATTTCCGCCAAATGCTCCGCCGCAATACTATAGCCCGATATTTGTGGCAAAGGGACCAACTCAAGAGTATGTGTAGGAGGCCGTTGATACACCACCTCAAACGGAGTCTTCTTTGTAGTGCGATTCACCATGTTGTTAAAAGCAAACTCCGCCGTAGACAAAGCAAGATCCCATTTCTTGGGAAACTTTCCACACAAACACCTAATCATAGAACCCAATGTCCTATTAACCACCTCCGTTTGCCCATCTGTTTGAGGATGAAAAGAACTACTAAAATTCAGTCCCGTCTCGAATATGTGCCACAAAGTACGCCAAAAGTGACTAAGGAACTTTGTATCACGATCCGAGGTAATAGACTTAGGAATCCCATGAAGGCGAACTACTTCCTTAAAGAACAAACCCGCAATGTGAGCCGCATCATGAGTCTTACGACAAGGAATGAAGTGAGCCATCTTAGAAAAACGATCTACCACCACAAAAACTGAATCACAAGACCTTTGAGTCCTCGGTAAGCCAAGCACAAAATCCATAGAAATATCAACCCAAGGACCCTCCGGAATAGGCAAAGGAGTATACAACCCTGTGTTTTGTGACGTTCCCTTGTTCACTTGGCAAACCATACATTTCTGAACAACCCGATGAACATCTCGAAGAAGGTGAGGCCAATAATACTTTCGTGCAACCAACTCCATTGTCTTATCTCGCCCATAGTGTCCATTCTTATGAATTTCAATAATAAGACTCTCACGGACCGAGCCACACGGAATGCACAGTTTATCCTTGTAAAATAGATACCCCTCTTGGAGCAAGAAAAGCCCCACAATATTGCCACCTTGACACTTGGCCCATTCCTCCGCAAAATCATCATCATGCTCATACAAGTCTTTCAAACACTCGAATCCCACCACAATATTAGTCATAGTGACCAACAAAATAGCTCGTCTACTCAATGCATCCGCAACCTTATTTTGTTGCCCACTTTTGTGCTTGATAACAAAAGTAAATTGCTGTAAATATGCAACCCAACGAGCATGCATCCTATTAAGAGGATTCTTACCATTCATATACTTTAGCGCTTCATGATCGGTGTGAAGAACAAACTCTCTATGCAGCAAATATTGTTCCCAATGCTTGATTGCTTGAACTACTGCGTAAAATTCCAGCTCATAAGTAGTCCACTTCCTTTTCGACTCTTCCAACTTTTGGCTCATAAAAGCCACCGGTTTCTTCCCTTGAAGCAAAACAGCCCCAACACCAACCACACTAGCATCCGTTTCCAACTCAAAAGGTTTAGAAAAGTCGGGTAAAACTAGCAAAGGAGCACTAGTTAACTTTTCTTTAATTAGAGCAAAACTAGCGGTTGCTTCATCACCCCAATCAAACTTGCCTTTCTTCATACATTCGGTTATAGGAGCCATAATAGTGCTAAAATTTTTAATGAAACGACGATAAAAAGTAGCAAGACCATGAAAGCTTCGTACCTCACTAACCGTTGTAGGCAAAGGCCAATCACGAATAGCACGTACCTTGTCTTCGTCAACTTGAATCCCTTTCGAAGAAACCACGTATCCCAAGAAAAGCAATTTATCGAGCATGAAACTACACTTTTTGAGGTTCACATATAACTCGTTTTCCCTCAAAACTTGTAACACTTCTCGTAAATGCCCAAGATGCTCCTCTTCCGATTTGCTATAGACCAAGATGTCATCAAAGTATACAACCAGAAATTTCCCATTAAAAGGCTTCAACACTTGATTCATTAATCTCATGAAAGTACTTGGAGCATTAGATAGCCCAAAAGGCATCACCAACCACTCATACAACCCTTCCTTTGTTTTGAATGCGGTCTTCCACTCATCGCCTTGTCGAACACGAACTTGATGATAACCACTCTTCAAATCTATCTTGGAAAATATCTTGGACCCACGAAGCATGTCCAACATATCATCCAAGCGAGGAATAGGAAAACGATATTTAACGGTGATTTTGTTGATGGCCCTACTATCAATACACATCCTCCATGTACCATCCTTCTTAGGAACAAGCAATGCCGGAACCGCGCAAGGACTCATACTCTCTTGAATATACCCCTTCCTCAACAAGTCCTCTACTTGCTCCTTCAAGATATCATGTTCCGCCGGGCTCATTCTATAATGAGCAAGGTTAGGCAAAGAAGCACCCGGAACCAAGTCAATATTATGTTGTATGTTGCGCAAAGGGGGTAAGCCGGGAGGTAACTCATCGGGCATGACATCACGAAACTCTTCCAACAAAGAATCCAAACACTTTGGCACCAAACACACATCTCCTCCAACACCTTGACGAATCACCGCAAGAACATAAGGAGCCTTTGACAAATCATGATAGAACTCCTTTGATGTGCAAAGAGAAACAAGTGCCTTGGGTTTCTTTGGGCTAGGGGAAATAACATCCTTTAAGGCGTGAACATGGAAACGTTTTCCATCTTTCTTAAAGTGAATGCTATTCTCCTTACCATCATACATCACCCCAAGGTCAAATTGCCATGGGCGACCCAACAATACATCACAGGCATTCATATCAACAATATCACATACGACTACATCCTTATAACTACCCAAATTAAAAGAAATAGAGCATTGTTCATGTACCTTGATATTGCCGATGTTGCTAATCCAACCAACCGAATAGGGCGTCGGGTGTTGCTGCACTTGAAGCTTTAGTTTATTCACAAGACCACGTGCCACCAAATTCTCACTACTACCACTGTCCACAATAAAGATAGCGGCCACATCCTCTACCTTGCCTTTGGTGCGAAAAATATTGTGCCTTTGAGGGTGCTCATCTACCGAAGGTGTGGTTAACATAAGCTTGCGAACTACCAAGGATTCATGGTTCTCTTCATCATCGTCAAGATTGGGATCGACATACACATCTTCACATTCTTCTTCATTATCATCCCAACCAAGATCGTCACGCTCCACCATATGAACAGTTTTTCCACCCATACAATTACTAGATATGTGCCCCGGTTTCCCACACCTGAAACATTTATCTCCATAATTCTTTGCGTAAGGATTATGTGCGGGTTGACCACTATTATGCCCCATATTGGTGTTGCGACGGACCGGGTTTGTTCGCACCGGTAATGGTTGCTTTTCAATAACCTCCTTGGATCCACCAGCTTTTGCTTTCTCACTTTCATTGTTCAAATCAGCCCCCGGAGTTTGTGCCTTGCCACTATGAGAAGAAGACTCACCGAACTTCTTGAACGTCGAAGGCGGACGATACGAGGATGCCAATTGCTTCTCAACCTTCTTGGCTCTAATAATCACATCATTGACCGAAAGTGAAGTAAACAACTCCACTTGATTCTTTATATTCATCCGCAGGCCATTGGTGAATCGTGAAATAAGTTGGAATTCCGTCTCATACATACCAACTCGTGCGGTTGTGGCTTGGAACTCGTACACATATTCTTCCACCGTTCGATTACCTTGTCGACATGCCAATAATTTGGAGTATAATTCTTGCTCATAATCGAAAGGCAAAAATCGATTTCGTAATTCCCTCTTCATGTCCCTCCATTCCACAATTGGGGGTTGATTTGTATATTCCCTATGGCGAATCAATTGGTCCCACCATGCGGAAGCACCACCACGTAGTTTGTAGGCTACATAGGGAACTTTTCTATCATCTTCAACCATCATTAATTCGAAAAACTTATCGACCTCTCTAAGCCAATCCAAAAATTCTTCGATTGATAACTCACCCGAAAAATAGGGAATATCGGCCCTAATTTTGGGTCTATGTACTTCCGGAGGAGCTCCCCTGTCCTCGCGCCCACCGTTAGCTCTATTCTCCCGTCCAATCGGACCAACATGGCGGAGGTGTTCCCCATGAGGACCATGTTGATTGTTTGGGTTGACACCGTCACCATCTACTCGCAATCCCGCCAAGGCCGCTAATAATTGTGTGTGTTGTTCTCTTTGGAGGGCTTCTTGTCGCTCCGCACGTTCCCTATATTCGCGATCTTGATTTGCTATGCGCTCTAGGATTGCTGCAAGAGTGGCTTGCGTGTCTCCGTTGGCTCCACCGGAATTGGTCATCTTCTCGTCGGAGAACCCTAGGATCGTCCGATTTCTGATACCAACTGATGTAAACGCAGCGGAATGATATAGGAATTAATCAAGAATGATTAAAACCTCTGCAGGAATTAAAGGAATTCCCAAGAACTCAAGAACGAATTCTTTCGATAAAACACGAAGTTTTATTACTAACTTGAAAACCAAAGAAAATAATAATAATGTCAACTACCTAAAACTAAAACTAGAGGGGAGTATTTATAGCTCATACTCTCCTAAATCTCTAAGGAAACATAAAAAGAAAATATAGAAAATCCTAATAGAAAAAGGAAACAAAATAAGGAAACAAAATACTCTCCTAAATCCTTAAGGAAATATAAAAAGAAAATATAGAAAATCCTAAAAAGAAAAGGAAACAAAATACTCAGCATTTTTGGAAACAAAACGTAATTAAGGATTTAAGAAAACGACGCCAGGCGTCCGCCCCACGATGGCCCAGGCGCCCGCCTGGAAGGACGAGATGTTGGCGCCCAAAAAACAGCTTGAGGCGCACGCCTCGAATTGGATCATGCGGCCGCCTCAAACTCCGGGTGATTGGCTTTGTTTTGATCAAACTGAGGCGCACGCATGGAGAAGGTGTAGGCGCCCGCATCAACTTCCTCCTCATCCCCTGCAACTACTGATCCCAATACTTGTGATACATCAGAAGAGGTTGCCCTGTAATCAATTCAGCCATCCCGACACTCTTCTTCCTAATGAGTTATGAGTATATTCCAAAATTAAATGTCATACCCGCTCTTCATCTCACTCAAATCAGGGCTTTTGCTAATTTGGGTATTTCACTTGAAATAGAACAACCACAAAATGAATATTTTTTATTCAGTGGGCCCAATTTCACACTCACTTGTTATTCTCTACAATCATCGTGCCACCTATCAACATGTGGAGCTGCCCGGTCATTCAGTCTGCTGCCACCGGTCAGCTTATGCCGGTGGTGTGCCATTGCCAATTCATTATTTGTAAATTTATTTTCAGCTGAAAAAGTAATATAGAAGTTCTTTCTAATCCTTCCAATGGTTTGACTTGATAATTACTCGAGTGGGAGAGATTATTCGGACATCAAATTAAAGACAGAAGCAAGGGAAATCATATGAATGTAACACATAACTCATCATTGTAACCATGAAAGCTACTCCATCGATCCCAAAATGATGTTTTTATTTGATTATTCAAAGTTTTTAGCTCCGTCCCAAAATGATGTTTCCATTTGACTATTCAAAGTTTTAAGTGATTGTGTGTATTTCTAAAATTACCTTGATGAAACTAATAAAAAACATGTACCTACTTCTTACAACAAGGGAGAAAACAAAGCCCACATTAAATCCATCAGCTTTCAACTTTGCTTAGGAGAAAAGTGCTGAAAAGGGTCTATTTTGATTGCTAACTTTCCTTTCCTTGAATGAGAAATTAACCACCAAACTCAGCTTCTCCAATTACTCTTCATATCCATTGTATAAAAATTATATATATGTTGAAACTGGAAATGGACTATTTTAAATTAATATATAACTCTTTTCTCTATTTTATTTTTCTAATTCAACTTTTGCATGATAGCTTACTTTACTTTTTGCCTTGTTATATACTCCCTAAGTTCAAGAAAAATAGTCTTATTTTACCTATCAATTATTTTAAAAGCGTAGTTTTACTTGCTTGAATCTTTATGAAAATATAAAAGCAAACATCGTTTCCCTTTTAGAAATGTAATTTTGTTTGAGTAGGTCTGCTGAGAAACGCGTTTCTCCATAACTATGGAGAAACGCGTTTTTAATAGCCAGAAGCTATACGTTTGATAACCAGAAGAAAATTTCTGGATATCAGTCTCAAAGGGTTCTGGATATCCAGAAGCTTTGGAACGGATATCCAGAAGCCTTTGGGCGGATATCCAGAAAAAATAGATTTGAAGCCAAATCCAAGGCCAAGACCACAAATTGCTTATTGAAGGTTTCTGGATATCCAGAAACCTTCAAATGTATATCCAGAAACCATCAAATGAATATCCAGAAACATATTTGAAGCCAAATCCAAGGCCAAGACCAGAAAATGCTTATTGAAGGTTTCTGGATATCCAGAAACCTTCAAATGTATATCCAGAAACCATCAAATGAATATCCAGAAACATTTTGAAAGTTTCTGGATATCATTTTGAAGGTTTCTGGATATCACTTTCATAAGCTTCTGGATATCCTTTCAAAGGGTTACGGATATCGGAACCTTTGAGGCGATATCGAGTAACCATGGGACAAGGTCATGGCCAATACAAAAAGTTTCTGGATATCCTTTCAATAGCTTCTGGATACCCGTAACCCGTTTCTCCATAACTTATGGAGAAACGCGTTTCTCCCTAGATTTTACGATTTTGTTTTGTATGGACGAAAATGCTAAGCGCAATTCTTGTTTGGGACGAAAAAATTGTTACAAGGGTGCCGAGGAAACAATTACAAAAAATATAATTACAACCAAATTGATAAATTGAAAATACAAAACCAAAAAGGATAAGTTGTTGAAGATGCACGAGTCCAATGAAATTCACTGTCTCCTTAAGACATATTCGTTCCCTCACCGAGTGTGCTTGAGTTTACTTGGGACGCTTGTCTCCCAGGATAGAACGTGCGGATCGGGGGCACTTTGCACATAAAGTTCCCAACGAGCTGAACGGAGCTTAGACTAAATCACCTCTTGATGTTATAATGCAAGCTAGGAGGCCAAAGAAATAATCAACAAGATGCAATAAGAGAAATATGGAGGAGGATTTAGAAGCAAGTGTTTTCTTCTCAGTGTGTTTGATCTTCCTTGTAGTTTTTCAACTCCTATTGACAAACAAACTTTGTCAATCATCCTTATAAAGTCAAGAATTAAAACTCACTAACTGAAAATATATGGTGTTAATTAGGTAATAAACACCATTATACCGAAATTAACAACCATTAATCAGAAAATATTAATCATAATGATTTTTCGTTTCAGTTTTCCACATTTAATACTGGCTGTTACATATCTGCTCAGGAACTGCTCGGCTGAGTCATGTGCCTTGCTCGGCCGAGCAAGGCTGTCCAGAAATTTTTGCTAGGATCTGCTCGGCCGAGCAAGGTATATGCCTCGGTCGAGCATGACTTTCCAATAACTTTCATTCTGCCATGCTATACTCGGGCGAGTCAATCACTCTGCTCGGCCGAGCATATCAGTCAAAGTCTTTGATTTACAAAATCAAATTATTAGCAAAAGGTGGGCCACTTACTTTGAGTATTCATATTAATTCATCCAACTCATTTTGGACAAATAAATATTTGATTTCTTGGTCTCATGGAGTAGAACACAAACACATTCACAATTAAGTAATATGACAAAATTACCCTTGAGAAAATAATCCATTAATTTCCTTCAAAACACACTATTTTTCCAACAATCCCCCACATGAAGGAAATTCATGAGAATAGGTGATAAAGTCCGGCAGTCGAAAGCCTGCATAGGATAGGTAGGGGTTTACCCTTTGAACCTTCCCTTGTAAAAGCATATTTACTTTACTCGCTAATCAGTAGACGCGATGTCCTTGAACTGCTAGCTTTTTGTGTAGCCAATCATATACTTTACACAGGTATCTCCCTAACACAATTCAGCTCTCATAGCTGTGTCCATTAATGACCCTGGATCACAATGCCTGGTTCTGTGAGAAGGTCTAAGAATTGAGCCTCACACAATTCTCCTCGAAGCGGCCTCTACTTCTTTCTCACATAGGTGATTCTTTTAAGTAACCCGTTTCACTTCGCATAAGAATTATTAAAAGCCATAGGCTTAACCTCATTCATCTCGGAATGTCACTTTAAGGAATGAGTATGGGGTTAACCCCCACAGTGACTCTACAAGTATTTTAACAGTTAGGTTGTCCCTTTGAACCTAGATCTTGGGATCTCCAGTCAACTAGGTTGGGTTTTCCGCTGTGTTTAACTTCTCAAGAGGCTTTAATTCCATTCCCAATGTCAATCTTGCAACTATCTCTTTACTTAACCCTTTGGTTAGCGAATCTGCCAAATTATCTTTTGACCTTACATAGTCAATAGATATGGTGCCAGTTGCAAGTAGTTGTTTAATGGTATTATGTCTTCGACGTATATGTCTAGACTTACCATTATACATATGACTTTGTGCCCTACCAATCGCAGATTGGTTATCGCAATGTATAGAAATTGCGGGCACGAGCTTTTCCCATCTTGGAATATCTTCTAGAAATTGGCGTAGCCATTCGGCTTCTTCACCACATTTATCTAATGCTATAAACTCAGATTCCATAGTTGATCTGGCTATAACAGTTTGCTTAGAAGATTTCCATGATATAGCTGCACCTGCTAATGTGAATAAATATCCACTTGTAGACCTTGAGTCTTTGATATCTGATATCCAATTAGTATCAATATATCCTTCTATCACCGCTGGATGTCTAGTGTAATGTAATCCAAAATCATGAGTATATCTTAAGTACCTTAGTACTCTTACTATACCCTTCCAATGATTTGTTTCAGGATTACTTGTATACCGACTTAACTTGCTAACGGTATAAGCAATATCCGGCCTAGTACAACTCATCAAGTACATTAGACTTCCGATGATTCTCGAATACTCTAATTGAGACAC
Organism: Adenophora triphylla var. japonica; assembly: GCA_022495995.1. Classification (NCBI taxonomy): domain Eukaryota; kingdom Viridiplantae; phylum Streptophyta; class Magnoliopsida; order Asterales; family Campanulaceae; genus Adenophora; species Adenophora triphylla. The sequence continues at coordinate 214,964 of JAFEMH010002059.1, read as the reverse complement.
CGGTTCATCTCTTTTCTTTGAAAGATGAAGATTTTGGTCGATTGGAGTACTCGCTATTCCATTGTCATCCTTGCTAAATTTCTCAAGAATTTTATCCACATAATGAGATTGACTTAGTACAAGTCTGTTGGATATTCTAGAAATTTTAACTCCAAGGATTACGTCCGGAAGTCCCATATCTTTCATGTCAAATTTCGAATTCAACATGTCTTTCGTGGATTTGATCATCTTATCACACCTCCCTATGAAAAGCATGTCGTCTACATAAAGACACAAAATGACATAGCCATTTTCTGTGATTTTAGTATAGACACATTTGTCACACTCATTTATTTTAAATCCACTTTGCATCATAGCATTATCAAATTTTTGATGCCACTGTTTTGGTGCTTGTTTCAAGCCATATAATGACTTTACTGATTTGCACACCTTGTTTTCTTGTCCACGCGCAACAAACCCCTCGGGTTGTTCCATGTAGATCTCCTCTTCTAAATCTCCATTTAGAAAGGCTGTTTTTACATCCATTTGATGTATTTCAAGATTTCTCAACGCGGCAATTGCAAGTACAATTCTTATTGACGTTATTCTCGTGACGAGAGAATACGTGTCAAAATAGTCTAGGCCTTCTCTTTGTCTGTAACCTTTAATTACAAGTCGGGCCTTATACTTATCAATTGTTCCGTCCGCCTTCATTTTTCTTTTGAAAATCCACTTATATCCTAGTGGTTTGCTTCCCGGAGGAAGGTCCACTAATTCCCATGTGTGATTTTGCAAAATGGAATCAATTTCACTTTTAATTGCTTCCTTACACAAAGGTCCTTCCGAAGAGCTAACAGCTTCTTTGTAACTTTGTGGTTCACTTTCTACCATATAGGTTAGAAAGTCCGGACCATAGAATTTTTCAATCCTAGCTCTTTTGCTCTGTCGAGGTTCTAGCTCTTCTTCTTCACTTTTATCTTGAACATGTTTTTCTTCTATTGAATCTATTACCCTAGTCGATAAGCTTGCCTCATTTCTTGACTTACACGGGAATATATTCTCAAAGAACGACACGTTTATAGATTCCATTATCGTATTTTTGTGTATAGCTTCAATTTTTGAATCATACACAAGAAATTTATAAGCACTACTATTATGTGCATATCCAATAAATATGCAATCAACAGTTTTAGGTCCAATCTTCACCCTTTTAGGAGGAGGTATGGCTACCTTTGCAAGACAACCCCACACTCTCAAGTGTTTGTAACTTGGCACTCTTCCATGTCATAGTTTATAAGGAGTTTTGTCTTGTTTCTTTCGGGATATTTTGTTTAATACGTAGTTAGCCGACAACACGGCTTCCCCCCACATGTTATCCGGTAATCCCGAACTCAATAACATGGCATTCATCATTTCTTTTAATGTCCGATTTTTCCTTTCGGCAACACCGTTTTGTTGGGGTGTATAAGGTGCCGAGGTTATATGTTTAATTTCCCTTTGAGCACATATTGCTTCAAATGGAGATTCATATTCACCCCCTTTATCACTTTTTAGCACCTTAATTTTCCGGTTTAATTGATTCTCAACTTCGTTTTTATCGAGAGTAAACTTCTCTATAGCTTCATCTTTACTTTTTAGAAGATACACATAGCAATACTTTGTGCCATCATCTACAAAAGTCATGAAGTACTTATTGCCGCCCCGTGATTGTGTTGATTTAAAGTCACATAAGTCTGTGTGAACCAATTCAAGTGGTTCACTATGTCTTTCAACTGAATGGAATGATTTTCTTGTTAATTTTGCTTCTACACAAATTTCACATTTTTGTTTACAATCAACTTTAAACTTTGGAATAGAATTTGATTTTGTCAAACGACGTATAGAATCAAAACTAACATGACCAAGTCTAGCATGCCACAAATTAGATGACTCAAGCAAGTAAACGGAAGAGATATTCATATCATTAGCTTTTGCCTTAACAACCATTACACTTAACTTGAACAGACCATCATTGACATAGCCTTTACCGACAAACATTCCACTCTTTGACAAAGTGACTACATTGGACTCAAACATAATACGATAACCATGCTGTATCAAAAGCGATCTGGACACCAAGTTCTTCCGGATATCGGGCACATAAAGCACGTTGTTGAGAGTCAAATCCTTCCCGGATGTCATCTTCAAAACCACTTTTCCTTCACCTTTGATCTCGGAAGTGGCTGAATTCCCCATGAATAGCTTCTTTCCATCCTTAGCAACAAGAGTACTAAACATGTCTCTATTGGAGCACACATGTCTAGTAGCACCGGTGTCAATCCACCATTCATTTGGGGTTGAACCCACCAAATTCACCTCGGAAATCACAACTGCGAGGTGCATATCGGACACGTCCCTAGCAATGCCTTCCACCATGTTTGCCTCACGGGCCTTCTTTGACAACTTGCAAGCATGAGCCTTGTGGCCTTCACCACCACAATTATAACAAGTTCTTAAGAACTTCTTCTTAGAAACACCACCTTGTGGTCCCAAGTGGGAACGCTTGGAAGTTGTCACAACCTTCCCTTTTCCCTTCCCAAAGCTTTTGCCTTTGGAGCTTTCATCATGCTCCACCATATTGGCCTTAGCCACACTAGAAACAAACTTTTTTTCAGCGGCTCTATTGTTCTCTTTAATACTCAAACAAAGGATGATTCCTTCCACATCCATTTCCTTTCGCTTATGCTTAAGGTAGTTCTTGAAATCATTTCAAGATGGAGGCAATTTCTCAATTATTGCAGCCACTTGGAAGCTTTCACTTATCACCATACCTTCGGCATGAATCTCATGCAAAATGGTTTGAAACTCATCAACTTGAGATTTCACACTCTTGCTGTTCACCATCTTAAAATCAAGGAAATGGACAACAATGAACTTCTTTGTTCCCGCATCCTCAATCTTATATTTGTGGTCCAAAGACCCCCACAATTCCTTTGCAGATTTCTTTTCATTGAACACATTGTAAAGAGAATCTGAAAGCGAATTTAGTTTCTGCACAAGTATTTCCCATGCTTCCATGTTTCAATCGCAGCCAAGGTTGTAACATCGGTTTCATTCTCACTCACCTTTGGCATATCCTCTTTCAGATATTTTGCCAAATTCAAGGTAGTGAGATAGAAATGCATTGTTGCCAACGCTTAAAGTCATGGCCAACAAACTTCTCGAGCTTTTCAACATGAGGGGTCGGGATATGGATTGTCTTAGCCACAACAGAAGAGCCAATTCTGTTTCCAGTTTGGGGATTAGTTTGGGATCCAATTTGGGTCTCCACGGTGTTGGTATCAGTCGCCATCTGAAACACAACTTAGTTAGTATTTTCTGTTTAAAAAAGATATGTAATCGACTCCCTCGATTAGGAATATGTCTTAAGATTGTTACAAGGGTGTCGAGGAAACAATTACAAAAAATATAACTACAACCAAATTGATAAACTGAAAATACAAAACCAAAAAGAATAAGTTGTTGAAGATGCACGAGCCCAATGAAATTCACTGTCTCCTTAAGACACTCCCTCCGTCCCGCTACAAATTGCACACTTTCCTCATTGGGCGTCCCATTGCAAATTACACACTTCCTAAAATGGCAAAGAATCTTTACTATTCCCTCCACTCATTCTCTCTCCTACATTATTTTAATACTCACAACACCATTATAATTTACTATTCCCTCCACTCATTCTCCCTCCTATTTTACTTTTACACTCACAACATTTTTAACATTATTTTTTTCCTTAATCCACGCGCAAACAGTAAGTGTGCAATTTCAAGCGGGACGGAGGGAGTATTCGTCCCCTCACCGAGTGTGCTTGAGTTTGCTTGGGACGCTTGTCTCCCAGGATAGAACGTGCGGACCGGGGGCACTTTGCACCTAAAGTTTCCAGCGAGCTGAACGGAGCTTGGGCTAAATCACCTCTTGATGTTATAATGCAAGCTAGGAGGCCAAATAAATAATCAACAAGATGCAACAAGAGGAATATGGAGGAGGATTTAGAAACAAGTGTTTTCTTCTCTGTGTGTTTGATCTTCCTTGTAGTTTTTCAACTCCTCTTGACAAACTTTGTCAATCATCCTTATAAAGTCAAGAATTAAAACTCACTAACTGAAAATATATGGTGTTAATTAGGTAATAAACACCATTATACCGAAATTAACAACCATTAATCAGAAAATATTAATCATAATGATTTTCCGTTTTAGTTTTCCACATTTAATACTGGCTGTTACATATCTGCTCAGAAACTGCTCGATCGAGTCATGTGCCTTGCTCGACCGAGCAAGGCTGTCCAGAAACTTTTGCCAGGATCTGCTCGGCCGAGCAAGGGATATGCCTCGGCCGAGCATGACTTTCCAGTAACTTTGGCATTCTGCCATGCTATGCTCGGGCGAGTCAATCACTCTGCTCGACCGAGCATATCAGTCAAAGTCTTTGATTTACAAAATCAAATTATTAGCAAAAGGTGGGCCACATACTTTGAGCATTCATATTTAATTTATCCAAAACCCATTTTGGACAAATAAATATTTGATTTTTTGTTCTCATGAAGTAGAACACAAACACATTCACAATTAAGTAATTTGACAAAATTACCCTTGAAGAAATAATCCATTAATTTCCTTCAAAACACACTATTTTTCCAACAAAAATTAGTAATTAATTATTAAAAGAGATGCTCAAGAAATATAATAATAATGTGTCACACTGCCATATTAATTTGTACCATGAAACATCATGACAAATTAAGGAAAATCTTGGCAAAAAAATAGTTATAAATTATGAAAATTTCTTTGACCATACTCTATAGTTGCTCCTCAACTACAATAGTAGGTCCAATCCTAAACATACTTTGAAGCCAGTTCTTCAATGTCATTCTCAAACAGCCTATATATATATATCCAAATCTCATGAACTTGTATTCAAGCAGTTGTCAAGTTTAAGGTTTTATTTCTGCAAACAAAGTAAAAGGAGAGATGGGTGTTTTTGCTTTAATGGGGATTTTGTTGCCATTGATAGCACTACAAGTTCTCCTTCCTCTGCCAGCTCTTGCTATAACGAGGCATTACGAGTTCAACGTGCGTCTATTTTTATCAAAATTAATGGAGTATATATAGCACAATATATATATATATATATATATATATATATATATATATATATATATATATATATATATATATATATTATGTACCTCTTTAGTCGTTAAATTTAGGTACACATTTCTTTTTTTGCAGGTAAGGTTACAGAACGTGACACGTCTATGCCACACGAAGAGCATGGTAACCGTAAATGGGAAATTCCCTGGCCCACGAGTTGTGGCTAGAGAAGGCGATCGCCTACTTATCAAAGTCATCAACCATGTTCCAAACAACATTTCTCTCCATTGGTACGTCTTGATATTCAATCCAGGCTATATAACATGTATGATATGCAACTAGTATCGGTGGCGGCTCTATGTCCATGTATATGGGTGCCGGTGCACCCACTAAATAAAAAAAATCTACTTCAGTGGTAAAGAGCAGTTACGTGCTACATTTTGAACCCAACTTTATACTGTAAATTGTGAATCCACTTACAAAAGTTCTTGGATATGCCACTGACTGGTATAGATATATTTTCTCTTTCTTTGACTGTTTGTTGACTGATGCGAAACAGGCATGGCATTCGTCAGCTACGTAGCGGATGGGCTGATGGGCCAGCTTATGTAACACAATGCCCAATTCAAACAGGCCAAAGCTACGTGTACAACTACACCATTGTTGGACAAAGGGGAACTTTGTGGTGGCATGCACATATTTCTTGGCTGAGAGCAACTCTTTATGGACCTCTCATTATTCTCCCCAAGCTTTCTTGGTATATATATACACCCCTATATATACACACACCACTTGACTTTAGAGTTGACACGATTGATTGACTCCGAATACCCTGAACTTGATTTACAGGAGAGTGGTTCAATGCTGATACTGAGGCCATTATCAACCAAGCTACACAAACTGGTGGAGGCCCAAATGTCTCTGATGCCTACACCTTCAATGGTCTTCCTGGACCTCTTTATAATTGCTCAGCCAAAGGTATATATTCGACAATTTTTTCTATTTTATTTTTATTTTTTTAAGATTTTAAATTCGAAGGGCTCATTTAATTTGTGTTTTTATCGCAGATACATTCAAGTTGAAGGTTAAGCCGGATAAAACATACCTTCTCCGATTCATCAATGCAGCACTCAATGATGAGCTCTTCTTCAGCATAGCAAACCACACTCTCACTGTTGTAGAAGCTGATGCCATTTACGTCAAGCCATTTGACACAAATACCCTTCTCATTGCCCCTGGTCAAACCACCAATGTTCTTCTCAAAACAAAGCCGAAATCCCCAAACGCCATATTTTTCATGACTGCTAGACCATATGTCACTGGCCAGGGCACATTCGACAATTCCACAGTGGCTGGAATTCTTGAATATGAACCAACAACCACTTCTATGAAGAAACTTCCACTCTTTAAACCAACTTTACCACCTTTAAATGACACTTCTTTCGCCACAAAATTTTCAAATAAACTCCGTAGCTTGGCAAGTGCACAATATCCGGCTAATGTCCCTCAAAAAATAGACAAGCATTTCTTTTTTACCGTAGGACTTGGAACAAGGCCTTGTGGGACAAAAAACCAAACATGCCAAGGACCTAATGGAACAAGATTTGCAGCTTCCATTAGTAATATTTCGTTCGTGCAACCAAACATTGCCCTTCTCCAATCTCACTATTCTGGTCAATCAAACGGTGTATATAGCCCTGATTTCCCCATTAATCCGCTAAATTGGTTTAACTATACTGGGAATCCTCCTAATAATACATTTGTGGGCAACGGCACCAAACTTATGGTTCTTCCTTATAATACTAGCGTGGAACTAGTTATGCAGGATAGAAGCATCCTAGGTGCGGAAAGCCACCCTCTTCATCTCCATGGATTCAACTTCTTCGTCGTTGGTCAAGGGTTCGGGAACTATGACCCCAACAAGGACCATGAGAAGTTCAATCTTGTTGACCCTATTGAAAGAAACACCGTTGGTGTGCCCTCTGGTGGATGGGTCGCTATCCGGTTTCAAGCGGACAATCCTGGTACTTTTGATTAAAATTTACATTATTCGCATCAACACAATAAAAAATCGTGCCACATTTTTTTTTGAATATTGATGACGATTTTACATATGTTTATGAACAGGGGTGTGGTTCATGCATTGTCATCTAGAGGTACACACAAGCTGGGGTTTGAAGATGGCATGGCTTGTCTTAGATGGAAAACTTCCCGATCAAAAGCTCTTTCCTCCGCCTTCGGATCTTCCAAAGTGTTGACATGCATGCATATGCGAAAATTCGCTTAACAGAACTCTGATTTAATTTGTTTGCGGATTTAACAATTTTCCTTTTTGTAATTTTTATCTTCAGCCATTTTATTTTTCTCCATATTATTAGTTTCTCATAGTCCCGCGCATGCAAGGAATTTTCAGAACTTGTATCAGTTCATTATGTTTTGTAAGAGGCATCTGAATGCAATAAAAGTTGAATGTTCAAATTAATATTTTTCTCCAATATGTTAACACTCTAAGGTTGTTTGAAGAACATAAAAGAAAAAGAAAAGGAAATTTACTCCCTAACTTTTTCTCTCTAAAAAAAAAGAAAGAAATTTACTCGCTAACCAGCATTAAGATGAACAAAGAGAAGATACTCACAAGAAGGTGTTCATTTGATCTAGTTGTAATAGATAGATGAATCAATCAAGCTAAGTGACAGGAAATTTGAAAGGCCTACCCAATTTTTGACGAGCCTGTCAAATGATCTTACATAATACTCCGCTCCACTCCGTCCCACTTTCCTTGAGAATATGTTGTTTGGGAGGGAGAAGTATGAATGTATGAATTTCTTACAAGCAAACCAAGATGATGCATTCAGAGTTCTCCCAAACAAAATACTGAGAATGAATTTTAAATCATGAATATTGTGATTTCGGTATTCCACAATACTGTACAAAAGAATGTGTACAGTACAGGGATTAAGAAGCAAGAATATTAATTATAATTGTAAGTGCAATAAGGATTAAGGAGGTAATTGCAAGCAAGGAAGCAAATCATCAGAAATACAAATAACTATTACTCCGTCAGTCCCAGGAAGAAATGTTACAATTGACTTGTCTACGTTTTTACATTACTTATACAATGATAAAATTGTACTGAGTCAATTTCATTATTTGAAAATGCGACATTTATTTTGGGTCCTAAAATGGAAAACGTGACATTTATTTTGGTACACGGGGGAGTATAGTATTATATATAGAGTACTAGCTGTTGAAGCACATCAACTAAACTTCATCTTGTAGAAGAACATAACCCTAGCACAGACCATAACACGGCAAAGAACAGGAGAATAATTTCCGTGATGATTATTTCATAATGAGGATACAAAGATATAAATATAGATCCTAAGCTAAGATACACTAACATAGAATATCTACAGCCACCAATATAAACAATCTATACAAAGAACCTAAATACCAACAGGCAAAAGAACTTGAAAGGCCCTTGCTTGGTATGTAGATGATCAGACAGCTATGGTATTAGCTTAGCTGTCAGATGATAATTTAATTTGTGCAGCGGAATAAAAGTGATTTGAAATAATGGTAGAACAACAAACACAAGGAGATAATGCAAGTGTGTGAATGTGATTGCAAAAATGTAATAACACAGAGAATTTAAAGTGGTTCAGAGTTCACTCCTCCTACATCCACCCTCACTGTCAAACTTGACAAGTGAGATCAATTTTATTATAATCTTTAATCAACAAAAATTACAAATGATTGATTTAGGTAAGTTCCTTGAACTTCCTCTTCCTAATTAGTACAGTCAACTAGGGATACACTTAAAGTACAGTCTTAAGTGCTTTTACAACTTGAAGTACAGTCTCAAGATTTTACAAAATAACTAATACACTCAAAGTACAGTCTTGAGTGATTACAAACTTATTCTCCACCTAAAGTACAGTCTTAGGTGGTTGGGGTTTGTGAATTAACACACTTTGGGGTTGTTTTTGTTGGTGAAGAGGTTTAGGGGTGAAGGTTTTGGTTTTGGAACAGGGTTTTAAAGGTAAGGATTGGTGTGTGTGTGTGTGGATTACGTAAGGTGTGTGTGGGTGTTTGGGAAGGGTTTTTGACTGGGAAAATGAGTATTTTTCAGTAGTATTGTTAGAGGAAGAGATCCTCTATTTATACCCTTCAATGTAGCCGTTGGAATATGACTGCGGCTACATTAATGAGCTTTGATCGGTCTTTGTCCCACTTGTCCACATGCAGGTCTTCATGAGCTGTCTTGAGTGTGAGCTTGAACCGAGAGCTTCTAGAAGGTCTTCAAGTGGTCTTCATTGGTCTTCATTGATGGACTTGATAGCCGTGAAGATGCAGGATCTAACATGGTTGAGTTTGTGGTAACATGGTGTGAGACAGGGAGATGGCCGTTCGAGGACCGAAGTCATAGCCTGTCGGATCATGGCAATGCTTAGCTATCGAGAGGATCTCTAATAAGGACCGAGATGCACTTGATGATCTTGATGACTTAGAGAGTGACTATGATTCATGTTTTTGATTGATTGTAAACATTGTATAAGAAAGAATCATAGTTTGTCGGACTCATAGCTGTCAAAGTGAAGAATTATGACAGATAACATCTTTTGATATAAACCCTGTTCTATATATATATTCCTTTATCAAAACCAACTAACTAAGACATTGATCAAAGTTAGGTCCTAACAATTTCCCCCTTTTTGGTAAAGGAAGATTTATCTAGAACAAGTTTTCACAGTTTGATAAGAGAAATAATAAAAGAAGTAATCCAAGGAATCATATCGTGCGAGGTAATCAAACCGAGATTGAATACTTGGAATTAATCTCAAGATGAGAAGAGTTCACAAAATATTGTTATACAACCTGAGGCAAACAAAAACAAATTGTTTTTAACAAAGAAATTGTTTCATAACAAATACAATTATTCATCAGCCAATTGATCATAGAATTCATCTCTTTCTTGTCTGGCTGATAGAATCTGATTTCTTTCATCCTCTAGCTCTCTTCTCATTTCAGGCTCAACTCCTCTGTAGAAGAACTCATTGTTCCACTCCCAGGACATCCTTTCATCATACTTGAAGAATTTGTCTTCCTTTGACTTCAGTTGAGATCTTCTAAGGGGTATTTGATCATTTCTGATTCTCATTGTGCCCCACAAATGTTTCTTCTTGTTCCTTGTCTTCTTGCTACGTATGGGCACACTTGACTGATCCGGTTGTGGGTGAACCGATGCTTGAGCATGAGTGAATTGCGAGGAGGATTGGAAGCGTAGGGGTGGAAATATTGTTGGAGAGTCTTGATCGGGGCTTGAGGGAGCATCATTATCACTATCAATATCATAGTCAGAGTCGATGAAAGATCAATAACGGTTAGCTCTGCTTTGGACAATGTGGAAGATACGAATTCTTTGATCTCGGGAATAGAGACCAAGTTTTTGAAATGAGAGTTTTCATTGGGTGAGGTGAAGTTAATAGGATCTACGGTGATGAAGGGTGAGAGGTATGGCTCAATTCTGGATTAAGAGTTGGGGAAAAGATGTTGACAGTTTTGCTTAATAGAAGCATAATGGCACACTTTTGTTCAAACGGTGAAAGGAAAAGTGTTTTTGCAAGGTCAATGCACGGGGAGAAGACTAAACCCTTTGGCATATACAAGCAAGAATTGAGTGATGGAGAGATGAGTTGGTGAAAAGAATTTCCCAATCAAGAAGAGTATTGGGAGTGATGAACTTTGGGAAGGATGGGATTTGATGAACAAAGTTGGAGGTGGATGAGGTTCTTGGCAGTTTGCCATTTTTCATAGGCAAAGAACACTAACCCCGCCAGGTTTCTTGCTACAACAATCAAGCCATTCCTTGACAGTTCCCGAATTTTGGATAGATGAAGGGATTTGCAATTTACGGGATGTGAGTTACATGGGGTAACCTTGTCCTTGCTGCTTTGATGGAAGACATGGAGAAATCAATTCCACAGCTAAGCATCCAAGGTTCCCTTTTGGGAAGGAAGGATTGATTTGGATTTGGAGGAATAGAATGACTTGGAGAAGCTGTGAGGACTGTTAGGAATGGGATCAGCATCGGATATGTCTTGACCTTGTCCGGCCGGTATTGGACTTTGAGGAGAGACTTCAAAGGTTCATTTTCAGGAATTGGATAAGGTGGCTTGGAAGGTGGAGAGGATTGGGTTGAAAGCAGATGGGATTGGCTCGAGGTTTGGCCAAGACTTTGATTTAGAGACACGGAAGTGAATTGAGATTTGAGTAGATTCAAGGCTGCCCTTACCTCACTTTTTGCCAACCTTTTCTCAAGAATAGCTATCATAGCTGCCTCATTTTCTGAGTTCCATCAAGCTCAAGACCTTTGCAAGCATTCACAATTGAGTCTCCTTTTGAGACCGAATGGGATTAATCTCAACTCCAACCTTCTTGAGTTTTTGAATGACCTTAGAAGTATCATCAAGATTCCCCCTTTCGGTTTCAACGGTTGGGGCGAGGATCATTCACGGAGTTCGGCCTCGGGAATGGAAGGGAAGGGATGGCTATCAACATTCATAGCTTGTCACCTTTGGGTTTCTAGATGACTCACGGTCCACTTCTTTTCTGCATTAGCCTAAGCCTTTGAGTTCATCTAGGGCCACTCTGATTCTTCCTCACTCGAGAAAAGTCCTTAAGATAAAAGAGAACGGCCTTTTCGGTATACGGGTTCCCATCCAACTCAATAGCCTCAATTGCTCTCATGATTTTAGCTATCTGTTGAGGTTGGGTAGAGGATATTCTCATCAGTGTTCCCCCTTAAAGGTTGCTTATCTAAGGGTTCTTTGAGATTGAGGATAGCTTGAATGGTGATTGATGTCTGTTTGGGTGTAGATTTTGGAGAAATGGAAGGGGTAGATATTTTGGTTTTCTTTGATTTGGGGGCTTTCTTTTCAATTTTTCTTTTCTTTGGTAATGATCTAGAAGGAATGGTTAAGGAAGATTGTACCTTTGATACGGTATTTGTCATTGGAGGGGATAGGCATTGTCGATGTTGCTTTCCTTTGTGAAGGGTTTTGGATAGGGCAAGAGGCTGCTGAAGCTCTTGAGAATCTATGTTAGCATCACCGGCATCATCTTGATTCATAGTGTCAACCTCATGGCCATCAACATCACCTCTTTCTTGAGCATTCCTAGCATGGTGTCGAGAGATGGTTCCTTCTGTCGGCTATCGAGATCATCCTTGCTTTTGCCCTTTTTGCTAGGAGATACCACGGTTCTCTTGAGCACTCCAGTCTTCTTGACATTGGTTTTTACTCCTCTTTTCATCCTCCTACTAGTAGCCAAAGCTATCAAATCTTTCCAATGATTAAGCTTTATTCTTGTTTCTTCAAGCATTTTCTCTTGGGCTTCTTTGAAACTCTCAAGGCTCATATCCCGGCCTTCATAACAATTCCCTTCTTTTGTTTCAATGAAAAGGTTCTTTCATTGAAGCATCTTGTCTCAGACGGCTTTACTTGTCTTGACCATTTCTTGGATAGAGCGAGGTTTGAGCTTTGGGATTAAGACTTCAAGGATTCCACTCATGAATCTGAAGTTGTTCATTCTTCCACCTTGCTTCTTGAATTTGAGAGTAGAGGATGAGACGGCAAGTTGGAAATTATGGAGAAGGACAATGCACCAATTTGTATCCTTGGTCATCAGTGAGCATCTGCTTCCACTCATTTGATCCCATTTGGTCAAATGAGGATTGTTTGCCATCAATGGCTTTGTTGACCACATCCATCAATGTTGACTTGAAGATATCATCTTTGTTCTTTACCATAGCTTTGTCTTGAACGACTTTGAAGTCGGTTACTTTAAGACCAAGAAATTTTTCATAAACAGTCTTTAATCTTTCGATCCTCTATCCCATATATTTTTCCATGACATCTTCTTTATTTGGGATTCCATAGACCTCACTAACCAAATCTTGAGTGATAGTTATCTCTACATTTTCTATGGTGGCGATTATTGAATTATCTTCATTGTTTCTTCTTCCTACCAAATAAATTTCTCTGCGAGTTCTTCATAAATTGGGGGTTTAGCTCCCATAAAATCAAGTAGTTCATTTACCTCAAGCGGTTCTTTGATGAGGATTCCAACTTCGAGTCATAGAAGTTGGGTTTGATGAAGTAGCCATGAGCATCTGGGTACATTGCTTTAGGAGTGCTGCCATTGATGCTTTGAAAAGGAATTAGGGTTGGAGAAATACGATGGTAGATTGGAGAGGGAAAGAGAAGAGATTTAAGGCGAGGGTTAAGGAAAAGGAATTTTGGTGATTGCGAAAGAGAGAGAGAGACAAATGATGAGTGGTACGTGGGCTTTTAATGAGCATTGGGGGTTACAAAGTTAAGTAAGCTGTTCATATGAGCAGTGGTTTTACCCTTCCCCATCTTGAGACATTTATTCCCACAAAACACAAGAAGAACATTCTCCTTTTCAAGGAGATTTGCGGTGGAAGAGGCGGCGAAGGAAGTGACAATTGTGAGCAATTAACTCGATCAAATCACTTAAAGTATGCTTTAACCTAGGCATTGAAAGAAATCTACGACGAGTTAAGCTAGTTTGAATGATGATTCTTTATGCGAGATAGCTAGTTGAAAATTTGCCTATAAAACAGTGAAAACTTGAGAGGAAAATTACTCGAGATTGATTTACAAACAAAAATGGGAAGATTTTCTTCAAAGTTTAATCCAAAGGTTATGGCTCGAACGGCTAAGCAAGCTGGTCTTTGGGAAAAATGGTGAGGATGATTTGATGAGTGATGAGATGGAGATAGATAGAGAGGCTTTCAACATTGTTGAAAGTTCGAGAAGAGTGAATGATAAGGGAAAGAAAAAGAGAGTGAGGGTTGATGAAGATGTAGAAATGAAGGAGGTAGCTGTCAGGGAAAAGATTGACAGCAAGGAGGGAGAAGGAATAAGGCTGTTTGGGAAGACAATCAAAGTTGATCAAGGAGAGTCAAGTAAGGGAAGGAGTAAGGTAGAAAGGGTATACACACTGGGGGAGTTGGTGAAGCAGGACAGAGCTCAGACAGCTAAGGAGAGAAGCTTAGGCGTCGAGAAAGAAGGTTGAGCAAGATAAGCTTTATACACCTGTGAGCGGGGATTCTCTTTCACCGGGAGTTGGTTTGTTGGAAGGTAGAGGAGATAACTTTGCAGGAGTGCATATATCTCCTTCTTCAACCATCTCATACCTGTTCAACCAGGTTGTAGGTTGCTTGATCTGCAAGAGCACCTCTTGTGGAGAGGGTGGAGTCAAATATTGGTCAACCATTTGCAATCACGAGGGAATGGTTCTTTTTCGGGAGAATTTAGCTTTGTTACTCCAATGGAGGGATTGCTTGACCATATGATCCGAGTTGAAGAGTGGTGGCCTAGAAGAGCAAGTCCTTCTCTCCAATATTCGATCACTTCCATTGATCCTTTCTTGGAGAGGCATCCGGTGTGGTTGCGAGGTACCAACAAACTTTGCAAACAACTCGGGAGGCTAGAATTGAAGGAATGAGTCTTTGGTGGAGGTGCAGGGAGGCTGTGACATTTCCAAAGAATGTCGACGGCAAAGGAGAAGGATTGAAGAGAAGAGAGTGGTTACGAGATTTGTTTGGTTTGGAAGAAGTTTTTGTTGGGTAAGTTGAGATGGGAGAGAAGAATTTGATGGGTTGTTTGAATGTTTTTGTTGTAAGTTTTTGTTGTTTTTGGTTTTCAAGGCTTTTGGAATGATAGGTGTCAGTGGATGGCTTGTTAGGAATGTGTAAGATGTAATAGCTATCGAGGCAACATTGTGATAGCATTACTGTTTGTAATCCTCTTTTATTTGAAAAGAACACCCCTTTTATTTTGGCATATTAATCATCCCAAGCATGGCTCTCAATAGTTCAAATCTTTTTCATCCATGGCTTTTGTGAGAATATCGAGACATTGTTCTCGGTGCAAACTTTTGCAAGGTTGATATTCCCTTTTTCAACATGATCTACGATGAAATGATGCACGACTTCAATGTGCTTGGTTTTGAATGTTGGACAGGATTTTACTGTCATAGCAATGGTACTTGAGTTGTCACGAGAAGATGGGAATGTTTGATAATTCAATTCCAAAGTCTTGAAGTTGACTTTTAAGGTAGAGAATTTGTGAACAACACAAGCTGCGGCAATGTACTCGGCCTCGGCGGTTGAGGTTGCAGCGAGGTTTGCTTTTTGCTTGACCATGAGATAATCCTTGATCCAATAAGCGGCATCCACCACTAGTGGATTTTCTATCTAGATTGCACCTGCATAGTCGAGTCGGTGAATCCAACTAGAGAGAATGGGGATTCGGTGGGATACCATAGGCCAAAATCGGGGTTCCTTTGATATATCTCAAAATTCTCTTGACAGTGAGAGATGAGATTCTTTGGGGTTGGCTTGAAACCTAGCACATAGACATACACTAAACATTATGTGCTGGTCTTGAAGGCATCGAGATATAGGAGAGATCCTATGTAGCTTACGTAAAGTGTTGGATTTACACTTTGTCCATCTTGATCGGCATGAAGCTTGGTTGTGGTTGACAAGGGAGTTTTAGCGGGGATGCGGTTTGCATGTCAAACTTTTTGATCATTTCCCTTGAGTATTTGGCTTGGTTGATGAAGATTCCTTCCTTCATTTGCTTGACTTGAAGGCCTAGGAAGAATGTGAGCTCACCAATCATGCTCATCTCAAGCGATCCTTCATGATATCTCCAAATTCGGTGCACAAGTTTTCATTTGATGAGCCAAAGATTATGTCATCAACATAGACTTGGATGAGCAAGCGATCATCTCCATATTTTTTGATAAACAAGGTGTTATCAATATGTCCTTTGGTGAATCCTTTTCCAAGAAGATATCTAGATAGGGTGTCATACCAAGCTCTAGGTGCTTGTTTAAGCCCATACAAAGCTTTGTTCGGTTTGAATACATGATCGGGGAATTTTGGATGCTCAAAACCGGGGGTTGAGATACAAACACTTTTTCATTTAGAACTCCATTTAGAAATGCACTCTTGACATCCATACGAAAAACTTTCATTTTCTTGAATGAAGCATAGGCAAGAAATAGCCTTATAGCCTCAAGTCTTGCAACAGTGCAAAGGTCTCATCATAGTCAATGCCTTCTTCTTGTCTATAACCTTGAGCAACTTGATCTGGCCTTGTTTCTTATTACAATACCTTCTTCATTCATCTTGTTTCTAAAGACCCATCTTGTTCCAATCACGGTTTGATTTCTTGGTTTAGGAACAAGTTGCCATACTTTGTTTCTTTCAAAGCTGCTCCAGTTCTTCTTCCATGGCTTCAATCCGATCGGCATCTTGGAGTGCTTCATTTATCTTCTTTGGTTCCACTTGGGATATGAAAGCACTCATGAGAAAGGGATGTTATGCAGGCTGGGGTTTTTATCAATCGAAGGGCGATGTAAAGATCTTTATTGGGTGGAATGATATGGGTAATTGTGGTTTCATCATTGGTTTTGAGAGGTGAAGGAGGATTATTGGATGAAGATGGAAGGAGGTTAGAAGATAGATTGGATGAGGAATTGGGATGGGCACGTCGGCTAAGGGTTGGTGTCGGCTAAGTGAGGATTTTGAGGAAGATCGGTCAAGGGATGACTATTTATTTGAATATTTTCTTCCTCATCCATTGGATTGAAGGTGGGAGAGATTTCTGTTGACTTTGTTGGCTTGATTGGTTGTTGATGAGAGTGGGATGGTTGATGGGCATGCGGCATAGGATGGGTGTCGAGATGAATTTCTTGGAACCATGTATGGAAGGTTTGATGAATCTTGTTCATGGCGAGAATAGTTGAATCAAGAATGGGGGATGATTCGGGGAGATTATCAAGATTTCCCAATCCTTCATCAAAATCACATAATTCGGTTATACTTTGATCATTGTTTTCATCAAAGTCCACATGAATAGATTCTTCCACAACAAGTCTTCTTTTGTTGTACACTCTATAAGCTTTGCTTGTGTTAGAGTATCCAAGAAAAATTCCTTCATCACTTTTGGAGTCAAATTTGTCCAAATTGTTCTTGCCATTGTTGTGGATGAAGCATCTACTTCCAAAGCTGTGAAAGTAGGAAATGGTAGGGACTTTGTTGTTCCATAATTCATATGGAGTCTTCTTGTGAAATTTGTTGATCGGGGTTTTGTTTTGAACATACACGGCGGTGGTAACGGCTTCACCCCAAAAGTATTTTGGGAGATTATGTTACGACGGCATTGTTCTTCTTTGCCTCACAGTTGTTACATTTTCCTTTACTGCAACACCATTTCTTTGTGGAGTTCTTGGGGCTGAATAATTGTGATCTATGCCTTTTGAATCACAATATTCTTCTACTCCGGTGTTCTCAAATTCCTTTCCATGGTCAGATCTGATCTTGATGATGGATGTCCCTTTTTGATTTTGAATTTTGTTGAATAGCTTTATCGGACTGACTAAGGGTGTCACTTTTGGATTCAAGAAGAATGATCCAAGTGAATCTTGTGAAATCATCAACAACAACTAGGGAGTATCTTTTTCCTCCTAAAGATCTAGTTCTTATGGGTCCAAAAAGATCCATATGAAGCGGTTCAATAGGTCTTGAGGTGTCCAACTTGATCTTGGGTTTGAATGAGGATTTCTTTTGCTTCCCACATTGGCATGCTTTGCACGGTTTATCCTTTTTGAATGGGATCTTTGGTAGTCCTCGACAAGATTGGAATTTGCAAGCTTGGAAATGGTTTTGTGATTGAGGTGAGCCAATCTCTTGTGCCATAGCCATGACATATCGAGATTGATTGAAAGACGAAGGCGGTGGCGGTTGAAGTTTCCACAATCTCTAAGCTCAAGCAATAGAGATTTCCTTTTCTTGATCCGATTAGGATGACTTTATTGTTTTTATTTTTAACAGGTGCATTTGTCTTTGGTACAAACAACATGATATCCCTTGTCACAGATTTGACTAATCTTTGATCAAATTGTGTTTGAGACCTTCCACATAGGATACATTTGTAAAAATGATATCTTTTGTAACAAGATTTCTGATCCTTTGACCTTAGCTTGGGAATTGTCACCAAAGGTTACATTTGGACCATTTTAGGGGAATATTGTTGCAACCAATCTTTATTGAAGGTCATATGTCTACTACAACCACTATCTAAGTACGAGAGACCTTTCTGGATACTGCAAAAGCAGAAAATAAGATTTATGGTACCCTTTTTATTCTTTTTGGGTCCAAAGGATTAGTTTTCTTTGGAGCCCTAACATTGTTCATTGATCCCTTATTGAAGAAGCTGGTTTAGGGTATGGTAATATGACATGATTTGCATCATGTAAGGTGTAAGAACAGTGGATTGGGAAGGATTGAAGTAGTGGTTTGGGTTCTTTGTATTGGGGTTGAAGCGAAAATTGTTTGAATGGGATGACCTTGGAGAGTCATTTTGATGAGCATGGCTTCTTCCATTTGAATACGCCATTGAGGTTTTTGTTTTTGGTGTATTTATGCTTGTTGTAGAATCTTTGTTGCCTTGGGGTTCTTTGTTGTTTGGAGGAATTTGGCTGTCTGTCATGCCTTGGTGTCTGTCATGCCTTGGGCATCTGTCGACCCTTGGGTGTCGACGGGCTTGCTGACTAGCACCTTTTTGCAGCTTGACTTCTTCCTTTATATTGGCCCCTTTTTGAACCCAAATAAACTTGCTTCCTTGAACTTTATTTGGTCCTTCCTTTGATTGACTAGGGCCACCCAAGATTTCCTTTTCTTTTCCTTTGGTTTGAATGGGATAGGTTTGAGTTTGATAGTTTGCGCGAGCTCGGGTTTTCTAGAACCATTTTTCAATGGCCCTTTCACCGGTGGGAGGAGTGTACACTTTTTGTGTAGGATCATCGGCTCCAATCCTGTTTTGTCACTTGGACGCCTTTGGGTGTAGGTGAAAAGAGATAATGCTTTGCTTGACATATTCCATGAATCTATTTTCTTTTTAAGAGCATCATTTTCTTTTTCAAGATTGCTGAGTTTTTGACAATTTTCATGATTATTAGATGTCTCATATCGGATCCATGTTTTGTTTTTCAAGCATGATGCATTGATCTCTTAGCCCTTGGCATGCTTTTTCAAGCTCAGAAATGGTTTTTGTGAGGTTGTCAATGGTTGAGGATTGGGAAAGGTTCTCATTGACCAATGAAGCAAAGCTAGTTTTTTGTTTTTTGGTTTGAATTAACAGAGTGCAAACTAATTGTTTAAAACCATCAATATTTAAAGAGTTAAAATCATGTACCTCTTTTAGTTCATCAGCAGCAGCAAGTGCTTCCATCTCTTCCTCATTGTCAGATTCTTCATCATCTTCAGCCATAAGGCATATCATGGCTTCTTCTCCTTCAATTTCAGAGTCATCACTTGACATATACTCTTCATCACTGAATTTTGATGAGTCAGCAATCATGACTTGCTCTTTGTTTTTATCTTGTTTATTTTTGGAGCAATTGTAGCAGTTGCACTTAGAGCTGTGAATGATTTCTTTTGAGTATGTCATCTTCTTAGCTGTCTGATTGTCCCTAGGTTTCCTTGGTTCAGGGCAATCAGATGAGTAATGTCCTTGCTTTCCACAATTGAAGCAATCAATTGTCTTCTTGTAGCTGTCTTGTTGGGCATTAGAGGTGGAGGGATTGAATTTCTTATCAAAAGACTTCTTTTGAAATTTCATGGCATTTCTGACAGCCATGGAAATGAGGCTTGGAATGTCTTCTTGGGAGATCTGTTTCTTGAGATTTGGAGCTGATGTTTATCTTTTGAAGAGCATGGTTGACAATGGTCTCAATGTCATGGTGAGTGACTGGCTTGTTGACGGGTTCTTGTGCGGTTAAAGCTAAGGTTTGTGAAATGGAGGGACCGATGGAATTTTTATCATACCTTCCAGTTCATAAGCTTCAAGCTTTCCAAAATATTGCTCAAGCTGTCATGGTGCTCCATTCGAGATCCTTCTCTAATAGGTAATGCTACCTTCTCATATTCTTGAGAGATTTGAGTAAATCTTGAGACAGAGATCTTGTTGTTCAAATGTTTTTCCATGGTCGGTAATTGATCTAACAAGGTTCTCAAACCTTGGGTGGCAAAGACGCTCACCTTTTCTCCGGGGTAGAACTTGAAATTGTCTAATTGCCTAAGCAAGTTGTACGGGTTTTGTGTCCTAACACTTTGGAGTGTTTAGTGAACTTGGTTTGAATAAGAGCCCATGCGGTTACGGCATTTGGTTCCTTAGCAATTTCTTGGGCTAGAGAGTCATTTACACTCTTTTGAAGAATGTTCTTGACTTTCAAGTTTGCACTTACCAATTGCTTTTCGGCTTCGAGACCAAGTTTAAGGGGATTTGATTTTACTTGGTCCTCCATCGGTCTGAGACTGAGTTGGGTATGACACTTCATTTTCTAGAACATACCAGTTCCAAATGCTGTTTGCATCAAGATAAGTTTTTATCTTTGATGCATAGATCTCAAAGGATCCACGAGTCATCAATGTGTGGGATGTCTTTCTCATTATTTCTTCTTGGTTGAGGCATGGTGGGTTTGAAGAGGATCCTTCACAAGTTGTTAGACTTTTGAATGTGAAGACAAGCTACGATACCAATTGAAAGGCCCTTGCTTGGTATGTAGATGATCGAGACGGCTATGGTATTAGCTTAGGCTGTCGGATGATAATTTAATTTGTGCGGCGGAATAAAAGTGATTTGAAATAATGGTAGAACAACAAACACAAGGAGATAATGCAAGTGTGTGAATGTGATTGCAAAAATGTAATAACACGAGAGAATTTAAAGTGGTTCAGAGTTCACTCCTCCTACATCCACCCTCACTTTGTCAAACTTGACAAGTGAGATCAATTTTATTATAATCTTTAATCAACAAAAATTACAAATGATTGATTTAGGTAAGTTCCTTGAACTTCCTCTTCCTAATTAGTACGATAACTAGGGATACACTTAAAGTACAGATCTTAAGTGCTTTTACAACTTGAAGTACAGTCTCAAGATTTTACAAAATAACTAATACACTCAAAGTACAGTCTTGAGTGATTACAAACTTATTCTACACCTAAAGTACAGTCTTAGGTGGTTGGGGTTTGTGAATTAACACACTTTGGGGTTGTTTTTGTTGGTGAAGAGGTTTAGGGGTGAAGGTTTTGGTTTTGGAACGGGGTTTTAAAGGTAAGGATTGGTGTGTGTGTGTGTGGATTACGGAAGGTGTGTGTGGGTGTTTGGAAAGGGTTTTTGACTGGGAAAATGAGTATTTTTCGGTAGTATTGTTAGAGGAAGAGATCCTCTATTTATACCCTTCAATGTAGCCGTTGGAATATGGCCCATTGCGGCTACATTAATGAGCTTTGACTGGTCTTTGTCCCACTTGTCCACATGCGAGGTCTTCATGAGTTTGTCTTGAGGCTGTGAGCTTGAGCGAGAGCTTCTAGAAGGTCTTCGGTGGTCTTCATTGGTCTTCATTGATGGACTTGATAGGCTGTGAAGATGCAGGATCTAACATGGTTGAGTTTGTGGTAACATGGTGTGAGACAGGGAGATGGGTGTCGAGGGCGAAGTCATGTTTGTCGAGATCATGGCAATGCTTAGCTATCGAGAGGATCTCTAATAAGGGTGAGATGCACTTGATGATCTTGATGACTTAGAGAGTGACTATGATTCATGTTTTGATTGATTGTAAACATTGTATAAGAAAGAATCATAGGTTGTCGAGACTCATAGCTGTCAAAGTGAAGAATTATGACAGATAACATCTTTTGATATAAACCCTGTTCTATATATATATTCCTTTATCAAAACCAACTAACTAAGACATTGATCAAAGTTAGGTCCTAACAGAACTGAACAAATGCTGATACAAACTTCAGCATTGAAGGCTAAAACTCCCAGCCGTGTAAGTCATCCAATACCCTCCCTCAAGCTAGACTACCGAAGGGCAGACGTAGCTTGACAGACAATGCTTGAAACCGTGGTTTAGATAAGCCTTTAGTAAAGATGTCAGCCAGTTGATCATCAGTGGATACATAGTGAAGCTTAAGAAACCCACGAGTGACCAACTCCCGAATAAAATGATAATCAATCTCGATATGTCTCGTCCATGCGTGTGTTGCGAGGTAGAGGCATCCAAGTTGTCCCTGAGAGCAATTTATTTGTACAACTATTTTGCCAAGGAAAATCAAATTCATCAAATACCACATGGCGTGATATATATACTTTCTGAGAATTTAAATCCATGCAACGGTATCCTTTACGGACATTATCATATCCAAGAAAGATGCAGTGTAGTGATTTTGGCATAAGTTTATGAGCATTGGTAGGAACGATGTACGGAAAGCATGAACAACCAAAAACTTTAAGAAAACGATAATCAGGTTTTCTTAGCCATAATTTTTGATAAGGAGAGACAAATTTATGTTGTTGCATGGGAAGACGATTAATGAGATAAACGGCAGTATTGAAGGCTTCCAACCAAAAATTGTAAGGAAGTTTGGCTTTGGCCAAAAGACATAGGCCCATTTCAACAATATGGCGATGTTTACGCTCTACGACCCCATTTTGTTGCGGGGTGTAAGGACACGTTATTTGATGAAAGATGCCAACCTGCTTAAGATAGTTGTGAAAACTCTACTAGTAAATTCACCCCCATCGGTTTGGATTGTCTTAACCGTGTGTATGGCGAGAGATTTTACGAGATAATTGATTTTAAATCTGAGTTTTAAACGTTGAGAAAATTTGTGTCACGTCAGATTTAAAAGTCATGGGGAAAAGCCAAACAAACCGAGAGAAATCATCAACAATTGATAGATAAAAACGAAATCCATTTAATGAGGAAACAGGGGCGGGGCCCCAAACATCTAAATGAAGCATGTCCAAAGGATGTAAGGCATTAAAAATTCTAGAAGAAAACGGCAATCTACTAGATTTTCCTAATGGACACCAATGACAACAGTGGTGTGCATCAAACTTATTACTTAACGGTAAACTAAAATTTCGACACAAAACTTTAAAAATTGGAGTAGAGGGGTGACCCAAACGAGCATGCCAGATGTCTTGACTCGAACGTTCACCAAGAAGAGCAACGGTTTGTTTGGAGACTCAGAATCAAACGAAAGCTTGTACAGACCGCCAGAGTTACTGCCAGAAATAAGAATCGCCTTCGTCCGATTGTCCTTAACACGAAAACCAGACGAGTCAAGTTCAAAGAAGCAATCATTATCCTTAGAAAACTGACGAATGGATAATAAAGGACGATGAAGATGTGGAACGAACAACATATTATTAAGTTTGAAAGAACGGTTGTTAATGTGCACAGCGGAACTACCAATACGAGAAATATGTAACTTAGAACCATTACCAAAAGTAACTGCATCTTTACCTGAGTAAGGATAAGATCCGGAGAGAGAAGTAGGGTCATCAGTCATGTGATTCGTGGCACCCGAGTCGAGAATCATCGGATTAGCACGAGCCATGTAAGCAGAAAAATCCTGGCACTGTCGTCCACTATGACCACGCTGAAAGCATAATTGACAAGTCACCTCTGGGTTTGGCAGTAACCCACGACTGGTGTTCCCATTGTGACCACCACGGTTTTGACCTCTGCCACCACCATTATTCTGACCACGACCGCGTCCCCCAGATCCGTTGTTGTTCCAGTTTCCATAGCCTCGATTGTTGTTGTTGTTGTTGTTCCAATTTCCATTCCAATTACCATTCCACTGACCCTGATTTCCATTACCATTATTCTGTCGTTGGCCATTATTCCTGTTGTTACCACGGCCGCCACCACGAGACCCGATTTCCACCGCCACGATTCCGAGAAAAAGGGACCGGAGAAGGGGCCGATCTGTACCATTAGTATGAGCTGCAGCAAGGGCGGTGGTCTGTGCGGGGACAACAAACTTCTGAAGTAACATCTCCTCCTTGAGAAGCAATTCGTTGAGAGCATCCAGGGTTAGCGGACTACGGGTGTGAACTGTTGCAATCATAGTTAAGAATTCCTTGAATTCCTGACCCAATCCACCACAAATACGTTGGATCAACACAGCATCATCAACCGGATCACCCGCAGCAGTGAGGGCATCAGAGATTGACGAAGCACGGAGCAAATAATCAGCAACAGATGTGTCCGGGGCCTTTTTGAGATCATGAAGCTTTTCCTTAAGGGTTTCAATTTGGAGAGCAGAGGTGGCGCCGAAACGTTTTGCGAGGGCGGCCCATGCCGCCGGCGCAGTATCACAGGAATTTAGATACGGTAGGACAGGTGGGGTGACCGTACCTTTGATCCATCCACAAACCAAATCGGTGGCAGATTTCCACACCGCATGGTTGGGGTTAACAGTGCCATCGCTAAGAGTGGCAACCGGTTGTTCAGCATCGATGACACACAATAATCCATGAGTACGAAGAAGGGTTTTGAAAAGCGTACTCCAATTAACATAATTTTCTTTGGTGAGATAAGTTTGGCCCATGATAGCCGTAGGGATATAGAAAATTGGCAGAGAGGCAGCCGAAAATGAAGAGGAAGAGGAGTCCATGGTAACGGAAGGTTGAGTGCCCGACGAACCAGTCATGACGAGGAGGAGAATAGAGAAGAGAGGAAGAATTGATCGAAGGATCGAGATTAGGCTGATACCATGTAGAAGAACATAACCCTAGCACAGACCATAACACGGCAAAGAACAGGAGAATAATTTCTGTGATGATTATTTCATACTGAGGATACAAAGATATAAATATAGATCCTAAGCTAAGATACACTAACATAGAATATCTACAGCCACCAATATAAACAATCTATACAAAGAACCTAAATACCAACAGGCAAAAGAACTGAACAAATGCTGATACAAACTTCAGCATTGAAGGCTAAAACTCCCAGCCGTGTAAGTCATCCAATACATCTAACCCCCTCCCTTGTTATCCAGGCATATATCTCATCAATTTTTCTTTCCACGATGCCTGCCTCCTCAGTCTCGTCATCGATTTTTCTTTCAATGCTTTCTACTTTTGTAGAAGTCCGCACGGTGGTCTCCATCTGCTGAATTTGCATGTTAACTTGAAAACAAGGCACCAAGTCCTCGTTATATTTCTTCAGCTTCCTTTCGTATCGATACTCGCATATAAACTGATACGATTTTACCGTCTTTCTATACATATTAGAGATATACATAATATTATCGAAAATTCTCCTAGAGTGTGTTATTTACTTTTTCAATAGAATTACTATTGTATAGTTTCTTTATTTGATTTATCTAGAATAACTTGAGAAGAAATACATCTATTGTATAGATACTTACTTTGCGAATAATAATATTTGAGTGTTTTCTGAACAAAATTCCTCCACAACCTTGTGAGTTATTGGAAGTCCTCTATAACTTTTTCACATATCTTATTCTATAACTCTACATGTTATCATATGCTTTTCGATCCAACCCCCCCCCCCCACCCCTTTGCTCAACCAACTTTTTTATCCGGTCATCTATTCTCCCATGATCACTCATGCTTCAACCCTCCCTAATCATGTCGATCCAAACTCTCCTACCATACTTATAAACTTATAATAACAAAAAATCTCATCCTACTCACATAGAACAAACCCAAACCCTTGTTTTTTCTTTTCTAACCCATTCGTCAATCTTTTTTATCTCTCATCTCTAGATTATGTTTTTATCTTCCGACGAAGAAAAACAAATTAGGCGATGCTATTGTGTCATCTTCTCCCCCCTTTTTTGGCCACTTCAAATTAGGTGATGCTATTGTATCATCTCCTTCCCTTCTCCTTTGACCACTTCAAATTAAGCGATTTTCTTGTGTCATCTATTTCCCCTCTCGTGATCACTTTAAAATTAAGAGATGTTATTGTGTCATCTCCTTTTTCTCTTTGGCCACTTCAAATTGGTGATGCTATATCACAATATAAGCGTAAAATCTAGGGAGAAACGCGTTTCTCCATGAGTTATGGAGAAACGGGTTACGGGTATCCAGAACCTTTTGAAAGGATATCCAGAAACTTTTTGTATTGGCCATGACCTTGTCCCATGATTACTTCTGGATATCAGTCTCAAAGGTTCTGGATATCCAGAACCCTTTGAAAGGATATCCAGAACCTTTTGAAAGAATATCCAGAAATTTTGTATTGGTCATGACCTTGGCCCATGGTTACTTCTGGATATCAGTCTCAAAGGTTCTGGATATCCAGAACCCTTTGAAAGGATATCCAGAACCTTTGTAAGTGATATCCAGAAATTTAGAATTGGCTTCTGGATATAAGTTTTAAGGCTTCTGGATATCCATATTCAATGTTCTGGATATCCAGAACCTTGTGAAAGTGATATCCAGAATCAAAAATTTGGTCTTGGTCTTGGATTTGGTCTCAAATCTTTTTTCTGGATATCCGTTCCAAAGCTTCTGGATATCAATTCCAAAGCTTCTGGATATCCAGAAACCGTTTCTCCATAACTTATGGAGAAACGCGTTTCTCCCTAGACCTACTCCAATATAAGAGGGTTCAATACCCCTCCCAACATTTAGTTAAAAGTTTGTATTGAAAAAAAAATCAAGTATTTACAAGGAGAAAATGTTAAATCAAGTTTTAAGTATGAGATTAAATCAAGGGTTAATTAGACTAAGAGGAGAACAAGGGTAGTACAACAGTATTTCTAATATTCCAAGGCTCTGTTTGTTTAGGGGAAAATATTTTTCGAAAAACGTTTTCCTCATTTTTCGGTGTTTGGTAAGCACCGGAAAATAGAGAAAATATTTTCCGAAAATTGTTTTTCCCTCTTTTCTAAGTAAACTGACTTAAGGATTTTTTCTAAGTAAAACATTTTCCGAAAAAAGGGAACACCCTCATACACACTTAATTTTCCTTACAGCCCCCACGATATCCACCCCACATCAACCACCCCCTACCCCATCCCCTCAAAAAAATTAATTATACTCATAATTAATTTAATTTATTTTTTAACAACTTCCCCCACCCAACCCCACTCCCCTACTCTCGGCTACCCACTCTACCCCCACACACATACTCGGCTACCCACCCTACCCTACCCCACATCCTACCCTATCACTACCCTAGCTCACCATCATCTTACCCTTTAGATTTCCCCCACCACCCTACCTTACCCCTACCCTACCCCACACCCACACCCCCACTACTACATTTAAAGTCTAATGCAACGCCTAAATTTGTTGCCATAGTGGTTAATCCTTGTTTGAAGAGCAGAAAAGAAAAAGAAAAGGAAATTAAGAGGAATATGTAAGAATTCTTTCCTTACTGATCCATCCATTAGTAGCAATTTCGCGGAGGAGAAGTTACTCCCTTACTTTTCTTTAAAAAAGAAAAGAAAAGAAATTTACTCCCTAACGTTTTCTCTCAAAAAAAAAAAAAAGAAATTTACTCGCTAACCAGCATTAAGATGAACAAAGAGAAGATACTGACAAGAAGGTGTTCATTTGATCTAGTAGTAATAGATAGATGAATCAATCAAGCTAAGTGACAGGAAATTTGAAAAGCCTACCCAATTTTTGATGAGCCTGTTAAATGATCTTACATAATACTCCACTCCGCTCCACTCCGCCCCACTTTCCTTGAGAATATGTTGTTTGGGAGGGAGAAGTATGAATGTATGAATTTCTTAGAAGCAAACCAAGATGATGCATTCAGAGTTCTCCCAAACAAAATACTGAGAATGAATTTGAAAACATGAATATTGTGATTTCGGTATTCCACAATACTGTACAAAAGAATGTGTACAGTATAGGGATTAAGAAGCAATAATATTAATTATAATTGTTAGTGCAATAAGGATTAAGGAGGTAACTGCAAGCAAGGAAACAAATCATCAGAAATACAAATAACTATTACTCCGTCAGTCCCAGTCCCAGAAGAAATGTTACAATTGACTTGTCTATTTGATTTGTGTGGAATCCTATTCAACACAAAGTTAGCAGATAACACTGCTTTCCCCCACAAATTTTTTGGTAAACCTGAATTTACAAGCATTCAATTAACCATGTCTTTTAAAGTTCTATTTTTCCTCTCAACAATACCATTTGCTGTGGAATATAGGGTGCAGTTGTTTAATGAATGATTCAGAATTTGGAACATAGGTCACTAGATTCCATTGATTCATATTCACCACCCCTATCGGACCTTAATACTTTGATTGACTTTTCAAGTTGATTTTCAACTTCAGTTTTGTAAGTGATGAAAGCATCCATTGCTTCATCTTTACTGATACAGCGAACTAAGGTTATATGATAAACTTAGGAATGACTGAACGGAATTGAGAAAACAAGACAGGATTTCAACCCTCAGTAATTGCTCACAGCAATACAAATTTCATAATCGAATATCAAAGTCTACTTTAAAATAAAACCCTACCATTGTTTAAATACTACTCTAAGATTATTCTAGAACACTACCAAAATAAACCTAATTAAAATCAATCAAAATATTAGTAAAATAACAGTCCTAAAATACCATCAAATGAAATAAGGAAACAACTAAATCAGAAAAGGAAACAGCAGCTGCGTTGCTGATGTTTTGCCTGGCTACCAGGCGCCCGCCTGGGGTGTCTTGAGGCGCCCGCCCCACTTCCAGAGACTGCCTCCTCTGTTTTCTGCCATTGCTTCCTTCTGCCTCGTACCTGCATCATCTCTCCCCTTCTTAGAAAAATTCGACCTCGAATTTTGAGTGTAAATCTTAGGGAAAGCTTGTTCGAAATTTATCTTTGAATCGACGACGAACTATATACTTCATTCCTTGCACCCCAACATCCATCCAATCACACCATTGGAAGGATACAAAGAATTCAATAAGTAATTTCTGAATGATGTATCGAGCAAAAGAACGGGGGACATACGTGTCAAACGGATCTTCATACGGAGAAAAAAACATGGTTTCACAATTCCACACCAAATTAATATGTGGACCAAACATCTGCACTGTTGCTGCAGAAACTCCCCCGTCAATGAGGCGCTCGCCTGGCTTCCAATAAGGCGCTCGCCTCGACTCAAGAAGCTTGGCCGTGATTTCCTTCAAGTGAGGCACTCCCATGTTGTTTACTGCTTTGGGTATTTCCCCCAGGTTGACTACCGTCCTCTCAGGTCGCAGCCTCCTTGGGTGTCCTGCCTTGCGAGTTGTCACAGCATGACAAATCTCGCAATCACACTTATCAAACACCGGTGGTATAGACCAATCAACAAACTTTTCAGGCTGTGACTTAACTTCTAACTCCGGAATCTCGGTCTTCATGTCGCCGATAACCCTAGAAGGATATGTCCACTTCCTGTTACCAAGTTCGTGATCCCTAGTGAAGGGAATGGTCACCGCTACACCCTCTTCATCAGGTGATATGTCTGAATCCGAGTCCTCCAACCGCGCTAGTTGTCGTTGGATTCGTCGACCCTCCACCCGATCAATGTATCGTTGGAGTTCTCGAATCTCGGAACGCAACAAACGAAGTTTGAGATCTTGAATCTTTCTTCGCACTTCGTCCTTCTCGATTTCATATAGTTCACGTTCGTGATGGGGATCGTATTCCTGGGGATTCGCTTCACGAACCCTACTACGAACACCATGAACACCATGACCACGCCCTCGTTCAGCCAACAATTCGACCAGGAATCTGAAACTAAATGATACATCGAACTAAGGTTATATGATAAACTTAGGAATGACTTAACGGAATTGAGAAAACAAGACGGGATTTCAACCTTCAGTAATTGCTCACAGCAATACAAATTTCATAACCCAATATCAAAGTCTACTTTAAAATAAAACCCTACCATTGTTTAAATACTACTCTAAGATTATTCTAGAACACTACCAAAATAAACCTAATTAAAATCAATCAAAATATTAGTAAAATAACAGTCCTAAAATACCATCAAATGAAATAAGGAAACAACTAAATCAGAAAAGGAAACAGCAGTTGCGTTGCTGATGTTTTGCCTGGCTACCAGGCGTCCGCCTGGGGTGTCTTGAGGCGCCCGCCCCACTTCCAGAGACTGCCTCCTCTGTTTTCTGCCATTGCTTCCTTCTGCCTCGTACCTGCATCATCAAATGATACAGCGAACTAAGGTTATATGATAAACTTAGGAATGACTGAACGGAATTGAGAAAACAAGACGGGATTTCAACCCTCAGTAATTGCTCACAACAATACAAATTTCATAATCCAATATCAAAGTCTACTTTAAAATAAAACCCTACCATTGTTTAAATACTACTCTAAGATTATTCTAGAACACTACCAAAATAAACCTAATTAAAATCAATCAAAATATTAGTAAAATAACAGTCCTAAAATACCATCCAATGAAATAAGGAAACAACTAAATCAGAAAAGGAAACAGCAGCTGCGTTGCTGATGTTTTGCCTAGCTACCAGGTGCCCACCTGGGGTGTCTTGAGGCGCCCGCCCCACTTCCAGAGACTGCCTCCTCTGTTTTCTGCCATTGCTTCCTTCTGCCTCGTACCTGCATCATTTACTACTTAACAAATAGACATAACAATATCTACTTCGATCGTTAATGAAAGTAATAAAGTATTTCTTACCGCCTTGAGTTGGGACAAACTTTAAGTCAGATAAATCGCTATGAATTAAACCCAACAGTTGGCTAGTTCTTTCAATTGGTTTAAAAGGTTTTTTTTAGCAAACCTTGCTTCAACACAAACTTCGCATTTGTGACCTTTTATTGAATCAAGTTTTGGAATAAGTCCTAAACCTACAAGCTTTCTCAAAGAAGCACGATTCACATGTCCTAAACGACCATGCCATAAATTAGAAGACTCGCACAAGTAAATAGAATTTTCAATGTTATAAATAGCTTGTGAGTACAAATAGGTAGACTTCTTGTCCACTACAACAGCGTTTGCCTTAAACATGCCATCTAGCAAGTATCCTTTTCCAACATACATTCCTCCGTTAGTAAGTATAAACTTATCAGATTCAAATACAATTTTGAAGCCCTTCTTACTAAGCAATGAACCAGAAATTAAATTCTTTCTTATTTCGGGTACATGCATCACATCATTGAGAGTAAGCTCTTTTCCCAATGTGAACTTCAAGATCACCTTCCCAATGCCTTCAATCTTGGAAGTTGCAGAATTTCCCATATAGAGAAAATCTTCACGTTCCATCTTCTTGTATTCTGTGAACAAGCTTTTGTCGGCACATATGTGACGAGTAGCTCCCGTGTCTACCCACCAATCCTTGACGTTTGACACCAAGTTGGCTTCACATACAACAACAGACAGGCTTACTTCAGACACACCCACAGATAGAGTATCTATTTCTGTCATGTTTGCTTGGGGAGGCTTATTCTTCTTGCTTCAACAATCTTTTACCCGGTGACCCTTTTTTTCCACAATTGAAACAGTCCCCTTTGAATTTGAAGCATTTGTTGCTGTCATTACCTGTCTTCTTCTTATAAGAGTCATCATGCTTCCTTTTGTTGTTCTTAGGTCAGGATTCTTCCACCATTTTAGCCTTTGCTTCCATGTTTCGTGCATTGACTCTCTTTTCTGCACTACGATTGTCTTCTTCAATACGAAGACGAACACGCAAGTCTTCCATTGACATCTCCTTGCGCTTGTGCTTGAGATTGTTGGGGTATCAACCCAAGTCCCACATCGACAATTGAAAGAAGAGTTGTCTAGTATAAAAAGGTGTCCACCCACTTCATTAGTAAGAGGCCTTTTGGGAGATGACCCAAGAGCAAATCCGTGGGGGCTGAGCCCAAAGCGGACAATATCTTATTAATGTGGAGTGGTGGGGTGGTCGCGGTCCCAACAAGCCTAAGACATTAGAGCAATGGCTTTGGATCCCCATTACTTATGTAGTTTTTTGTTACCAAATTAGTGAATTCTGTTTATATATAAGGCACATAAATTAGTCTTTAACGTCTAACATGTACTAATGGTTAGGAGCTTTAATGATATTTTAATTAAATTCATTGCGTAATCATCAAAAAT
Source organism: Adenophora triphylla var. japonica (assembly GCA_022495995.1). NCBI lineage: Eukaryota > Viridiplantae > Streptophyta > Magnoliopsida > Asterales > Campanulaceae > Adenophora > Adenophora triphylla. Next base: position 182,824 of record JAFEMH010002059.1, on the reverse strand, counting down.
TACAAGTTTGAATTTCCTGCAAATTTCTTTTATTTCTTTACAGTCATCATTTTAATAACACAACATTATTTTTTGAAATCCTTTACAATAATCACCATTTATTTACTACAACATTTCTTTGTTTTTTCGGAAATTATTAAAATCAAACAAAATATCATCTCAACCTAGTTATCAACCTCCAAGTCTAAAACTCTCTGCAAAAGCCAATGATTACATGGAGTACCAATCCATATGTTGTATCAGATTGGGATCCGAGATTCCTATTGCGACTTGGGAAGACTTAGTATGAGGCTTGGGCTCCGAGCTGAGTTTCAGTTCTGCTTTTCATTCTCAGGTAGATGGGCAGACAGAGAGAACTATCCAGATTGTGAGGATATGTTACATGTGTATGTGATGGATTTTTCCTCATTGTGAGAAGTTTATTCAACCTTAGTGGAATCTGCGTATATCAACAGTTACCAGTTCAGTATTGACTTGACACTGTATGAAATTTGGTATGGGAGGAAGTATCTTTATGATCCTATCCCGATATTGAATTCTTCAACCGAGGATCTTCAGGTTGAGTTGAATTGAGTGGAAGAATCATTTCATTTAGAAAGCCGTTGGGTTTGAGAATTCGAAATGCTCGATTTGTATATGTGATCATTTGAGCACTCAGGTAAGTATGTCTAAAATTCGGGTTGAATTTTATTTAAGGGGGAGTGAGTGTCACGACCCTAGGTTCAGGCACTAATTTGGCCACGTGTTGAGCACATGGGAGTGGGGTGTATTGCCCTTATGTTAAGCATTATGAGATTTACGGAATGACTATGTGTTCATTCTGGTATTTGAATTGGGAATTGGATTTGGTTAGGTGTTATTTTCCAAGTTGAGAAATTACTTGATTTTAGATATTAAAATATCAATGGAGTATATAATGTCTAAAAGAGATAAATGGGAAATTGTATAGTAAAATGATGATATTTGAAAATTGAATTGAAGTGTTATAAAAAGCCTTGAGGTGCTTACGTGTAATTGTAAGTTTAATGTGGTGGTTTGTAGGAGATTAGAACTTGGAGGAGCTAAAGTGTAAAATTGTTTATATAAATTTCATCCTAAGTTTATCCAAGAAGATTATCACCTCCTCAGTTTCTCTCTTCTTCTCCTACGTTCTAAAGAATCTTAAACCCTAGCTTATAGTCCAAAAATCCCAGAAATTCAGCCGTGGAGTTGTTGTTGATTCCGTCTTCAAATTAATGCTAAGGGAGGTGAATAGAGCAAGAAGAGCCGATCCTATCATCTTTTTATTTTGGTAAAAATTGGTAAGTTGTTATGGTTCTTTCAAATAATTGTTCATAACATGTATTATGATGTTATTATGATGTTTTGAATCCGTTTTGTACAAGTTGAAATCATGTTCTTGGGGTTTGAAATGAAAAGAAAATAAGTGGTTGAAGAACATGTTAAAGGGTGATTATAATGGGTTGGATTGGAAATTGGTTATAGATGTGTTATGTGTTAGGGAGAGAGTATACTGGGGTCTAAATCATGTATATAGATTGTGGTTAAATGCTTTGTAGCTGCTGGAACTGAGAACTGGAATTTGGTTTGTGTGACTGATGTTGTTCAGCTTGAAAACAGAGTTTCTGGTGTTGGGCACGACTCGTGCCATTTAGCACGAGTCGTGACCATGACTCATGGAGTCGTGTGACAAAGGAGGCCCCCAGGGTCACTGGTCGTGAAAAATTGATCAGTCGTGCAGGGGTTAGGAACGACTCGTTCCCAGCATCACGACTCGTGCCCAGGACAGGTTTCTGGGGCTGACTTTGTAGGCTTGTGGACCTAAGCAAATGAGTATGGAATTAATGTATCTTTAACTACACATCTAGTACAAGTTTAGTGCTATATAATGGAACTTGAAATGGTTCAAATGGATAAGGAGAAGGTTTTTAAATATTGACTTGAATTTGCTTGAAAGGCAATTATGAAAATTGAACCAAAGCTTATAAAACTTGGTATTTGAACTTGAAACCTTAAGAGAAGGTGTTTAATGTTGTATGTTGAAAGCATAGGACTATTTAGATGATATTGTACTCCTATGTGGTGACCTGTATAGGGTTATTTGCTCTAGTAGTGCATAAAATGTATAGTGCACTACTTCATTGATTGAGACAGGAGTGGTAATACTCTATTTCTGGATTATATATGTGTAATGAATATGTAGGCCTCATATATGATATATGGTGCCTTACGTGATTGTATTTACATGGTTGTGGGTTCAAAGAATGTGTAAAAGGTGTAATACACTGTTTACTTGGTTGAAACCTTGATGTAAAGTGTTCAACCATAGTGCATGAAAGCTTAGGACAATTTAGATGATATTGTATCCTTACGTGGTTATCTATATGTGGTTATGATTTGAATAGTGCATAAAATATATGTGGCACTACTTCATTGGTTTGAGCATGGATATGTAGGACTTATGTGATATACTTTGGGTCATAAGTGTTTACATGTTCATAGTTGGTTGTGCACATAGTGTTTAATACGTGTTGCACTGCTTCATTTGGTTGAGCATGAGTATTACTACCATGTCATTGGATTGTGTTGTTATTCAATAGTGTTGAAATACATGTGCACTATTGTGATTGATTTAACATTGGTTGCAGTTCCATGTTATATATATATATGTGTTGATGTCCCATGGGGTGGACTTACTTTCAAGTATCTATTATGTGATTGAATATAGTTTTATCAGCTGAGATTCGGGGGTATAGGGAATACCATCACTTATGAGAAGATATTTCATAAGGTGCTTGGATGTCCTTAAACTTGTTACCCTTCGCTCCCTTCTGTGGCCACGAAGAGGGGGTTCAGCTTCTATGGATATGTGCAGTCATGCCATAAGATAGCGAGGTAGCTTATATGGATCTCTGTAAGGGGTCGTATAAGATGTGGATATGCAATCAACAGTTCACAAAATGAGTGGAGGATAACTCCCACCGTAGTACTACATATGACCCAGATTGGGAAAGGTAAAGAGAAGGTAACAGAAGGTGTTTACCGCTTTACCAATGTGATTATGAGCAACCTGTTTGGTGTTGCATATTTGATATTGAGAAACCTGTGTGTATTGCATATTATATGAGCAACCTATTTATGTGGTGCTTATTGTAGGAATTGCGGGTCAGGAGGAAATGGTAACGTAAAGTGTTTACTGTTTTCCAATGTGATTGTGAGTAACCTGTTATGTGTTGCATATTGTATGGCATATTGTTGCATACATAATAGCTTGCTGAGATTTTATCTCACCCCTTCTCCCTTTACTGTTTCAGATTCAGTTGAGACAGGTGGACCATACCGGTGAGGCCGGGAAGGAGTTTGGATCTTATTTGGGTTGTCAGAGTATGTATATATTTATTTGGGAGTTGGGAATAGTTGTGATTATGTTGTTGTAATTAATCTTGGGAGTGGTTATTTTAAAGTTGGCTTGTGTAAGCCGTTGTAGTTGTAGTACTTGTAAATGATACAGGTTATAATTGGTAGACGCAGGTTTATATTTCACCTCTAAGTAGGGAGGTTATTTTGAAATTGTTTTGAAAATGGGTAGTTATACTTTTCAAGTTTGTTTAAAGAAATGTTTTTTGAAAAAGGGTGTTTTTGGGATCCTCCATCCTGGGACACGGGTTTTAGGTTTCGAGAGTTAGGAGGCGCCCACAGTTGGTATCAGAGCTCAGGTTAGAAGTCAAGGGTAGATGTCTAGCCTAAGGGGGAGTGTGTAATATTTGATGCCGAGTGTTGAATGCAGGAAGTTGTTCAATGGCGGGAAATAGTGATGACCAACAAAGGGATCACGGAAATGTGAATAATATGGGAACAGGAGAAGACCAGAATATAGAAATGATGAAGATGTTCAGAGTCTTTCTACAGAATATGGCAGCTCAGGGGCAAGCTCAACAGCAACCTGAGGTACGACCAAAGCCTAGGATAGGGGATTTTGTAAGGATGAATCCACCAAGCTTTAATGGAAATCCGAATTCGTGGAAGGCAGAAAAATGGTTAGAAGCAATGAACAAAACCTTTGAGGCCATGGAAATTCCTGAGGAAGAAAAGGTCAGGTGTGCCGTTTTCAAGCTGGAAGGTCCAGCGGATCAGTGGTGGCAAGGTTTACAAGAAAGTTGGGAGCGGGATCATACGCCCCAAACTTGGGATAATTTCACTCGGAAGTTCGAGGATTATTTTGTTACCATGTTTACCCGAGATAAGATAGAGGTGGATTTCTTACGTCTGGAACAGGGATCTATGACGGTAGCTCAGTATTCGGCAAGGTTCATGGAATTGGCTTGGCATTGTACTCACTTGGTACCCCATGAATTGAGGAGAGTTTATCTGTTTGTAAAAGGTTTGAGACCTGAATTGAGGAAACAATTGTTGACTTATGCCTTTGCCGATTATCAGACGACCTTGGATAGGGCGTTTCAGATTGAGAAGGATCTTGAGAAGCACCAAGGAGGATTAAAGAGGGGTGGAAGCAAGTTAAAGTATCAGGAATAAGGCTCTAGACTGATCTGAGGACAGCCAAGTTCTTCAGTTTCTGATGTCGTGCATGATGTCGTGTATGATGTCGTGTATGATCTGCGGGGTGGAGTCCCCACTAAACCACCCTCCACTGGCAGTAGGTCTAGATCTTCATTCATTGCATCAACCCAATCGGGTATGATGTCGTGGGACTCAAACTCTTTGAAGTCCACGCCCAATCCGAAAGTAGCTTCAAACACTACACCATCTAACCCTACTACTCCTACGTCTCTTCCACCACTAGCTGCTTCAACTCGTGGGAGAGGACGAGGTCGGGGACAAGGACGAGGATGGGGATGGGGTCGGAGTCAGGGTCGGGGTCGTGGAAAGGGAAATGGACAAGTCAAAGTCACTAGTCTACATACTTCTGGGTATACTTTGTCATTAATGCCTTTCATGGTCCCATTTATTGAAGGCATCACAGATGTGAGGGGTGATGGACATTGTGGCTATAGAACCATAGCTGCGCAGATATACGGAGATGAGGACATGTGGCCTCAAGTCCGCACAGATTGTTGCCTTGAGCTGCATAGTCGACGCGAGCTTTATTAGAGAGTTATATCTTGGACAAGTATGGACGAGCTCTATAGTCGCATTGCTTACTATTCCTCCCCGGCTCCTGAGTATTATTATATGATCCTCCCAGAGCTAGGGCACATCATTGCCACGAGGTATAATGTGGTGTTCATCTCGTACACGCTAACCAGTGTATTCACATGCCTTTCGGTGACTGTACCACAAGGAGTAGGACCACCCACAGACACACTTGTGCTTGGACACATTGGAAACCATTTTATATTGCTGCACATGTTAGATAATGATTACCCAATGCCATCGCCAGCGGTATATTGGGAGGCTCATCGTGATGCAAGCGCAAGTAACTTGGTCATGCCATACAGAGCTCGGATAGAGACATTCAACCGACTCTCAATTGCGTTGAACGAAGAAAGAGTTTCAAGAAATAGGCCATAGTATGAGTGTATCATTTGACTTATTGAGCCTTTTTTATTTGTATGTATGAATCATTAAAAACTGTTTGGAAGTTTGGATGTGTGATGTGAAATATGACAAAGTATACCATTTTTTATGATTTTTTTTCAAGAAAGCTGTATTGGTCTTTGAATTTTCCAGTTTTTATGTTTGGAAGTATGAATTATGCAGACTGTTTATTTCGTGTGATTATACACAACTTTGTCAGATATGTTTCATATGAAAATACACGAAATATTTATTAATATTTCGTGTGAATCTACACGAAATAACTCAATACATTTCGTGTATTTTTATACGAAACATATCTGACAAAGTCGTGTATAATCTCACGAAACGTCCGCGTACGGAAGGGCAGTTTTGTTCATTTTTCGTGCCTTGCAAATAAGGTGCCTTGCAAATAACCACGCCCTTAAAATCAAAAGTGAATTTTTATCACAAATTGGATAGTCATGCCTATCTATACAAATTATATGCTTATATATGACATATTAACTTGTTCCTTGCATTTTCTTTCATATGGCATGAAACCATTTGCCGTTAAGATATACACATCATATCATTAGCATGCTCCGTACAAAAACTACAATTGCACCTTGATTTATTTGCCTAACTTTAGAAATCATTAAATTAGCAAATCGTGTGCCGCTATTATATGCACAGTAATACTCCCCATCCTTGAGACGAGCATCGAGAATATGGAGTGGGGGGCAATAGGAATAAGTTCTTAACACTCTTTGCTAATATGACATTTCTCAAATTATGTTTTCAACCTATTTAATTGGAAGTCATGCTACAATATTATTATTGCATGATAAAAAATACAATAGTACAAGTCAGAGTACAAAGATCGCATGCTCACTTTGTTGCTTACTTTGTATATTAGTAAAACTGGGAAAGATCCATCACACACAGTCAAATTATGGTTGATGCAAGCCTAGCCTAGTTGACTATGACCTCTTTCCTTATAAAATGTGATTTTTAACAAAACTAAATGCCATGTGTTAAGTATACCTGCTTGTTCTTTTAAGATATGCTATGGAAATCTATTTGAACATGCCATGATTATTTTCATTCTACTACCGCTAATTGATTATTTGCGGGAGCAACTTCTTCCTCATCATTTTATGCAGGGAGAATACTACTTGGGCTTGCAGTATGTTCACCGTCTTCCGTAATATACTCACCTTCCGCAGGGTTGCCGCGATCATCCATATCCGCAACCCCAGAATTAATGTCCTAGTCACAAGAAGTTTCTTCCACCACTTCCACTGACGCATTACCAAGCCCGCCTGACCTCCAGATGAGCATTCCACAAGCTTATCATCTGCAGGATTGTCGCGATCTTGCATATCCCTAATCTCTGTACTACTTTTGGACATCATAAGTCCTTCATTAAAGCCTGCGGTATGATCACCAGCACTGGTATCATGCTCATCACCCGCAAGATTGTCGCGATCATGCATATCCGCAATCTCTACACTACTTTTGGACAACCTATATCCTTCATTATCAAAGCCTGCGGTATGATCAATAACATCGGTATCATGCTCATTATTTGCAAGATTGGCGTGATCATGCATATCCGCAATCTCTGCACTACTTTTGGACAGCCTATGTCCTTCATCATTAAAGCCTGCGGTATGATCACCAGCACTGGTATCATGCTCAGCACCCGCAAGATTGTCGCGATCATGCATATCCGCAATCTCTGCACTACTTTTGGACAGCCTATGTCCTTCATCATCAAAGCCTGCGGTATGATCACCAACATCGGTATCATGCTCATCATTTGCAAGATTGGCGTGATCATGCATATCCGTAATCTCTGCACTACTTTTAGACAGCATATATCCTTCATCTTCAAAGCCTGCGGTATGATCACCGACACTGGTATCATGCTCAGCACACGCAAGATTGTCGCGATCATGCATATTCGCAATCTCTGCACTACTTTTGGAAAGCCTATGTCCTTCATCGTCAAAGCCTGCGGTATGATCACCACATTGGTATCATGCTCAACATTTGCAAGATTGGCGCGATCATGCATATCCGCAATCTCTGCATTACTTTTGGACAACCTATGTCCTTCATCATCAAAGCCTGCGGTATGATCACTAACATCGGTATCATGCTCAACATTTGCAAGATTAGCGCGATCTTTCATATCCGCAATCTCTGCGTTACTTTTGGACATCATAAGTCCATTGAAATATGCGGTATGATCACCAGCACTGGTATCATGCTCAGCATCCGCAAGATTGTCGCAATCTTGTATATCCGCAATCTCTACGTTACTTTTGGACATCATAAGTCTTTCATTAAAGCATGCGGTATGCTCACCAGCACGGTATCATGCATATCCGCAATCTCTGCACTTTTCTTGAACAACAAAAGTTCACTTGAGTTTGCGGTATGTTCGCTGACTTCAGTAACATGCTCGGCTCCCGCACGGTTGACGCGATCATCCATATCCGCAATCGCTGCACTCTATATGGATAACATAAGTCCATAACTTGAGTTTGCGGTATGATCGCCGACTTCAGTAACATGCTCAGCTCCCGCACGGTTGTCGTGATCATCCATTTCCGCAATCGCTGCACTCTTTATGGACAACATAAGTCCATCATTTGAGTTTACGGTATGCTTGGTTTCAGAAATATGCCCAACCTCCGCAATAGAGCCCTAATCAACCCGATACACACTCAACATATTATTTGTGGATAAAATTAATCCACCATCTTAGTTAGCGGCAGCATACCCAACTTTCGTAAAAATGCCTTGATCAACTCGATCCGCATTCAACCCACTATTTATGGACAAAATTAATAACGAGACTTGCGCAACATGTCTAGTTCCTTCCCACAATTTGAATTTGCGGCATATCCTTCATCGTGAGTAGCATGTCCAGTTCCTTTTTGCAATATGAACTTGCGGCATGGTCTCCAGCCCAACCCTTTTCTGATTTCCCGCAGAGGGACTATCTTATCACTCGCAATACTATCTCCCGCATAGGGATTATCCTATCTCCCGCATAGGGATTATCCTAACTCCCGTAGAGAGATTATCTTATATTTGGCAGAGGACTATTTTATCTCCCGCAGAGGGACCACCTTATCTCCCGTTGAGGGACTACCATATCTCCTGTTGAGGGACTATCTTATATCCCGCAATAGGGATTATCTTATCCCACGAAGGGGCTACTTTCCTTAGAGGTAACATTTCCCGCTAAATCTTATTGATGTGCGAAACATTTCTCCCCTCATTATCATTTGCGGACCCATTTATGCGGATAACATCTTCCGCGACACGCTTGTTCTGTACCGCAAAATGCACATCATATGTTAAACTGCCTACTTATACTCCCGCAATATCAAGGGAATCCGTTCCACAATTTTTATAATAATGATGAATTAATATATGGTGACTTTACCAACTTGCATTCTCATCCTACACCTCGACCCTACTTATACTCCCGCAAAATCGATAAGAAGCATCCAAACTTCAATAATAGTGGGGGACTATTATGGGATGGTTTTATTTACTCATTCTGTATATTCATCCTTTATCTCTACCTTGCGTTTACGTCTCGCAAAATCGATAATAAGCAAATTCGCAATTTCAAATCTAATAGGGTACTAATACGGGAGAACTTCATTTGCTCATCCCACATGTTTACCCCACATTTATATTATGACCAACAAGGCCCACACTCATGGGTTCTTTCCACAAATACATGCTCTATGCCCCAACTATAATTTAGTGTCGAGACCTTTCAATCCCCACTAGCTTTCAATTCAACCTTTTTTTTGCTTCCAATAAAGTCTACATTTGGGTCTAAAGGGTCGAAGTCTCACTTTTATCAAAATCTTGAGACTAAGTTCTATCTTCCGCAATGTTGCTCCCGCAGAAATTTATAAGTTCTGAAACATTGCTTCCCACTAAAATTAATGTGTTCCGCACTATTGCTTCCTGCAAAAAATTAATAGGTTTCGCACCGTTGCTCCCCTCGAAATTAATGGGAAACAACTCCAAAATTTCATTAGCCTTTATGATTCGGGCTCTATGCCACACTTTTTCTAATTATCAAGACTTCTTGGTCCAAACTAACATATATTACTCAGACTCTTTACACCTTGGCTTTATCTTAATCCCGCAACTCTTTAGTTTACACTAGCCTTCGTGACTTGGTCTCCACGCCCCAACTCTAATTTAGTGTCGCGACATCATGGTCCACACTACCTATATTTCTTAAGCTTTGTACCCCAATACAAATCTAGTGCCACAACATTATATTTCTTGGACTACATGCTTCAACCCAAAGTTTATGCATGACAACAATCCGTGCCAACTTTAACATGCACAAGACTTTTTGAATAAATTTCATGTAGCAATAATCAATCCTTCATATAATATCTCCAAATGAATTTCTCTGATTAGTTCGTGGGGAGAAATTATAATCCCTCCGTAACATCGAACAAATTAACCAAATTGCCTCTTGCAGCTAGTCTATCACACGCGAAATTACATCCCGTACTATTATTAAATGCAGAGTTATATCCCCTAAATACTAACACATTGGCTTACCTTATCATATAAGCATGCATTATTAACTCTTGCGAAAATTTACTCTGCACCATTACTACTTCTTACTACGGAGTTTCATCCCGCAACATTCCATCCCCCTCAACTTCTGTTTGTCATATCGTCCAACACTATTACTTTCTCACTAGATTCTCATCCCGCATTACTGCTTTACACAATGCCCCATCATGTTTAGATTCATTATACAAGTAATTTGAATCATATATGTAGCATAGATTACATATTAAATCTCGTGATCACAAAACTCACACTTTCACCTTTATGTTACGTGCCCGTGAAACTTCCCAATGAAGTCTCCCATTCAGGGGGACTAATATGAGATATATGGTTCCCGCATGCACTCTACGTGCATCTCATAAATGTTTTAGTTAGAACTATATCAATTCAAAGAGGGACGATATATCTTCCTCACCCTTGGCATCCCACCCATGTAAACACGACATACGAAACCTTACTCAATTTACTAAATGCAAACACGTTCATTTGCTCAGGAATCTTTCTCTCGAAAAATCCCTGCGCAGGGGGACTAATGTAAGAGGATTTTATCCACCCACTTGGCATGTGACTCACACTTTATAACATATTATGACTATGACAAATTTTATTATTCAGTCACGTCATTTATATTTGACATATACCAATCAAATAAGCATAAGAGCAATATATTATGCGGATGTTGGTAACTCATTTGCCACATCGCTATTTTCATCTAGTACCTCTATGCATGTTCCACAAAAGCATATCTTGCTTATGTACTATGCGTCGTGCACCTTGCGCACTTCTTCCCACGTTTGATTCACACGCATTAATGCTTTTCTAAGTAGAATTATAGATTGAATTGTCCAAGGCAAAGACTTATCCCGCATGTGTCTTTCCACACACATTTCTCCCGTTAGCATGCTTCTTCCTTTTCAAGTTATTCACTCTCGCAAGCTATATTGATGGGTGAGTTACTGAAATCACCCCTTCAAAACCTTCAAAGTTTTCAATCATAGAAGTCTATCATAGGTCACATAAAGTGTGGTCTCCTTGACTATAACTCTCATCAGCGCACTAGTTGTCTTACCGCGAATAATCTGCGTGCTAAATCACGAATGTCCGTCATCAATAGCATATCTCCATTATAAAAGAAAAATAGTCATCCTAACCTACATATTTATACTATTTGTAGCTTGAAAAATGTGCAACCACCGGTTAAAGGAACTAATGCTTTGATGTATTGTCTCTTCACACACTTCATACGTCGAAGCAAAATATATTAAATTATCGTTTACGCGAGAAACTCTCAAGAGAAATTTCCCGCGCAGGGGGACTAATGTAGGATATACGTGTTCTGCGCACGTGCCTCACACATGTTGCCCCCTTTCCCGCGGACAGGTTTCTGTCCCACAAATATATCTCCCGCAGACGCATCTCCGTCCCGCGGATCTACTCCCGCAGACAGCAGATCGTCTCCCGCAGATGCGTCTTCGTCCCGCGGATCGACTCCCGCAGATAGCAGATCGTCTCCCGCGGATACGTCTTTCTCTCCCGCAAGGTGCGGGTTGTTATCCTCTAAGTACTTCCCGCGAATATACAAGGTCGGGGGAAGTCTTTTCCACTTATCGGGATCGCCGAGGAGCAGTGGATTGGAGGCTAGAATAGGAAGTTCGCCACGTGGTCCAATAGTTGGGTTACACGTGGCCTAGTTGGGTTTATAAGGGAGAATTGCGAAACTGATCAGCCACTATGGACCATGTGCCATACACATGGGCTTGCTTGCCTATAAATACCTCACTTTGGTATTCATTTGCACCAAGTAAGAGAGGCCATTCTCTACAATATTTCTCTCTCTAGAAACAGACCAACAAGTTTCGCAATACTTGTCTCTCCCAAAAATCCTCCAAGTTCCTATTCTCGTTCTTCCTTTTCATTATTCTTCGGTGATTCGTGTAACGCCTCCTTACCCACAAAAACTCTCATTCAATACCCTAAAACCCTAATACAACCCCGTAGGACTATCCTCCTACAATATGCAAGCTAGTGAATGATTTATGTAATTTGAAGTCGATTTTTACTGAAGTTTTGTACCCCGTGTGGTATATTTAGGTTTAGCTTTGCCCCCGAAAGAACTTGAGGCAACCATCAAACCGGAAATAATAAAGACTGAAAAGGAAACAAATGTAAAATATGTTGTGTCACAATCATCAGTCTCTCCATAATACATTGTATCACAACTACATTAATATTATGTTTAAGACTATTACTACTTTAATATAGTATACATCCACTAATCTAGTTACATTTGATATTCATGAACTGACCGACTGTAGCACTTCATAGGCATGAACTGAACTATGCCTTCGTTTGTGAACTGTGTTGTTTTTGTGCCCTATCACACACTACTCCTATGTTTTGTTGCAAGTAACAAAGGACACTCTTTATATTTTCTTTATTTTTGTAAAAATAAATAAATTTCTAATCATTCCGGATCCGCTCTTTATTTTCTTATGAACTACTTGAACAGCAGATTTAAATTGTCTATGGTTATGATATGACTTTATCTATTATTAATTATTGTATTATTTTTCAGATGTATTAAGTTTAGGTTTGAAGTGTGATGAACCCGGATCTATTGGACCGGGCCCGCGCTCGGTCTGGCCCAAGGAATCAGTGACGTGGCAGTTTCTAGACCGCTGGGGTGAAGACCGCGGACAGATAGGCCCTTGAGGTCAAGACCGTGTCCCTCCCCGCATTATCCATATCAAAGACCGCAGTGATCCTGACCGCTGGATCGGTGTCCGCAGGAGGCATGATCGCGTCTTCCGTGCCCGCGTCAAATAACTTTGACCGCGGCCACGATGTTGACCGCGGGCTCATGTCTGCTTCCCGGTTATCTCACATGCCTCCCGGTTAATGTCAAGCCTTACTGAGCAAGTTAGCTTACTGGCTCTGACATGCAAGTTGCCGGCTCCCCCATCACGCATTTAATGCAGCTCAGTCAGGCGCCTACTATTTCATTTAATGCACCAAGCCAGCCACACGACTCATGTCCCTTTCAGCCATGTCCCCTTGACAGTCAATGTTCCCTCCCTGACAGGGCCAATTAGCTGCGAACACGTGTAGCTGGTCAAATACCAAAGTGCCCCATAGGGCTGATCTCATTGCTTACATCAACAAGCACCGCTACATTGCCTATAAGTAGAAGACCTTTGTCCCCTTGGGCAAGGTAAGTTCCAAATATATTGAGTAAGCCCTATTACTCTAAAACCCTAAACACACACACACTCCAAGGCATTCAAAGCCTTATTATCTTAGTATTCTTACTCTCACACCCGAGGGCCTGAGTTGGAGTAACATCCAACTTTGACCTTAACGGTGCTTGTTTGTGTTGTGATTTAGGTACATCAATCCACTAAATATATCCAGCCAGATATCCTTGAACTGCTCCTGACCCTGAAAAGCTTGGCGACATCAGTGGTTCCATTGCCGGGAAACTAGATCTTTTCTTTATTCACTTTCCGTGTATTTTGTTTTCAAGGCACCTCTCGTGTCCTAAACAAAATAAGTGCCGAAAGGCTCTTCTTTTTCCACTCATTTTCTTTACAAAATATGTCTAGAATATTGAAAAACGCTGGTCATTTGACCATACACCCTGAGGACCAGGCCTCACCCTCCACAATTAATAGAGATAAGCAAACCAACTCTGTTTTCAACAGAATGGGGGCCCATTCTCAGCCCCAAAAATCCCCAGCTCAACGAGCTATACACCGGTTAATCGAGGAGGCGCGTGCTGAGAAAGCCCAAGCCCTACTAAACGATAGCCCAAAAACTCCCCAAGCTCCTACAAAAAACACCGCCTTGACTACTCCACTCTCCCCGGACCAAATCCTGAGGAGGCAAGAAATTCTGGCCTCCAAATCCAAGCTGATCGCAGAGGCCATGGCCGTCGCTGATGCTCAAATGGAGATGTTCGAAATAGAAGCCAACGGCGGGCTCCAGTTCCCCCAAGGGTCACAAAGGTTCTCCCAACGAGCTCCCCTCAAATCGCTTGCTAGTCAAGCTAGGGGGGCAAACCGGGTTGAACCAACCCTTGAGCGTGGACAGCCGGCCAAACGCAGTGTGGTGCATGTAGAGGACAGCGAGGAGGTTGGAGAAGAAGCCCAATCAAATCTGCGTGCGAAGTCCAAAGCCAGACCCTTGGCTCCGGCCAAGGAAAAGGCCGTGACTCCACGAGCTAAAAAACAGAAGGTTGATAACCAGAGCCCGAAATTTATCAAGTTTATGAACGAGATGTGGGAGACCCACCAGAAGGCCGCCCAGAGGTGTGGCCGCACCATGGATGCTTTCAATGATAAGATCGCCCGGGCACCAATTCAAAAGGGCAAGCCCCCCCCAAATGGACACCTATGATGGCTCCAAGAATGCCAAGAGCCATATGGGACGATTCGAGGGACAAATGGCTTTATTCTCCTCGGATGAGTCCGTGATGTGCAAGGCATTGGCTGCAACATTCACGGGCAAGGCCTTATCTTGGATGTTAGCCCTCAAGCCCCGGACCATCCAATCATTCAGCCAGTTTAGAAGCATCTTCCTTAATGTCTTTGCTGGGGCAGGGGTGGCCGCTAGACCGAAGACAGATCTTGTCCGTGTCAAGCAGGCCCCAAACGAGCCTACAAAGGATTACATATCTCGATTCAGGAAGGTGAGCGAGGAGATTGTGGACTTAGAGGAGGGAGACATCAGACTCTGCTTTGAGGGCTGCCTCAGCTCCTCCTTCCTCAAAATGAATTTTGCCTCCAGCCGTCCTAAAACCGTGGAAGAAATGTATGAGAGGGCTTCAGCCATTGCATCCGCCGAAGAACCCCATGTGCCTGCTCCATGAGCTTCAGCCAAGGAAAGAATAAGCCAAGTTCAGGAAACCACCCCAGAGCCTGCCCGAACCAACAGCCAGGGCAAAAACCGACGTGGGTCGGATAAACTCCGAAAAACAATAGAGGAAACAGTTTACACCGAGCTCACCGACCCAAGGGTAGTAATCATGAGGGCCTCAGACTTTCCTCCTCCTCCCCCCATACTTCGAAAGCCAAATGAGAGGAGTAGGCTTAAGTTCTGCGAGTATCACAACGACCACGGGCACGAAACTGAGGACTGCTTCCAGCTGAAGCGAATAATCCAGCAGAAAATCAACGACGGGGAGCTAACCAAGTGGGTTAAAGGCAATAACAACGCCCACAATAACAATAACCAGCAGCGGGCACGAAACCCGCGTGGTCCCGAGAGGGTGGAAAGAGACAATTTTGAGGATGACGAGGGTGACTACAATATAAACTTCATTGGAGAGGAACCCCCCTCCAACAAACAGCTCTCCCTCCAAATCCGGACATTAGAGAAGGTTTTTTCCATCCCCGCAATGGCTCCAGAGGAAGAGCAAGAAATTGGGTTCAAAAGGAGTGAACTGGCCTCCTCCCTTTTTCATTCCACTCAGCCGCTCACCCTCAGAATGAGAATCAACCGGGCAAACATAGGCCGAGTGTTGATAGATGGAGCTGCCCGTGATATACTCTACTACCATACTTAGGTAGGAATGAGAATGACCGAAGCGCATCTTACTCCATATACGGGCATGCTTGAGGGCTTCACGAATCACGCCGTGGGAGTAAAGGGGACGATTGTGTTTGAAGTGACTATTGGGGAAAAGCCCATGTAGAAGACGGCCAAAATCACTTTCATGGTGGTCGATCTTCCTTCCCAATACAATGCCATTCTCGGCGTAACTGCTCAGGCCGAATTGAGAATAGTTGCTTCCGTTCCCCACCAAAGGGTGAAATTTAACACCTCGGGCGGGGTTGCTACCACCAAGAACCAGCCCGGGAGATTCCTCCGAGCACTTGAGGAGAAGAGAAAAGCTAGTAAAGGCCAGACATCCTGCCCGCAGATAGAAGGCGAGGACAAATTAAAAAAAGGAAAAGCCCTTGCACTTGTGCCGGCGCCCATTCCAATAGGCATGCTTTCTTTCCATACCACAAAGGTGGAGCTCAAGACGAGCAGAAAATCAAAGCAGTTGGCCCCTATTGAGGGAGGATACATTGATCGAGGAATTGAGGGAGAGATTGACCGCGATGTCATATACTCTATGGCAACACTGACCGGAGCTCAGGTCAACCCCCCAACTATTGTCATTGACTCCTTGCATAATCGTGAAATCAGCGACCTTCAACCTAACGACGAGCTCGAGGAGGTGGTCATCAACCCCCACTTCCCCGAGCAAACTGTTAAGGTCGGGCTGGAAATTCACTGCGAGGAGAGAAGGATACTCATCGAGTTCCTTAGAGCAAATTGTGATGTGTTCGCTTGGAGGGTGGAGGATATGCAAGGAATCAGCGAGGACGTAATCCTCCACAAAATCAATGATGACCCATCCTTCAACAACATTCATCAAAACTCAAGGTACTTCTCTCCGGAGAAAGAAATGGCGATCAAGGAAGAGGTGGAAAAATTGCTCAAAGCGGGGATAATAAAGGAAATTACCTACCCAAAATGGCTGGCCAATGTGGTAATGGTCAAAAAATCCAACGGCAAGTGGAGGATGTGTGTTGATTTCACCAATCTCAACAAGGCATGTCCCAAAGACTGTTTCCCTCTTCCTCACATAGACAGATTGGTGGATTCTATAGCCGGCCACAGAGTATTAAGCTTCATTAATGCATACTCCGGCTACCATCAGATCCAGATGGCTCCTGAAGATGTTCGCTCCGTAGCTTTCATCGCTGCGGGCAAGACTTACTGTTACACAATGATGCCCTTCGGGCTAAAAAATGCAGGAGCCACATATCAGCGAATGGTCAATCTGGTCTTCAAAAACCAACTGGGCAGAAACCTTGAGGCCTATATTGATGACATGGTGATAAAAACAAAGGAAAACTCCCACGAGCTCGACGTGGAGGAAACCTTCCAAAACTTGCGCCGCAACAACATGAAACTAAACCCTCTGAAATGTGCTTTTGGGGTAAAGGCGGGCAAGTTCCTTGGATTCATGGTAAACCAGCGAGGAATAGAGGCTAATCCCGAAAAAATTCAAGCACTGCTGGACATGAAACCTCCTGCTTGCGTGAAAGATGTACAGAAACTCAATGGTCGCATCACCGCACTTGGCCGCTTCATCTCGCGGTCAGCAGAGAGATGCCTCCCATTCTTCAAAACTCTGAAAGGGGGAAGAAGCCTGATGAATTTGCATGGAGCAACGAGTGCCATCAAGATTTTGAAGAAGTCAAGACATACCTCGGGCAGCCACCTCTACTCAGCAGCCCGGTGCCCGGGGAAGAGCTTTTTCTGTTTTTAGCGATTCTTGATCCGCAGTGCTTTGTTCTTGTAAGGGAGGATAATAACTCCCAAAAACCAGTTTATTATGTTTCTAAGGCACTGTCCGCCGCACAAGGGCGTTATCTTAATATAGAGAAGTTAGCTTACGCCTTGCTTGTATCTGCTCGAAAATTAAGAGCCTACTTTTCTGCACATCCTATAACTGTACTAACTGAGGCCCCGCTTAGAAAGGTTTTACACAAACCAGAGTCTTCGGGGAGAATGCTAGCTTGGTCTATCGAACTCACTGAGTTCCAGACCACCTACTCCCCGAGAAAGACAATCAAAGCGCAGGCCTTAGTTGATTTTGTGGTAGAATCATCATTTAAATTGGCGGACAGCGACCTTGGAAAAAGAAAGCGGGCAGAATCAGAAGAAGCCCAAGATAGCTCGAGCACTAAAATTATACAGCCAAAAGAGCTCCCGGAAGAAATATGGACTTTATTCGTGGACGGCTCTGCGAGCAAGTTAATTAGTGGAGTGGGTATACTTCTGATCGCACCTTGGGGGGAGAAATTTAAGAGGGCCTTGAGATTCAAGTTCGAGGCATCTAACAATCAAGCTGAGTATGGAGAAATTATAGCGGGCATGGAATTGGCAAGAGACTTGGGAGTTCAGAATATAGAGATCAACAGTTCTCAGCTCATAGTTAATCAAATAAGGAGGGAGTATGATACTATCAACCCAGTGCTAACTCAGTACTGCGGCCTTGCAAAAACCCTCATCAAAAATTTCACCTACTATGAGCTGAACCAAGTCATGAGAGAGGACAATGTGGAGGCAGACCTCCTCTCCAGAATAACCGATCAAGAAATTGTTGAATTGGAGACAGATTTCCAGATTGAGTTCACGGAGAGACCTGCTATAGATCAAATTCAGATAAACAATATTGAAGATCAAGTAAGGGACTGGGTAGATGAGATCAAGGATTACATCGAGAAGCAGACCCTCCCCGAGGATCCAGCAAAGGCTAGAGCCATCAGAACGGTGTCCGCGAAATACCTCGTCCTCGATGGGGTACTTTTTCGACGATCATTCACCAAGCCTTTGCTCAGATGTGTTAAAACTCACATGGTCACTAACTTACTCTATGAGGTTCATGAAGGAGTTTGTGGCGGACATCCAGGTGCTCGCACCCTCTCAGACAAGATCAAATTCCAGGGATTCTTTTGGCCTACAATGAGAAGGGATGCGCAGGAATATGTGAGAAAGTGTGATAAGTGCTAGAGATTTGCGGACATCCCCAGACTACCATCAACAGAGCAAACTTTGGTTGTACCATCGTGGCCGTTTGATACGTGGGGGATTGATCTCATTGGACCATTCCCAACTGCTCGAGGAAACATCAAGTATGCTGTGGTGGCCGTGGATTACTTTACCAAGTGGACAGAAGCCAAGGGTTTAGCCACTATCTCCGAGGAGAATACCATCAATTTTGTCCGCGATCACATCTATTGTCGATTTGGGGTCCCCCGAGCAATAATTTCGGACAATGGCACTCAGTTCTCCGCAAAATTCACTGCTGAATGCGTGAGAATGAAAGTGCAACACCGTAAGTCTGCAGTTGCTTATCCCCAAGGAAATGGCCAAGCTGAGGCCGCGAACAAGCTAGTCCTGACTGCCCTAAAGAAAAACTTAGAGGGGCGAGGAGGACGATGGTTGGACGAACTACAGACCGCGTTATGGGTTGTCCGCACCACAATAAGAAATTCTATAGGAGAAACTCCTTTCTCACTCACGTATGGGTCAGAGGCAATGGATCCAGTTGAGGTTGCCCTACCCTCGTACAGAGTCACATACTTCGATGAGTCTCAAAACGAGGCAAACAGAAGGTGTGACCTGGACGATCTCGAAGGAAAGAGAATGCGGGCATATGAAAAAATGGTGAACTACAAGCAGAAAGCAAAGAAGCACCACGATAAAAGGGTAAATAAGAGGAGTTTTTCAGTTGGAGATTGGGTACTCAAAAGCGTAGAGGTCCAAGGGACCCAAACTGGTTTCAACAAACTGTCCCCGAAATGGGAGGGACCATATGAGGTCACCAAAATAGTCAAGGAGGGTACCTACGTATTGCGACCAAAAGAAGGAGAAGAGCTTAAACACGCTTGGAATAGCGATCACCTCAGAAAGTACTTCTTTTGATATCTTTGTAATTTTTGGAGGGAGTATAGACCCCTATATATATAAGTATGAAGTTACCATCAAATTTTGGTGCAAAAATAGTTATAACGCCTTTCCCACCAGCCTCAAAAGCTGAGGTGGATGCCGCATAGCGGATGCCGGTAGGTTCAAGAGCCAACATATGAGCTCCTACCTACTGATGCACAAAGATCCATTAAGATCCGCAAGCCTATATGGGTACAAAGGCCATTAAGCCCGTACTCGATCGCGGGGAGGATACTCCGTCCAGCCCGCGTGACACCACCAAGAAAAAGTGGATATAGATGAACGTAGGTACAAAGGCCATGATGCCCGTACCTACGGACTCTAGTGGGGACAAAGACCTGAAGTCTGGACCCACTAATTGCGCGAAGGACCTCGTTAGGGCCGTTACTCGCATGCCTGTATGTAACAAAGGCCTACATAAAAGCCCGCTTACATGATCGCCACAAGACCCTCACAAAAAACTCCAAGGGGTTTTGAATAAAGGGTCAAAAAGCGTGAACCTCCAAGAAGGGGATACAGATGCCAGGGGGTTAAAGGGCTTCTATGCTAAATATGCTCCTACCTTCTGTTGCGTAGACAATAGCCTCACGGCCACATTCTACATGCCCTATGAAAGTAACTTGCCTTGGCTGCTTTTGACTTACACCACAGCTCGCAAGGCTGGGAATAAGTGTAAATGGATGAGAGTGATCAAACAAGTTTAACAAAGCCAAAAAGACAAACTGGGGTCAAGACCCCTAAATTTGCCACAAGGCTAAACAAACGCGGTCACAGAAAAATAGGGCTGACTCTCACGAAAAATCCAAGTGATTTTGAATAAAGAGTTAGGAAAACTCAAAAAATGCGGGCAAAGGGCCTACTAAGCTTTTGACCGCAGAAGAAGAGTATAAAGTTTAATTGCAAGTCAAAAACGCTGGAGAAATCAAGAATGCAAGTATCAAGGTACTCGAAAATTGCAAACACTCAAAACAGCCTACAAGATAAGCAATTAAGATAAATAGTTGGGAAAAATGCTTGTATTAATAAGAAATAAATATTTACAAGATCCTACCATCTATTACAACAAAGGAAACAAAAAACCTAAACTAAAGGAGTTTGGTCCTTGGGGTCCTCGGTGGCCGCACTCCCTGTGCCCGCTTCTGAGGCCGGGGTTGAAGAAGGAAGACTATTCACCAGCAAGTTTGTGATAGGATCAGATGAAGGCTCAGCAGAGACCGGAGTGGGGGCTGCCCGCTGGGGGAACGGATCACCTATAGCAGGCCCGTTTGGAAGAACGTGAGCTATGGCATCCCCAAGGGGTATCGGGTTTTCCTCAAATCTCAGCTCGTCCAGCTCGGCAATGAGGCTAAGGGCAGTCATTTCGGCCACGGAGGCAAGGAGGCCGTTGCGGCCAGATCTAAGCCCTTGACCTCATCCTCGGACAGAGGAACTAACGCATGCCCGGGCAGGCACTCCGCGTCAGTAGCAACTATTGAGCCGATCACGGCCAACTGCTGCACGGAGAACTTGCCCGTGGCCGCGAATTTCATGATCTGTGTCCGGACCCCAGCCTCGTACTGAGCCACATTCTCCTCATTCAGAAAATTCTTGAACTCCTCGGAGTTCTTATACTCCTCCACCGCTTCCTTCCGGGCGGCGAGTAGTATGGCATCCTTCTCCAACTGAAATTGCTTAAGGGGGAGTAGTTGATCGGACAGTTCGTCAACTTTTGCCTCCAGGGTGGAGATGGTGGTCTTGGATGCCTCCAGCCTTTGGCACAGCTCGGCATTCCTGGGCTCCCACTCTGCCCTCTTTCTCCGGAGTTCATCCCTCTCCCCCTTAGCTTTTTTCAAGCTCTCCTCCACCTCCGTCAACCTCTCCTGAAAACCCTTCAGGTCAGCCTCCTTGGTGGAGAGGGTTTTCTCCTTGGCATCGAGGAGGGAGTTCAAGGTTCCCACCTTCTCTTGAGCCTGCTCCAGCTCGCGGAGCTTGCCTGCCAAGACTTTTGTGTTGTTTTCCAACTCAGCGGTCAAGCTGTCGCAGCATTCCCGAAGCCGCATAGCTTTGTTGCCCACCTGCGAGGAAGATAGTCAGAAATATGGTGATGCAAGAAGCTAAGTAAAGAGACAGGCAGAAAGGTCCCTAACTCGGTGAGGGCAAGCCTAATATCTCCCATCAAGGCTGAAGGGTTCTCCTTTTCAGCCACATTCTGATAGAAGTCCGGGGCATAGAGCCTGTTGATAAGCCCGATCCCCACAGCAGAATTGTAGGATGATCGGGCATATAAGTCCACTCCTGTGATGGCGAGAACTTCACCCACCTTCTTCCTCAGTGCCCATGTCTCCTCGCGGGTGGCCAAGGAGGCTATGGGATAGGCAGTAGAGCATATGATCCCCGCGATGGAGGGAGCAGTGGAAAAAACAGAGGCAGGAACAGTAGAGCCCCGAACTTAAGTGTCCCCCACTTTCTAGGACTTGGAGGCCCTCTCCCTGTGCGCAAGATCCGCTTCTCTCTCAGTCCTCTTCCGGGGCTCTATACTATGCCTGGAAGGAATAGTGCGACCAGGAGAGGATGCCCGGACAGCATGGGCAGGGGGAGGACCCCTTGGGGGTGGAGGCAGCTCCCCGGTTGTGGGGATAGATTTGGAGCCTGGTCGAGGCTCCCGGTCTTCCTGCTGACAATGGGCACAGTTTTATCCTTGCCCGGGAGTCCTCCCATCTCAGTTTGCCTCCTCAAGGCAGCTTCCCTATTGGCCTTCATGTTCTTGGCCTTCATCTGAGCGACAGTTGGAGGGGCCATCAGAAGTTATACTCTTCTGGATCTACTCTGGAGGAAAAGAAAAATTGTTAGAATGCAGTTCAAAAAAATCAAAAGCAAGATAAATTTGCAACAAACTTATAAAGAGTCAGAGACCAATTAGTTCTGGAGGCTCGCACTCAGCGCCCAGCATGCAGGTCTTACAATCAGCCTCAAATTGGTAATACTCGTGCACCCTCCAATCAGGGTCACGGGGCATGGGCTCTATTTCTACTCTGGGGGCATGTGGGGCGCCCTCCCTGCGAGGAGCCACCCCCGAGTAGATTAATAGGGGCTCGGATTCAACGATGGCGCCCACGTCATATACGGGCTCCTCCCCGTTGTCTAGATAGGTGGCCAGATGTTTCTCTATGGCACAGTGCATACCATCGACAGAAGTGGGGTCTGGATAACTATTAGCGGCCACCTTCATCGGGACTGGACTTGAGGGTTTGGAGAAGGGCCAGCCAAACCTAGACTCGATGACCAAGATATCCCTCTGGTTCCATTGGTCAAATTTGTTCGATGGGGGAGAGAAGGTCCGGGTAGAATAGTTCCTAGCCTTCAAGCTCAGGATGCCACGGCTGATCTGGTTCTGATAATAAGCGTAAATCCCGGCAAGGGTAGGTTCATGACCCAGGAATCTGCAAACCGTTATAAAGGAGACAAGGCCCTGATGGCATTGGGGGTCAGGTGCATTGGGAGACAGCAGTTGAACTCAAGGAAAAAATAAAAGAAAGGGTCCAGAGGCAGCCTCAAGCCATTCTCAAACTGGGCCCCATAGAAAACGCAGGCTCTGTTGTCCTCGCCGACATCTGCTATGGTCTCTTGCCTCAGCTTGTCTTTACCCTTTATCTGTACATGACCCAGGGTGCGGACACGGAAGGCATTGCGGTCCACATTGTTAATCTCATAAATGTCCTCCTCCCAGTTAATGGTAGCCACCTCTTTGGTTTTCTTACCACGGCCACGGCCAGGATTCACCCCAGCAGCTGGCCTCTTGCCTTTATTCTGGGCAGGGGCCACAACTATCTCCTCCTCGGAGTCAGAGTCCTCAAAGGCATCCACAATCTCCGTGGTCTCAGTAGCCTTCTTAGAGGTCCCCGCAGCCCTCCTATCCTCAACCTCGCGGTCATCCTCCTCGGTCTCCGAGCTCGTCGAGCCAAAGAGACCGGTGGCATCACCGCGGGCAGAAGTTACTTCAGTCTCATTTCCCCCGCCTCCGGTCACCTCAAAGTTCAGAGGCTCCAGTTCCTCACTGCTACTCAGTTCAATTGGGTTAGCACTAGGGGCCCCGGGCACAACATTGGGAAATATGGTACGCAGGGGCAGAACATCTAAAGGGTCACTCAGGTCCCCGGTGCTCGGTGCCCGCACATCATTGGTTTGATCAGGATCCATTAGTTCACACTTCTCCCAGTCAATTATTTGGTCGGGGACACGGATCGCTCTCCTCACAAGTTCAACGGCGTTCAAAGCCTGATCTCTCTCGTGGGGAAACCTGCACAAAACCCCCATCACAAAATTTCTTAGCCTACGGGTATCCCCCAACACCAATACGTCACGGTTAAAAATGTACTTCCTCTTGGCCTCCCACAACCGGGGTGGGACGAACGGCCCCCAATCTGATTTCTCACAGAAATACAAAAAACAATGCAGGGACAGCCTTAACCACCCTAGTCCTACCTTCCTAAATATTCCCCCCGTCCGTTTACAAACGGCGAAGGTATCAGGGGTGGTTCCATCTCCTAACTCTATGGGACGGCGGGGTCCAAATTCACGAGTGGTCATTGTTCAAAATCCAGAAAAGGAAAACAGAAAGAGATGAAGAAGAAACACCCCAAAAATTACTTACGAAAGAAAACCTGGAGGGTTGGATTCGAAGAACACAAGCACGGAATTCGCAGCAAAAATTCTCTCTCTAAAGCTCTTTGAAGGTTTGAAGACGGTAAAAAGGGTTTGAGGTTTAAGAGTTTGGTATTTATAAGGCCTACCTATACGGGTTAACCCGTTTAACCTGTATTAATTAGCCCACAAACCATTCCTCGAACTTTGAACCGTCTCTAACGTTTGAAAATTCAAAAAATCTGCCGGTTAGCATTTATTACCCCTCTTAGATGATTGACACGTACCCCCTGTACGTACCACGCCCCGTCTTTTCATCTTCCAAGGGGCCCACTTGTTAACCGGGAGGCACATCATGCAAGGGGCCACGTGTCTCTCACTGGTGCCTCCCAAACGTTCTCATAAGCCCATGAGGCAAAGCAACAACCAACAAAATCGTCAACACTGGTGCTCGCCAAAGCAGCGGTCTAGTCCAACCGAGCTTCTAGTAGCTCCTCACTCAGACCATAAATAATCACACTTGGAGCTAGGGGCCATTGATGAGCCCGGATCTACTGGACCGGGCCCGCGCTCGGTCTGGCCCAAGGAACCAGTGACGTGGCTGTTTCTAGACCGCTGGGGGGAAGACCGCGGACAGATAGGCCCTTGAGGTCAAGACCGCGTCCCTCCCCGCATTATCCCTATCAAAGACCGCAGTGATCCTGACCGCTGGATCGGTGCCCGCAGGAGGCATGATCGCGTCTTCCGTGCCCGCGTCAAATACCTTTGACCGCGGCCACGATGTTGCCCGCGGGCTCATGTCTGCCTCCCGGTTATCTCACCTGCCTCTCGGTTAATGTCAAACCTTACTGAGCAAGTTAGCTTATTGGCTCTGACATGCAAGTTGCCGGCTCCCCCATCACGCATTTAATGCATCTCAGTCAGGCGCCTACTATTCCATTTAATGCACCAAGCCAGCCACACGGCTCATGTCCCTTTCAGCCATGTCTCCTTGACAGTCAATGTTCCCTCCCTGACAGGGCCAATTAGCTACGGACACGTGTAGCTGGTCAAATACCAAAGTGCCCCATAGGGCTGATCTCATTGCTTACATCAACAAGCACCGCTACATTGCCTATAAATAGAAGACCTTTGTCCCCTTGGGCAAGGTAAGTTTCAAATGTATTGAGTAAGCCCTATTACTCTAAAACCCTAAACACACACACACTCCAAGGCATTCAAAGCCTTATTATCTCAGTATTCTTACTCTCACACCCGAGGGCCTGAGTTGGAGTAACATCCAACTTTGACCTTAACGGTGCTTGTTTGTGTTGTGATTTAGGTACATCAATCCACTAAATATATCCAGCCAGATATTCTTGAACCGCTCCTGACCCTGAAAAGCTTGGCGTCATCAAAGTGCAGATTTAAATTGTCTATGTTACTTGTGCCAAGAGGCTAAGAGATGCTTTATACAAGGATTTTTGGCATGCCTTTGCTGAACCTCTGGTCAACGTCCTCGCGAAGGTGAACGCGTCTACTACTACTTCAGTCTCTTTTTATAATTCAATTTATTTTAATTTGGATGAGCTTAATTTTTTCATTAGTAGCTATTCTGACAGATGTAATTAGTTCTCTGTAACTTTGTGTCTTGAAATGTTTAGTGCTTTGTTTTGTGATAATTGCGGATGCACTAGTTTAGGCTATATTCAAGTTCCACGTTTGAAAGTCAAACTTTTAAATATTGTATTTGTTATGATTTATATTGAAGTTAATGTTTCTACAATGTGCTAGAAAACTACAAATAATTTTTCAAAATTAAACCATATCTAATCACAAGTCTGTTCAAATAGATTATTTTCTACTCCATGTGAACAAGAAATCAAATATTTATGTGTCCAAAATGGGTTTTGGAGGAATAAATGAATGCTCAAAATATATGATCCACATTTTGCTAATCAAATTTTGATTTTGTAAATCAAAAATGGGTGTGACTTTGAATGATATGCTCGGCCGAGCAGAGTGATTGACTCGCCCGAGCATAGCATGACAGAAGGATCAAGTCTCTGGAATGTCATGCTCGGCCGAGGCATATGCCTTGCTCGGCCAAACAGGTCTTGGGTAAAAGTTTCTGGACAGCCATGCTCGGCCGAGGCATATGCCTTACTCGGCCGAGCAGTTCCTGAGCAGTTACGTTTGCATTGATTTCAAAGTGTAACAGCTGTGCCATAAATGGGAAAACTGAAAATCAAAATATTCACGTTTAATATTTTGGTTTAATGTCCGAAATTATTTGTAATATTTCTTGGATTAATTTTTGAAATCAGTTTTGATTCTTGGCAAAAGGCTTTATATGGGAGTATTGGAAGATTGTTCAAACAGTTAAAAAAACACACAAGAACACAACAGAGGAAACACCTTTCTGCATTCCTCCTCCATAGCAATTTGTTGCATCTTGTTTATTCTTCCTTTGGCCTCTTAGTTTGCATTATAGAAGATGAGGTGATCTAGTCCAAGCACGATTCAACTCGCCGGAAACTTTAGGTGCAAAGTGCCCCCGGTCCGCGCATTCTATCCTGGGAGACAAGCGACCCAAGCAAACTCAAGCACACTCGGTGAGAGGTCGATTATGTCTTAAGGAGACAGTGGTTTCATTGGGCTCGTGCATCAAATTCAACAACTTATCCATTATATTTTCAGTTTATTATTATTTGTAATTTATTTATAATTTCTGTAATTGTTTCCTCGGCACCCTTATAACAATCCTTTACATCTCTCTTCTCTCCCCCTCTCCTCTCTCTCTCTCTCTCTCTCTCTCTCTCTCTCTCTCTCATAACATTATTTCTCTCTTTATTATTCTTTTGTCTCTTTTCTCAAAATAATAATTTATCAATCACTTTTTTTTTTCCGAATTCCTTTATTGCGAAGGATTTTTGTACGAGAGCTTCATTCTCCACGACAACGATCAGTTGGCGCATGTGCTCACCAAATCATTATATCACAGACGATTTCATGACATCATTTCCAAGGATGGTCTCACTATGATCGTTCATCTTGCAGGGGCATATTAGAGATATACATAATATTATTGAGCATTCTCCTAGAAATTGTATTATTTACTTTTCCAATATGATTATTATTATATATTTTCCTTAGTTGATGTATCTAGAATAGCTTGATAAGCACTATACCTCTTGTATAAATACTTATTTTGTGAATAATAATATTGAGTATTTTCTCAACAGAATTCCTGCACAACTTTGTGAGTGTTTTCCATCATAAAATTCCTTCCTAACCTTTTCATATATCTTATGCTATAAATTCTACACTACATACTATGAAATGAAATGCTTGTAGAAACGACTATTCAAAATAAATGGAAAAATGCAAGTTGTCGATCTTTTTATCTGGGTCCATATTAATATACTGCACATCCAAAATCATGTTTAGGAACTGCAAGGAAGCAAGGCACCTAAAACAAGGTCATTCCTTTTTTTGAATGGAATAATCCTATCCATAGCATGAACTCTTTCGGTATATTTTCTTCCATTGTACGTATTTGTAAGTACCCCAATCCAGATCGCTCTCCGTTCGAGCATACAGAAAATATCAAGGGCGAACTTTCGGAGGTCATAACTACTTCATACGGAGTCCGATTGAGATGTGCCATATATGGTTGGAAAGATCTCGACGAGTACTATTCAATGGTAATGAAAACTCTGAAAAAAGGACTAATTATAAGGATGTACGTATGGACATATTTGCAAGTATGGATATTTTTGTGGTTTTCCTTGTTAAACACGTCAAAAACATTTCTTAACCACGAAGATTGACAAAAGTGTCCGTATGGACATGTTTTTCAACATGCCGAAATCCCCCAAAAGTCCCTAATATTCCCTGAAATCCAGGAAAACCAAAAAAATGTCTAATTACAGACATGTGTAGACACCCCATTTGAACATATCATGACATAGCTATACCACTCTAAGTTTCTCCTTTGGTTTTGGAGTAGAAATCCACCATTTCGTCATGTTTCGTTAAGTTTTGACTAACGATCGTTAGTTTGGACTAAACTGCATACGAGATATCGAGGGGAGGACATAATTGTCTTTGATCAGCCTTGTTCCGTGCGGGACATGGCGTGTCTCGCGCGAGACTAGCCTTCTACAGGATGTGCAGAATCAGTTCCCTTGTCGATTTCAACCTCTTTTCTTGATAAATGTTCTCCAATCCGGATTTCTACTGATCTTAGAATTCTAGAAGCTTCCTTGGGAGGAATCCCAATCCACTTTGGTCTCCTAAAACCCCTATAAATACTTGGTGACTTTCAGTATTTCAGAGGATGGTTGAACCCCAGAAAATACACCATTTGTTGTTTTCTCTCCCTGAAAGATTTCTACAAATCACTCCCTAAAACACCTAAAGTTCGTTTATCAACCTTGTTGATCAACGAACATCGAGATTCAAAGTCTAGGATTGAGGGAAACTCTGTCCGAATCACTTCTCAAAACCCGAAGGTAATCTTCCTTCATCTTTCTTTTTCTAATTGATTATTAGAGTTGTATAGTGTTGTGAATTTGGTGCTCCCCCGTTGCAATCTAGACAAGAAATCAATAAACCCACACGCACAAGAAAGAAATAATCACACACACAAGAACACAAGAGTTGTTTACCCGGTTCATTCACCAACTCGTGAACTACGTCCGGGGGCAATTGCCAAGCCAATATGTATTCTAATATGTTGCTACACAACTACAATATGTTCTAGGCCGAAATTATGCTTATATAGTTATACAAGGAAGCCCTAACTCAGTTTAAGAAGAGATACAATCGAATTAGGAAACAAATCAAATCTGCAGCACAAAGATCGGGCGCAGCGCGGCCGCCCTCAGCACCTGCGCGGTCGCGCACATGGGCAGAACCAATTTCCCCCCGATCGTAGCTTCAGCGCGGTCGCCCTCTATCAAGCGCGGCCGCCCTCATCAACAGAAGTACCTCCGAGATTTTCCTCCTTCGATCTCACCACCTCCTCCGACTTAGGCTCCTCCTCTTCCTTGTAGTTTAGGACTCCAATCCCAACAATCTCCCACCGGAGACTAAACTAACAAACATAAAATCACCCATCAACTCCCACCACGGAGTAAATACCTTCGAACACATTACCCCCTCCATATTGGCTTGACACTACCCCTCCTCTCCTCAAGTACTAAGGCGAGTTGAAACCACTAAGGCGAGTTGAAACCAAGCGATGTTTCAACCTCTCCGTGTTAGATCGTTCTTGCCTCCCCAAATCAGCTTCTACCTTGATTTCTCCCCGCAAGTCTAACTTCGCCTTCTCCCTCCAGACCCACCTTCCTCGCAATGCTTCCCCTTGAAACTCGGACACACCTTGTTTCTTGCATCGTCTGTTTTTGGTCTGAAATCGCTCTCTGTTAGGGCATTTGGACTTCCACACCACGTTGATCAACTTTGTGTCCCCCCCAACATACCGTTTCTTGATGTCTCCCCTTTTTACACCAACAGGCCGGTTCTTTAGCCTCTTGCTCCCACCGGAACGAACATCGACATTGTAGGTAGAGTACAACATCTTCCCCTTAACCCCACAAGCTACCACCTTAGCCCCTTTTGTGACTTCCCAAAACCCATCAATGAAAGAAACACCATACCCTTCACTGTCAAGTTGTCCCACAGAAATCACCCTTCTCCTCAAATCCGGAACATGCATCACGTTGTGTAGTTGTAAAACAGCCCCGTTAGGTGTCTTCATCATCAAATCCCCCTTACCTTTGATCTTCAATGGTTGACCATCACCAAGATAGAGAACCCCAAAATCTCCAGTTTTATACCGCTTCATTGATTCTGCATCCCCACTAGCATGACAAGAAGCTCCCGAATCCAACACCCAATCTTCACTCGACTACTCCTCTCCTAGGATTAATACATCTCTACCATCATCCACCACGTGAGCACCACCATCTTTTCCCGGACAGTCATAACTGATATGCCCCAATTTACCACAATTGTAGCACTTGACCTTTTTCCCCTTTTTCGGTCCTCCCCTTTTTCTCTCCACCCTAAGTGCAGCCCCATCTATCGAAGATTCTCCCCTTTTCTCTTTCCTTCGCAACTCCTCTTGAAGGATGAGATCTCTAACCTCCGTATACACCAATGTTGTTTTCGACGTACTAATCGTTGTGACAGTAACCTCCCAACTATCAGGCAATGACTTTAGTAGAAAACAAGCTAGCACTTCATCGGAGAAAGTAATATCAACACTTTTCAATTGGTCCACCATACCTTTGAAATTGCCGATATGACTTGCCGCTGTCTGCCCCTCTGACATCTTCGCATTCGCAAACCTTTTTATCAAATGCACCTTATTGATATTCGACGACTTCTCATACATGTCTGACAGCGTTTGTAGCAACTCCACCGTTGTCTTGGCCTCCATAGCGTTCCGTGCAACATCGTGGGTTAGAGCACTCCTTACCGCTCCTAACGCCTTTCGATCCAACGTCTCCCAATCCCCTTGTGACATGCCTTCGGGCTTCTCCTTCAAGGGTCCATGAAGATCCTTACAATAAAGGTAATCTTCAATCCTTGTCCTCCAAAACGTGAAATTCACACCGTTGAATTTCTCGATTGAGTTCTTCATCTGACTGCTTCACCAAAATCCCCAAGAACGCGATTCAAAATTAATCAACTAATGAAAAGATTTTGAATCCTCCGAACCAATGCTTTGATACCTGTTGTTGTGAATTTGATGCTCCCCCGTTGCAATCTAGACAAGAAATCAATAAACCCACACGCACAAGAAAGAAATAATCACACACACAAGAACACAAGAGTTGTTTACCCGGTTCATTCACCAACTCGTGAACTACGTCCGAGGGCAATTGCCAAGCCAATATGTATTTTAATATGTTGCTACACAACTACAATATGTTCTAGGCCGAAATTAGGCTTATATAGTTATACAAGGAAGCCCTAACTCAGTTTAAGAAGAGATACAATCGAATTAGGAAACAAATCAAATCTGGAGCACAAAGATCGGGCGCAGCGCGGCCGCCCTCAGCACCTGCGCGGTCGCGCACATGGGCAGAACCAATTTCCCCCCGATCGTAGCTTCAGTGCGGTCGCCCTCTATCAAGCGCGGCCGCCCTCATCAACAGAAGTACCTCCGAGATTTTCCTCCTTCGATCTCACCACCTCCTCCGACTTAGGCTCCTCCTCTTCCTTGTAGTTTAGGACTCCAATCCCAACATATAGCATGTCGAATCTAGGATCGGTCTAGAGCCTCTCCAAATATTGGAGACGGTCTCGAAGCAATTGATCCGACATTCCGTTTAATCTAATTAAATGGATTCTTTTACTTGTTTCTTTGTTAAAAATGATTCTTCTTTAAAACCCCCCATTAGCAAGACCGATTTTCGAATTGGGTGAATGCGGTGCTCCTTGACCTTTCAAATCCACCACTTAAGCCCTGAACCCAAATCTTTTAAAAATGGTTTTTTCTATATTTTCATAAATAATATAGGTGGCGACTCAAAATAAAAACGAAAAAGGAAGGAGAATTCCGCCCATTGCTACAGTTTGGCGACTCAGCTGGGGATTTTAAAATTAAAGTGGCTTAGACTTGCGTCATAAAGGGGAATTTAAAAAAAATCGTTTTCTTAGTAGTTTCAGGTTAGTCCCGCACGAGACAACCCTATGTCTCGCGCATGACAAAGCTTCGGTAATCTGTTAGTTTTTTGGTTTACCTTGTTCGTCTCGAGATCCGAGATGAGATTCGAACATGTAAGAGGGATTCCAGATTACAATGCTTGCAGAGTTCTTTCATCTTAAGGTCTCCCTTAAGATGCAGGACTCGAAATTATTTTCTATTTTTAATTAATCGATTATTATTTAAAACTGCGTGTGATTGATTTTTGATTAAAGTCCGGTCTGTTAGGACCTAACTTTGATCAAAGTCTTAGTTAGTTGGTTTTGATAAAGGAATATATATATAGAACAGGGTTTATATCAAAAGAGGAAATCTGTTATATTCATCTTTCAGTTTATCTGACAGCTATGAGTCTGACAGTTATGATTCTATCTTATACATTGGTTACATTCAATCAATAACATGAATCATATTCCCTCTCTTAACTATCAAGATCATCAAGTGCATCTCAGTCCTTATTAGAGAACATCTCTGATAGCTAAGCCTTAGTATGATCTGACAGCTATGACTTCATTTCCTCTGATAGCCATCACTCTGTCTCATTCTCTGCTACCACAATCTCAACCAAGGTGGAACCTGGATCTTCACAGCTGTCAAAGTTCACAATTGAAGACCAATGAAGACCAATGAAGACCACTGAAGACCTTCTGGAAGCTCTCAGCTCAAGCCACAGCTCAAGCCAGCTCATGAAGACCTGCAAGTGGACAAGTGGGGCAAAGACCAGTCAAGGCTCATTAATGTAGCTGCAACAGTCATATTCCAACGGCTACATTGAAGGGTATAAATAGAGGAGTTCATCCTCTACACAAAACACTCTTGAAAAATACTCTTTTTCACAGTCCAAAACCTTTCCCTTACACCCACACACACCTCCTGTAATCCACACACACACTCACCAATCCCTACCCTTTAAACCCTGTTCCAAACCAAAACCCTCACCCCTAAACCTCTGCTTCAACAACAAACAACCCTAGTGTGTTAATTCACAAATTCCAAAATCCTAAGACTGTACTTTAGGTGTAGAATTAGTTTGTAAACACTCAAGACTGTACTTTGAGTGTATTAGTTGTTTTATAAAATCTTGAGACTGTACTTCAAGTTGTAAAAACACTTAAGACTGTACTTTAAGTGTATCCCTAGTTGACTGTACTAATTAGAAAGAGGAAGTTCAAGGAACTTGCCTAAATCAATCATTTGTAATTCTTGTTGATTAAAGATTATAATAAAATTGATCTCACTTGTCAAGATTGACAGTGGGGGTGGATGTAGGAGGAGTGAACTCTGAACCACTTTAAATTCTCTGTGTTATTATATTTCTGCAAACACATTCACACACTTGCATTATTTCTTTGTGTTCTTTGTCCTTTCATTATTTCAAGCTTCACTTATTCCGCTGCACAATTCAACAATCATCTTACAGCTAAGCCAAACCATAGCTGTCTGATCATCTGCATATCAACAAAGGGACTTTCAATTGGTATCAGAGATTGTCTTCACATTCAAAAGTCTAACAACTTGTGAAGGATCCTCTTCAAACCCACCATGCCTCAACCAAGGAGAAATAATGAGAAAGACATCCCACACATTGATGACTGTGGATCTTTTGAGATCTATGCTTCAAAAATAAAAACATACCTTGATGCAAACAGTATATGGAACTGGTATGTTCTAGAGAATGAAGTGTCCTACCCAACTCAAATCTGTATTGATGGAGGACCTAGTAAGACCAAATCCCCAGAAACATGGTCTGAATCTGAAAAATAATTGATCAGTGCAAACTTAAAAGTCAAAAACATTCTTCAAAAGAGTGTAAATGACTCACTAGCACAAGAAATTGCTAAGGAACCAAATGCCAGATCAGCATGGGCTCTCATTCAAACAAAGTTCACTAAGCACACCAGTGTCAGGACACAAAATTTGTATAACTTGCTTAGGCAATTAGACAACTTCAAGTTCTATCTTGGAGAAAAAGTGAGTGCTGCTCAACCAAGATTTGAAAACCTTGTTAGAACTATTGCTGACCATGGAAAAACCTTTGAACAACAAGATCTCTGCCTCAAGATATATTCTAATCTCCCACAAGAATATGAAAAGGTAGCATTACCTATTAGAGAAGGATCTAAATGGAGCACAATGACAGTTGAACAGTATTTTGGAAAGCTTGAAGCTTATGAACTGGAAGGTATGATAAAAATTCAACCAGTTCCTACCATTTCACAAACTTTAGCCTTAACTGCTCAAGAAAGTGTCCACAAAACAATCACTCACCAAGACATTGAGACCATTGTCAACAATGCCCTTCAAAAGATAAACATCAGCTCCAAACCTGTCAGCAAACAGATCTCTCAAGAAGACAATTGATTGCTTCAACTGTGGAAAGCAAGGACATTACTCATCTGATTGTCCTGAACCAAGGAAACCTAGGGACAATCAGACAGCTAAGAAGATGACCTACTCAAAAGAGATCATTCACAGTTCCAAGTGCAACTGCTTCAATTGCTCCAAAAATAAACATGACAAAAACAAGGAGCAAGTTATGATAGCTGACTCATCAAAATTCAGTGATGAAGAGTATGTGTCAAGTGATGATTCTGACAATGAAGGAGAAGAAGCCATGCTATACCTTATAGCTGAAGATGAGGAAGAATCAGACAATGAGGAAGAAATGGAAGCACTTGCTGCTGCAGATGAACTAAAAGAGGTACATGATTTTAACTCCTTAAATATTGATGGTTTCAAACAATTAGTTTGCACTCTTTTAATTCAAACCAAAAAACAAAAAACTAGCTTTGCTTCACTGGTCAATGAGAACCTTTCCCAATCCTCAACCATTGACACCCTCACAAAAACCAATTCTGAGCTTGAGAAAGCATGTCAAGGGCTAAGAGATCAATGCATCATGCTTGAAAAACAAAACATGGATCCGGCAATTTGAGACATCAAGTAATCATGAAAATTGTCAAAGACTCGCAATCTTGAAAAAGAAAATGATGCTCTTAAAAAGAAAATAGACTCATGGAACATGTCAAGCAAAGCATTATCCCTTTTCACCTACACCCAAAGGCGTCCCAGTGACAAAACAGGGATTGGTGCTGATGATCCTACACAAAAGGTGTACACTCCTCCCACTGGTGAAAGGGCCATTGAAAAAATGGTTCTAGAAAACCTAAGTTCTGGCAGCTATCAAACTCAAACTTATCCTGTTCAAACCAAGGGAAAATCTAAGGAAATCTTACCTGGTCCTAGTCACTCAAACAAAGGACCAAGTAAAATTCAAGGAAGCAAGTATATTTGGGTTCAAAAAGGGGCCAATATACAGAAAGAAATTGAGTTGCAAAAAGATGCTAGACAGCCAAGCCCTGACAGACAGCCAAGATCTTCCAAACCACATAGAACCCCAAGGCAACAAAGATTCTATAACAAACATAGGTACACCAAACAACAAAAACCTCAATGGCAATTCTCAAATGGAAGAAGTCATGCAAGTCAAAATGACTCTCCCAGATCATCCTCTTCAAATAACTTTCAGTTTCAACCCCAATACAACAACCCAAACCACTTCTTCAATCCATCCCAATCCACTGTCCTTACACCTTACATGATGCAAATCATGTCATATTACCATACCCTAAACCAGTTCTTCAAAAAGGGATCAATGAACAAAGCTAGGGTTCCAAAGAAAAACTAATCCTTTGGACCCAAAAGAATAAAAAGGGGTACCATAAAATTTACTTTCTGCTTTTGCGGTGTATCTAGGAAAGGACTCTGGTATTTAGATAGTGGTTGTAGTAGACATATGACCTTCAATAAAGACTGGTTGCAACAATATTCCCCTAAAAATGGTCCAAATGTAACCTTTGGTGACAATTCCCAAGCTAAGGTCAAAGGATCAGGAAAT
The DNA here is from genome assembly GCA_022495995.1 of Adenophora triphylla var. japonica. Taxonomy (NCBI): domain Eukaryota; kingdom Viridiplantae; phylum Streptophyta; class Magnoliopsida; order Asterales; family Campanulaceae; genus Adenophora; species Adenophora triphylla. The sequence goes on along the minus strand of JAFEMH010002059.1, from coordinate 146,945 downwards.
CTTATTACAAAAGACATCATTTTTACAAATGTGTCTTATGTAGAGGGTCTCAAACACAATTTGATTAGCATCAGTCAAATCTGTGATAAGGGATATCATGTTGTTTGCACCAAGGATAAATGTACAGTTAAAGATAAAAGCAATAAAGTCATTCTGACTGGATCTAGAAAAGGAAATCTCTATTGCTTAAACTTAGAGATAGTGGAATCCTCAAATGCTCACTGCCTTCTGTCATTTAGTCAATCTGACATGTCATGGCTTTGGCACAAAAGATTGGCTCACCTTAACCATAAAACCATCTCCAAGCTTGCAAATTCAAATCTAGTCAGAGGTCTTCCAAGGATCCCATTCAAGAAGGACAAACTTTTCAAAGCATGCCAATGTGGGAAGCAAAAGAGATCTTCATTCAAGCCCAAGACCAGATTGGACACATCAAGACCTATTGAACTACTTCATATGGATCTCTTTGGACCCATAAGGACTAGATATTTAGGAGGAAAGAGATACTCCCTTTTTGTGGTTGATGACTACACCAGATTCACTTGGATCATTCTTCTTGAATCCAAAAGTGACACCCTTAGATGTCTGACAAAGCTGTTCAATAAAATTCAAAATCAAAAAGGGACATCCATTGTCAAGATCAGATCTGATCATGAAAAAAAATTTGAGAACACAGGAGTAGAAGAGTATTGTGATTCAAAAGGTATTGATCACAATTTTTCAGCCCCAAGAACACCCCAACAAAATGGTGTTGCTGAAAGGAAGAACAGAACAATCTGTGAGGCAGCAAGAACAATGCTGTCAGAACACAATCTCCCAAAATATTTTTGGGGTGAAGCTGTCACTACTGCTGTGTATGTTCAGTATAAAACTCTAATCAACAAATTCCATAAGAAGACTCCATATGAACTATGGAATGACAAAGTTCCTACCATTTCCTACTTTCACAGTTTTGGAAGTAGATGCTTCATTCACAACAATGGCAAAAACAATTTGGACAAATTTGACTCCAAATGTGATGAAGGAATCTTTCTTGGATATTCTAACACAAGCAAAGCTTATAGAGTTTACAACAAAAGAAGACTTGTTGTGGAAGAATCAATTCATGTTGACTTTGATGAAAACAACGATCAAAGTGTAACTGAATTGTGTGATTTTGATGAAGGTTTGGGAAACCTAGATAATCTCCCTGAAGCATCTCCCATTCTTGATTCAACTGTTCTCCATCATGAACAAGATTCATCAAATCTTCCATACATGGTTCCAAGAAATTCATCTGACAGCTATCCTGTGCCAGACAACCATGACCAATCCCACTACCATCATCAACCAATCCAGCCAACCAAGTCAACAGCAATCACTCCCACTACCAATTCAAATGATGAGGAAGAGAATACTCAAAAGAATGGTCATCCCTTGACTGACATCTCCCAAACTTCTTCCTTAGCTGACAGCCAACCCTTAGCTGACAGCCATCCAAATTCTTCTTGTAATCCATTCACTAGCCATCTTCCATCTCCATCCAATAATCCTCTTTCTCCTCCCAAAACCAATGATGAATCCACCATCACTCACATCATTCCACCCAATAAAGACCTTTACATCAGTCTTCAAATTGATAAAACCCCAATTCCAGACAACATCCCTTTTCACATGAGTGCATTCATATCCCAAGTGGAACCAAAGAAAATAAATGAAACACTCCAAGATGTTGACTGGATAGAAGCCATGGAAGAAGAATTAGAGCAGTTTGAAAGAAACAAAGTGTGGCAACTTGTTCCTAAACCAAGAAACCAAACTGTCATTGGAACAAGATGGGTTTTTAGAAATAAGATGAATGAAGAAGGTGTTGTAGTAAGAAACAAAGCTAGACTGGTTGCTCAAGGATACAGACAAGAAGAAGGTATTGACTATGATGAGACTTTTGCACCTGTTGCAAGACTTGAAGCTATTAGGCTATTCCTTGCCTATGCTTCATTCAAGAAGATGAAAGTATTCCAAATGGATGTCAAGAGTGCATTTCTGAATGGAGTCTTAAATGAAAAGGTTTTTGTATCTCAACCCCCTGGTTTTGAGCACCCAAAGTTTCCTGATCATGTGTACAAATTGGACAAAGCATTGTATGGGCTTAAACAAGCACCAAGAGCTTGGTATGATACTCTATCTAGATATCTCCTTGGCAAAGGATTTACCAAGGGCCATATTGATAACACTTTGTTTATCAAGAAATATGGAGATGATCAGTTGCTCATCCAAGTCTATGTTGATGACATCATTTTTGGTTCATCAAATGAGGACTTGTGCACTGAATTTGGAGATATTATGAAAGACCAGTTTGAAATGAGTATGATTGGTGAGCTTACTTTCTTCTTGGGTCTTCAAGTCAAGCAAATGAAGGAAGGAATCTTCATTAACCAAGCTAAATACATAAGGGATATGATCAAGAAGTTTGACATGCAAACTGCTTCTCCTGCCAAAACCCCCTTGTCAAGCACAACCAAACTCCATGCTGATCCAGATGGTCAAAGTGTAAATCCAACACTTTATAGAAGTTACATTGGATATCTCCTTTATGTAACAGCTTCAAGACCTGACATTATGTTTAGTGTCTGTCTCTGTGCTAGATTTCAAGCAAATCCCAAGGAATCTCATCTCTCTCGTACCGTCAAGAGAATTCTAAGATATCTCAAAGGAACCCCGATTTTGGCTTGTGGTATCCCACTGAATCCCCATTCTCTCTAATTGGATTCACCGACTCGACTATACCGGATGCAATCTAGATAGAAAATCCACAAGTGGTGGATGCCAGCTTATTGGATCAAGAATCATTTCATGGTCAAGCAAAAAGCAAACCTCAGTAGCCACCTCAACAGTTGAGGCTGAGTATATTGCTGCAGGCTTGTGTTGTTCTCAAATTCTCTATCTTAAAAGTCAACTTCAAGACTTTGGAATTGAATTATCCAACATTCCCATCTTCTCTGACAACTCAAGCACTATTGCCATGACAGAAAACCCTATCCAACACTCAAAAACAAAGCATATTGAGGTCAGACATCACTTCATCAGAGACCATGTTGAAAAAGGGAATATCAACCTTGCAAAAGTTTGTACTGAGGATAATGTCTCTGATATTCTTACTAAGGCAATGGATGAAAAGAGATTTGAGATGTTAAAGAGCTATGCTTGGAATGATAAATATGCCAAAATAAAGAGTTGTTCTTCATAAATAAAAAGGAGGCTTACATAATTCAGGGCAATGCTGTCACAATGAAGCCAGACATCTATTCCCTCAAAAACATCTCTGATAGCTATCCACTGATAGCTATCCATACAAAAGTCATGAAAAACAAAAACATAAACAAAAACATAAAACAAACCATAAAATCCCTCTCTCTTTCCTCTTCATTCACTCACCAAAAACTTCCTTAAAACCAAACAATCTCCGTAACCGGCCTCTCCTCTTCAAATCCTCACCTTTAGCCGTCAGACATTCTTAGGGAATGTCACTGTTTCTCCAGATCCTCCTCCAGCACTCATTCCTTCACACCTTGCCTCTTGTGTAGACTGCATGGTCTGATGATACCTTTGCAACCATATTGGGTGCCTCTCCAGGAAGGGATCAATTGAAGTGACTGAATATTGAAGTGAAGGACTTGATCTCCTTGGCCACCATTCTTCAACTGCATCATATGGTTGAAGCAAACCCTCCATTGGTGTCACAAATCTAAATTCTCCAGAATAAGATCCATTCCCAGCAACTACAAGTGGTTGGCTAGCTCTTGACTCTTCTCTCTCTAAAGCAGAACTCGTGTGGCTAAAACAACCAATAACCTGGTTGAATAGGTATGATATTGTTGAAGAAGGAGAGACATGCACTCCAGCAAAGTTATCACCTCTCCCCTCCAACAATCCAACCCCTGGAGAGAGTGAATCTCTGCTCACAGGAGTATATAGCTTCTCTGGCTCAACCTTCTTCTTGATAGCTAAGCTCCTCTCCATAGCTGTCTGAGCCCTATCTTGATTAACCAATTCCCCCAATGTATAAACCCTCTCTACCTTACTTTTTTCCTTACTGGACTCACCCTGATCAACCTTGATAGTCTTTCCAAAAAGCCTTATTCCATCTCCCTCTCTACTGTCAATTTTCTCTCTGACAGCTAACTCCTTGACACCATAGTCCTGATCTACTCTCACTCTCTTGTTCTTACCTCTGTCACTCACTCTCTCTGAACTTTCAACCACATTGAAGGACTCTCTCTCTATCTCCATTTCATCCCCCCTCAAATCATCCTCATAATTCTTTCCAAAAACCAACTGTTTTGCTGTTTGAGCCATATTTTTGGGATTAAACTTTGAGGAAAATCTACCCATTTGTATTTGTAAAACAATCTGAATAAGTTTCCTCTGAAATTGTCATTGTTTTATAGGCAAGTTTCCCCATAGCTATCTCAGACAGCCATCATCATTCAAACTAGACTTAACTGTCAAAGTTTTTTCTAAAGCTAGGTTAAAGCAACTTTTATGTGATTTGATCGTGTTAATTGCTCACAATTGTCACTTCCTTAGCCATCTCTTCACCTGCAAAATTCTTGAAAAAGAGAATGTTCTTCTTGTGCTCTGTGGAAGTTAATGCCTCAACGTGGGAAAGGGCAAAAAATTACTGTTCATATGAACAGTTACTAAACTTTGAAACCCCCAATGCCCATTAAAACCCACTCTCCACTCATTATTTGTCTCTCTCCTTTCGTAATCACCAAAAAATCCTGTTTCATTAATCCTCTGTTTAAAATTCATCTCTTTCCTTCACTAATTCTCCATCGTATTCCTTCAACCCTAATTTCTTCAACCATCAATGGCAGCATCAAAGGCAAGTTACCCAGATGCTCACAGTTACTTCATCAAACCTAGCTTCTATGAGTCTGAAGTAGGGATACTCATCAAAGAACTTCTTGAGGTCAATGAGTTGCTTAATTTCATGGGAGCAAGACCTCCAATTTATGAAGAACTGTGCAGAGAGATTTACCTTGTGGAAGAACAAGGAAAACAATTCAATTACTGCCACCATAGACAATGTGGAGATAACTATTACTCAATAAATGGTTAGTGAAGTCTATGAGATCCCAAACAAAGCAGATGCTGTGAAAAACATATGGGATAAAGGGTCAGATAGATTGAAGACTGTATATGAGAAATTCTTTGGGGTTAATGTTCATGATTTCAAGAGTGTACAGGACAAGGCCATGGTTAAGGACAAAACTGATATTTTCAAATCAACTCTTATGGATGTGGTGAATAAAGCCATTGATGGCAAGCAATCTTCATTTGATCAAATGAGATCAAATGAATGGAAGCAAATGCTGAGCCTAATGACCAAAGACACAAACTGGTGCATTGTTCTTCTCCACAACTTCCAGCTTGCAGCCTCAACCTCTACTCTGAAATTCAAGAAGCAAGGTGGAAAGATGAACAACTTCATATTCATGAGTGGAATTCTTGATGTTCTAATTCCTAAGCTCAATCCTCCTCTACACAAGAAATGGTTGAAGACTGTGAAGCTGTCAGAGACCAAGTGTTTCAATGACAGAACTTTTGCATTGAAACAAAAGAAGGGAGCTGTGATGAGAGCTGGAGATGATGTAAGTACCAGTAGTTTTATTGAAACACAAGAGAAATTGCAAGCAGAAACAAGAAAGAAGATTGAACACTGAAAGGACTTGATAGCATTGGCTACAAGTAGGAGAATAAAGAGGGGTGTACAATCCAATATGAAGAAGACTGGATTGTTGAAAAAGACTGTGGTATCTCATGGAAATAAGGGCAAAAACAAGGATGATCAGGTAGCTGACAGTGAAACAACCTTGTCTGACAGCCATGATAAGGATAATGAAGAAAGGGGTGCTAGTGATAGTCATGAGGTTGACACCATGGGTCAAGTTAATGTGGGTGATGATAACATAGACCCTCAAGAGCTTCAGGCAGCCATTAACTTATCCAAAACTGTGCACAAAGGCAAGCAACCTCTGACAGCTATCCCTACCAGGCAGACAGCCACCATATCCAAGGTACAATCCTCTTTATCCATTCCTTCTAAATCCTTGCCAAAGAAAAGAAAACCTGAAAAGAAAGCTCCCAAGGCCAAGAAAACCAAAATAAATACCCCTCCCCTTTCTCCAAAATCCACTACTGTCAGTCCAAGAGTGGACAAGTCATCCACACCTAGCTCAGGTCATCAGTCAGCCATAGAAGCTATTCTTAACCTCAAAGAACAATCAGAGAAGCAACCTTTAAGGGGGAACACTGATGAAAATATCCCCTCTACCCAACCTCAACAGTTAGCCAAAATCTTAAGAGCCATTGATGCTATTGAGTTGAATGAGAACCCTGATACTGAAAAGGCTGCTCTCATTTATCTTGATGATGTTCTAAGTAAAGAGGAGACTGTGATAGCCATAGATGAACTCAGGTCTAGGTTTATCAAGAAAAGAAGTGGACCAGGAGAGTCATCCAGTAATCCAAAGGTGACAGCTATGGATGAAGATATCCCAATCATCCCTTCTATTCCTGAGACTGAGCTTGTGAATGAACCTACCCCAACTGTTAAAATTGATAGGGGGAATCCTGATAAGACTACTGAGGTTATTCAAAGTCTCAAAAAGGTTGGTGTTGAAATTGATCCCAATCTTGTCTCAAAGGGAGAAACAATCCTAAATGCATGCAAGGGACTTGTGTTTGATGGAACCCCAGAAAATGAAGCAGTCCTTGTATCTATTCTTGAGCAAAAGTTGACTAAGGGAGAAGTCAGGGTAGCCTTAAACCTGCTAAAATCCCAATTTTGTTCTGATCTCCTCAAGCAAAGTCTTGATCAATCATCTGTTTCAATCCCATCTTTTTCAACCCATGCCTCTGCTCCTACCAAGCCAATTTCTCCAATTCCTGAGAATGAATCTCTTTGAAGCCTCCCCTCGAGTCCAATCCTAGCCGGACAAGGTCAAGAGATGTCGATGCTGATCCCATCCCTAACAGCCCCGATTGCCTCTCCAAGCCATTCCATTCCTCCAACTCCCAATCAAGCCTACCTTCCCAAAAAGGAACCTTGGATGCTTAGCCGTGGCATTGACTTTTCAATTTCTTCCATCAAAGCAAAGAAGGACAAGGTTAGCCAATGTGACCCATTTCCCGAAATTGCAAACCCCTTTACCTATCCAAAATCTCGAACTGTCAAGAAATGGTTTGATTATGGTGGCAAGAAATCTTGCAGGATTAGTTTTCTTTGCCTATGAAGAGTGGAAAGTGTCAAGGAATTCATCAACCTCCCATTTTGTTCACCAAATCCCATCATTCCCAAAATTCATCACTCCCAATACACTTATTGATTGGGAAATTCTCTTTAGCCAACTTCTCTCTCCATCACTCAATTCTTGTCTCTTCATGCCAAAAGGTCTAGTTTTCACCTTGTGCATTGAACTTGCCAAATCATTCTTTCTCTCTCTGTTTGAACAGAAGTGTGCCCTTATGCTTTTGATAAGCAAAATTGTCAATATCTTTCCCCCAACCCTAAATCCAGGCATTGAGCCCTATCTCTCACCCTTCATCTCTGTTGATCCCATTCTCTTCAACTCTCCCAATGAAAACTCTCACTTCATGAAACTGATCTCTATTCTTGAGATCAAAGAGTTCAGAGAATCCATAGCTGTCAGCCAAAACAGAGCCAACAGTGTTATTGATCTTTCCTCAGACTCTGACAGTGATGATGATGATCCTTCAAGCCCTGATCAAGACTCTCCAATAATAATTCCATCTTCTACCATTTCCAACCCTCCTCAACAATCCTTTCATATGTCCCCTGTTCCTCAAGCCCCAGTTCATATGTCCCCTGTTCCTCAACCAGATCCATCCCTTGTGCCCAAGAAAAGCAAGAAACCAAGGAACAAGAAGAAGCATCTGTGGGGCACAATGAGAATAAGAAATGATCAGATGCCTCTTACAAGGGCCCAACTGAAAGCAAAGGAAGATAAGTTCTTCAAGTATGATGAGAGGATGACTTGGGAATGGAACAATGAGTTCTATTACAGAGGAGTTGAACCAGAAATTAGAAGAGAGCTGGAGGAAGAAAGAAATAAGCTCCTTTCAGCAAGGCAAGAAAGAGAAGAATTCTATGATCAACTTGCTGATGACTGAATTGTATTTTGTTGACATTTTTTGTGGTTGAAACAATCTATTTTGTTTGTTTTTGTGTTTTTATGGCTGTAATATGTGAACTTCTCTCATCTTGAGATCAAATCCAAGTATTTCAATCTCATTCTGATTACTTGTGCATGATATGAATCCCTGAATTATTTCCTTCATTAGTATTTCTCTTATCATTAACTATGTTCTAAATAGATCTTCCTTTACCAAAAAGGGGGAATTTGTTAGGACCTAACTTTGATCAAAGTCTTAGTTATTTGGTTTTGATAAAGGAATATATATATAGAACAGGGTTTATATCAAAAGAGGAAATCTGTTATATTCATCTTTCAGGTTTATCCGACGTATGAGTCTGACAGTTATGATTCTATCTTATACATTGGTTACATTCAATCAATAACATGAATTATATTCCCTCTCTTAACTATCAAGATCATCAAGTGCATCTCAGTCCTTATTAGAGAACATCTCTGATAGCTAAGCCTTAGTATGATCTGACAGCTAAGACTTCATTTCCTCTGATAGCCATCACTCTGTCTCATTCTCTGCTACCACAATCTCAACCAAGGTGGAACCTGGATCTTCACATCTGTCAAAGTTCACAATTGAAGACCAATGAAGACCAATGAAGACCACTGAAGACCTTCTGGAAGCTCTCAGCTCAAGCCACAGCTCAAACCAGCTCATGAAGACCTGCAAGTGGACAAGTGGGGCAAAGACCAGTCAAGGCTCATTAATGTAGCTGCAACAGTCATATTCCAACGGCTACATTGAAGGGTATAAATAGAGGAGTTCATCCTCTACACAAAACACTCTTGAAAAATACTCTTTTTCACAGTCCAAAACCTTTCCCTTACACCAACACACACCTCCTGTAATCCACACACACACTCACCAATCCCTACCCTTTAAACCCTGTTCCAAACCAAAACCCTCACCCCTAAACCTCTGCTTCAACAACAAACAACCCTAGTGTGTTAATTCACAAATTCCAAAATCCTAAGACTGTACTTTAGGTGTAAAATTAGTTTGTAAACACTCAAGACTGTACTTTGAGTGTATTAATTGTTTTGTAAAATCTTGAGACTGTACTTCAAGTTGTAAAAACACTTATGACTGTACTTTAAGTGTATCCCTAGTTGACTGTACTAATTAGGAAGAGGAAGTTCAAGGAACTTGCCTAAATCAATCATTTGTAATTCTTGTTTATTAAAGATTATAATAAAATTGATCTCACTTGTCAAGATTGACAGTGGGGGTGGATGTAGGAGGAGTGAACTCTAAACCACTTTAAATTCTCTGTGTTATTATATTTCTGCAAACACATTCACACACTTGCATTATTTCTTTGTGTTCTTTATCCTTTCATTATTTCAAGCTTCACTTATTCCGCTGCACAATTCAACAAATATCTGACAGCTAAGTCAAACCATAGCTGTCTGATCATGAGCATTCTTGGGCCTTACAGAGATTCTACATCAGGTGCTCTGCCTTTAACTCTCTCCATTGCTAATTCTTCTCATTTAACTCACAAGTCTTTGCATACATCTGACTGGATCATTGACTCTGGAGCTACTGATCACATCACAAATTCTTTTGATTCTTTAATCAATCCAATTTCTTCACAAACATTTGTTCTTCTTCCTAATGGACAGACTGCCAAAATCACTCATAAGGGGACTGTCAAACTTACTTCTTCCATAATTCTTTATGATGTTCTCTTGATTCCTGAGTTTCAATTCAATCTTATTTCAGGAAGTAAGTTATCCAAAGACAGTAACCTTTGTCTTCTTTTCTATCCTTCCTTCTGTATATTGCAGGATTTGGTGGAGAAGAAGGTGATGGGGATTGGCAATCTGGAATCAAACCTGTATAAGTTGATGCTGCATAACAATAGTTCTGGTTATACTTGTTCTTCAACTGTTCTTGCATCTTCTAGTGATTCTAATCTCAGACTTTGGCATCATAGATTAGGTCATTGTTCTATATCTTCTATTGGTCATATTTCTGATATTACTTGTACTAGAAAAGACTCCTCAAAATTCATTTGTGATACATGTCATTATGCAAAACAAACAAGAGTTCCATTTCCATTAAGTATGTCTCATTCTTTAGTTCCTTTCTCTTTAATACATTGTGATGTGTGGGGTCCCTACAAACACCCTACTTTGAATGGTTGTACTTCATTTCTCACATTTGTGGATGATTGTACTAGAAGTACTTGGACTTATCTTCTTCACTCTAAGTCTCAAGTTTGTTCATTTCTTGACTACTTTATCAAATATGTCTCCACTCAATTCAAAGCCACTGTTCAAACAATTAGATCAGACAATGGCTCTGAATTTTTCAACACTGATATCAATGCTCTTTTATCCCCACTTGGTATCATACAACATAGCTCTTGTGTTCAAACACCTCAACAAAATGGGAGGGTTGAAAGAAAACACAAACATTTCCTAGAAATTGCTAGGGCCCTTAAAATTCATGCGAATCTTCCTATCAAATTCTGGGGGGAATGTATTCTTACTGCCTCCTATCTCATTAATAGATTTCCATCTGTGACTCTGAACAATAAGTCTCCATATGAACTTCTTCTTGGTCATGTTCCATCCTACTCTCATTTAAAAGTCTTTGGTTGTCTCTGTTTTGCCTCAACTCTCAAAACTCACAGAGACAAGTTTGCTAATAGAGCCTCAAAATGCATATTCATTGGATATCCTTTTGGAAAAAAGGCATACAAATTGTATGATCTTGAAAATCATAAAGTGTTTCATAGTAGGGATGTGCATTTCTATGAAGACACATTTCCCTTTCAAGCTTCTTCCAAAGATGCTTCTTCCTCAGATGCTTCTGTTCACACTTCATTGCCTTCTTCATTATCTCCTTTTGATGTTTCTCTTGATGACTTCTGTGACTCTTCTTCTATATCTCCACCTTCTACTAATTCTCCCATACATGTTTCTTCTCCTCCTATACATGACTCTTCTTCTCCTACTATTCCTTCTTCTATTCCTTCTGTCAGGCCTACTAGAACTAAGGTTGTTCCAGCAAAATATAGAGATTATACAGGTTTACCTGCTCAATTTCAGTTTCCTTCCTCATCCTCTTCTTCAACTGTAAGTACTTGTCTCTATCCTCTTTCAAATTATCTCACTTATGACAACATTTCTCCTACATATCACTCTTTCATTTGCAATATATCTTCTGTTGTGGAACCTTCTTCTTATAAACAAGCTATTAATGATCCTAAATGGTGTGATGCAATGATTTCTGAGCTAAATGCATTAGAACTAAATGGCACTTGGATTATTCAAGAACTTCCTCCTGGGAAGAAAGTAGTGGGATGCAAGTGGATTTTTAAAGTCAAATATAATCCTGATGGTTCTTTGGATAAATACAAAGCAAGATTGGTTGCAAAGGGTTTCACTCAAACTTATGGTCTTGATTACTTTGATACCTTTGCACCTGTGGCTAAGATGACCACAGTGAGAGTTTTTCTTGCTTTGGCTGCTTCCAAAAATTGGCATTTGTCACAAATGGATGTTAGTAATGCATTTCTTCATGGTGATTTGGATGAGGAGGTCTACATGTCTCTACCTCCTGGATATTCTGTCCCTTCATCATTCATTGCTTCTTCCTCCAAAGCTACAGTGGTCTGCAGACTTATAAAATCTCTCTATGGGCTTAAACAAGCCCCCAGACAATGGTTCTCAAAATTCTCCACCACTCTTCTGGAATATGGTTTTGTTCAGTCCAAGAATGATCATTCCTTATTCATTCTTGCTACTGACTCTTCCTTTACTGCTCTGTTGGTATATGTGGATGATATTCTGTTGGCTGGTTCTCACTCAGAGGTGTTAGATAATGTCAAGTCTTATCTACACTCTAAATTTAATATCAAGGATCTTGGAAAGTTGAAATATTTCCTTGGTATTGAGGTGGCTAGGTCTTCTGATGGCATTTGCATCCATCAGAGAAAATATGCTTTGGATATTATTAAAGATACTGGGCTTCTTGGTTGCAAACCTTCTAAGGTTCCCATGGAATCTAATCATCAATTGTCAGCTGATAATGGTGACTTATTTGATCAACCTGATTGTTATAGAAGATTAATAGGAAGACTCATTTATCTCACTATCTCCAGACCTGATATTTCTTATGGAGTTCATATTCTGAGTCAGTTTATGGCCAAGCCAAGAGTTCCTCATTACAATGCTGCCTTGAAGTTGGTCAAGTATTTAAAGGGTTCTCCTGGTCAAGGGCTTTTGTATTCTTCTATTGGTTCTCTCACTTTAGAAGCTTATTGTGATGCGGATTGGGCATCTTGCCCAACCACTAGAAGGTCCATTTCTGGTTATTGTGTCCTTCTTGGTGGTGGTTTAGTCTCTTGGAAGGCTAAGAAGCAACCTACTGTAGCTAGGTCATCTGCAGAGGCTGAGTATAGGGCCATGGCAAATGCTTGTTGTGAGTTAACTTGGCTGGTTTCTTTACTGCAAGATTTTCAGGTTTCAAATGTGCTTCCTATTCCATTATTTTGTGATAATAAGGCTGCCATTCATATTGCTTCAAATCCAGTGTTCCATGAAAGAACAAAGCACATTGATATTGATTGTCATCTTGTCAGGGATAGAGTGAAAACTGGGTTTGTTAATCCTTCTTTTATCTCTACTAAGCTTGCTGACATTTTTACAAAAGCCCTGTGTTCCACCCAATTATTGCCCTTTCTGATAAGCTACAAGCTTTAAATATATTTAAGCCTTCTAGCTTGAGGGGGGATATTATGGAAGAGGATATGAAAGAGACTTCTCCAACTGATTCAGTTTCAACAAATGAGCAAGTTGCACAAGCTATTGTAACTGATGTAACTGATGTAAATGTTAGTTAGCTTTCTGTTAGTAACACTGTTAAAGTTTAACAGAGTTTGTTAGAAGAGTTTGTTAGAATAATGTCAAAGGAGGTTGTATATATAGATAGCCTGTTGTATTCTCTGTTAAACATGATATGAAATAATATTCAGTTTACAACACCTTAATTTCTCTATACTCTCCATCTTTTTTTATAGGTGATTACTGATATTTTATATTATATTTTGAGCAAAAGTGATTACTGATTTTGAGTTCTGGAAGTGCTTGTGATCATAATTTAATTATGTTCTGCATGGAGATAATCATTTGTTGCAGAATTTAAATATCATAAGAGTAAAATCTATGAAGGGATCATTGAAACAATATTTACAATTACTCTATGATTTGAGTATTGTATTTACAGTATATACAAGAATCATAAAAGGAGATGATTACATGCAAAAAAAAAATATTTAGAATTTTTCTACAAGACATTTACACAATCTATGCCTGATCAGATATACAATAATGTTTTTTTGGCCGATTTCCTCTAGGGCCCATTGGGGGAGATTTAAACTCAATTTAGAAAAAAACATTTAGTTAATTCCCCAGACACCCCTCCGCCTAAAGGGAGCGATCGCCCCATAACATGGCACGATCGCACAGTGTGACGGGTGGTCTTATAAGTTAATTATAAGACAAATTTTTCAAACAAAAAAATAAAAAATTTCAATAATAACCACAAATTGCTCTCATAATTTACACAAAAATCAAAAATTTCAATAATAACAACGAATTGCTCTCATTATTTACACATTTACAACTCTTATAAATTAATTATAAGAATAAATCTCCTCTTATAATTAACTTATAAGACTATTTTCTCTCATAATTTATACATTTACAACTCTTATAAGTTATTTATAAGACTGAAATTGGAGGAGTGAGCGATCGCGCCATGTTGTGGGGCGATCGCACCCAAAGACCAGAAGCCACCGCGCGATCGCACCATGTTGTGGGCCGATCGATCGCTCCCAATCAGGCGGAGGGGTGTTTAGATAAATATGCAGGCACATCAAAATGCATAAGTTGGTACAGTCTTCTCAACAATCACGCATCACCGATAAAAAAGTTGATGAGCTCCGTTTGTTGATAACTCGGGGATTCATTACAGTTGGAATGGTGGCGATGTCGGTGATAGTGAGTAGCCTATTTTGGTTTATTATGTATATAATAGTTAAAAAACATGGAAAAATTTTTCCATGTTTTTTAACTATTATATACATAATAAACCAAAATAGGCTACTCACTATCACCGACATCGCCACCATTCCAACTGTAATGAATCCCCGAGTTATCAACAAACGGAGCTCATCAACTTTTTTATCGGTGATGCGTGATTGTTGAGAAGACTGTACCAACTTATGCATTTTGATGTGCCTGCATATTTATCTGAAAACTTAAAACCAAATCTTCATGAAATTTCTTCAATTTCCGAGCATACTGAAACCTCCTTATTAACTAAGATGCATGATCTTACAGTAGCACAAGTTTCTAGGAGGTTTTTGCCTCTTTGCAATAAATCCACATACACAAACATTGAGCTATCCTCTGGATAGCCCAATGTTTGATATGATTGATCTAGTGCCAAAATCATTGGCTCGATTTCTTCTATTCTTTTCACAATCTTCTTCGATATAGGCTTAAACTGCACAGCAGTTTTTAGAGCTTTAATAGATCGTGATAGCGATTCAGAAAATATGCTTCCAAGAAGTTGTCCCCCAACAAATTCAGCAGCCATCTTGACACTTCAAAACAAAAAATCTATCAGAAAAAAGGAAAGGAAAAGAGATGTGGGTAGAGGAAGCCTTGGATGAATGGATTCTGATGTGAGCTTCTAACCTAATGAGATATATATAGGAAATTTCAAGTAGAGAATTTAATAGAGAATATATTGGATTTAATATCTAACAAAAACTTTTAGTAATTAATTTATGTCATGCTTTAATATTTAGCACAAAATTTTAGTAATCAATTTAGAACATGCCTCAATGTCTAACATTAATTTCTAACTAACATATGGAAGCAAAGGCATACATACACATCCAGGCAGGTGAATATTATCAATAATAACAACAACAATAATATCATGATCCCAAAATGATTTAACGTCGATTAACATGAATCATCATCGTATGAATCGTCAATATAACATATATCGCATTTAATATCAAACAATTTTTAGTGATTGATATTTAAAATGCTTTAATATCTAACAATATTTTAGCAATTGCTTTAATATCTAACATAATCTTTTAGTAATTAATTTCTAACTACAATGTTTTGGTTAAATATATGTCACAGATGTATCATGGTAAGACCATAAAAGGAATCAAAAGAACGTACCTGCAGCTGCCCACCCCATATTATTAAAGCACAGAAGCCAAGGTACAAAGAAACAGGCGCCTTTGTATACGTACAAAACGAAAACAACAATTTATATTCAAAAATATAACAAAGTCAAACAATCAACATACATATAAGAATGAGAATTACTTATGTTTCCATGTGCACACATAACTAAACAATAACATCACTTGGGTTGTGAAAGTTTCGTGTAGCTAGGAAATTTTAATCACCCAACAGACAACAGATATGAGTACAGATGTGTCTCACAACTGTCCACACATCCACAGACAATGCATCGGAATAAAACAAATTAAAAACAATAACTCAAGAATTATTTACGCTTACTGATCTGAGAGATCAGCAAACTAGGCTTATGCCCAAAAACTTTTCACTATAAAAACTTTTGTTGTTTACAAAAACAAAGAAGTGAAAAACTAAAATATGAAAATACTAAATGAGTTCTAATCACCTTCTATGACAAGAACAACTCCCCTTTCCCAAGTAGGACCTATTCTAGTCAGAAGTAAAACAAAGAACTCTATGAAAATCTAGATGTGAGTTACGGATATAAGGCACAACCTTCACTCACAACCTAAATACACAATGTCGAAAACAGTGAAGAATAACTAATTTTCTCTCGTAAATTCCGTAGTTTCTCTTGTGCTGAATGCCTTATATTTATAATGCACCATGGAGAAGATCTTCACGTAATCAACATCTTCCTTTGTGAGATCTCTTTTCCTATAAGAAAACATAAACCACACTCACAAGGAAATAAACTATTAGTGGGTTAGTCCTAATATAAAACTATGTACATAAATAAAAGATATTTACTTTATTTACAATTCCTAGTCAAAGTAGGACAATAATAAATCTTCCATGAAAGTCCCAAAATCTTCTTACCATATAGAAGTCTTTTGAAACAAGGAAACACGAATTTGTTCCCTACAAAGCTCACGCTTTCAATCTCCCCCTATTTTGGACTTTCTGGTCAAAACCAAAGATTTATAGACATCACATTTTGTGACCACAGAATATAGACAAAGGCATAACCATAACTCCCCCTGAATGGATGTGTGTCCAGATGTGTATACACATCCACACATAAAAACTGCATAAACCAAGTTAGAGCAGAATAGCAGCAGTTCATTAAGCAAAAACAAAAACAATCATTCAGCAACATCCTAATTAAAGCTATTACAACTCATTGTTTTAAAAACTAAAAACTAAAGCAGAAATTAAAAATTGTCTTAACAACCATCAGAGTAAGGGCTTTAAGATTATTGGCATGAGCAGTGGAGGTATGAACTTGAGCTTCAGCAATTGCAATCTCAGCATCCAAATCCTTTATTTGAGCATCAAAAGGATCTTCAGATGTGGGTTCAGTTGTGTCCACATCTGGCATAGCAATTTCAGGGACATAACCTAAAGGGAGATCAACATATCTTTGTTTAGGGTCTAGAAGGGTTTTGGTCTCCTTAAACAAATCAAACTTTTCAACCTTTTCTTCATTTTTCTCAGCCTTAACACCATTTGCAACCAAAATTTGAGAGATTGGAGAGGGATAGGGTAAAGACCACTTCTTAGAGGGTGACTCTCCGTAGGCACACATTTTCCTAAAAATGAAATCTCCAAAATTGATATTTCTATTAATGCCCAACCTATAAAGAAGATCAGCTTGCACCCTAGTCACAGAGGTTTTGTTATTCGAGGGGCAAAGGTTGGCAGCAAGGATAGTATGGAGAAAGCAATAAAGAGAGTATAAAGAACCACTTCCCAAATATTTTGGCTTTACAGGCCAAGAGGTTACTTTGCCATGAGTGATGGCAGACACAACTTCTTCATCAAACACACCAACCAACTGATCCACAGAATTATCCAAGCCAAGAAAATCATTGATTACAGCAGGGGAAAAGGAAACAAACTTTCCTCTAACATAGACAGAGAGGGGAGAGTAGCATCTATCTAGTCCTTTAGTAAGGTTGGCATAAAATTCATACACCATCTTAGGATAGAATGGGAGAGGGTGATCCATAGTTAAAAACAAGCCTCTCTCTTCAAAAAATTTATCCATTCCTAATTTGAAGAAAGTTTCCCTATCTCTTTTCATCTCCACAACAAAAGCCTTATTAGAAATCAGACCAAACCTTTCAGAGGCATCCTTGGTTAAAAATTTCTTAGAAAAGGGTTTAGGGGCAGGAGTAATGGAAAGAGTTGAAGAAATACCCTTATCAGCCTTCTTTCTGGTGGATGTGCGTCTGGATGTGTGCACATCTTCAGACACATCCTTTGCGGGAGCTTGCTCTTTGACAGATTCTACCTCTGTCTCATCACCAGAAGAGGTATCCTTTTCTTGGTCATCCTTTTCTTGTTCAATCTCATCCCTTCCCAGCTTGAAATTGACATCTGAGGCAGTATCATCACTATCATTGCTAGACTCAGAATCATAAGCTTCTTCTTCAATGGGCTCTAGGTCTGTAGCAGCCACCTTTTTCTTTCCTTTCAACTCCATCAAAATATTTGCTAAAGGCTCCTCATCACTAAACACAGAAGAGTCATCAACGGGATTTGTATCCTCAGGGACGGAGCATCAAGAGCAGGAGTCGGAGCATCAACTACAGGAGTAGGGGTAGGAATGGGGATAATAGGATCAGATGGCTAAACAGGAGAGGATGGAACAGGATCAATGGGTTCAGCATGGGGAACAGTTTCAGAAGTAGTAATAACAGGGTTAACAACTGAGGGAGGAGGATTTGAAGATTAAGCCCTAGTTCTAACAAGAGGAGCAATTACCTCTTCTTCTTCTTCTTCTTCTTCTTCTTCGAGAGTAATGGCGGTAGAGGGCTTCCCACCTGGTTTCTTCAGGTTCTTCAGCTTGTCAGCCTCTGACAATTTCCTAACCCTATGCGATCGTTGTAGATTGCGTTGGGGAACGGGGTTTGCAGCATGGCCCAGGGGTTTTGCTGGAGTCAGCTTCCACTTTTTAGTTAAAGAGGGTTCAACAGAGGATGGAACAGGGGCGACAATCGATGGTTGTAAAACCGGAGAGATTGGAACATTAGGGTTTTCAGAAGTTGGTGGAACGGATAAGGGTTCCAATGTAGGAGATTTTGAGGGAGATCGTTCCATTGAAGAGCTAGACGAGGATGATGGAGGAGGAATTTCGGCAAGAAACATAGCAATAACAGGGTTGGTGGTAACGGGAGCTTCAGCAATGGCGATTGAAAGGGGCTCAATATCTAGGACATCTTCCTCACGAATGTTTGAGTGATCAGCCATTTAAACTAAGCAAGAGCGTTAGGTTGAACAGTGTTGGTGAATTAATTGCAATGTGTGTGAAATTGTGTGCAGAAGGAAGGAAGAACAAAAGGTTTTAGCAAGGGTTTATGGGGGATGGGACGGACGTGAGGTCTAATAAATACTCACAGCTCCCCCTTTCCAACTGAAACTTGGAATCCTTCTCCAAAAAGGTCTCACATAACCAAAATACCTTAGGAGTCCTTCAATGGCTAGAAACCTTTGAGATTACCACACACAACCACTTTCTAAGAAATAGGGGATCAAAATAAAACAAGATTTTGAAAGATTTTTATGGAAACAAAAATAATTAAGCCATATCTTTATTTTAAAAAAAGAATCCCAATCGAATTTTTCAACCTTTTCAAACAAGGAATGATACACACCTTTTTCTTTCATGAGAGATATTGGAGATCAATAACCTATAAAATCAAAGAATGAATTAAGAAAGAAAATTAATTAACTAGTATATTTAAAAAGCTCCTATATGTCCAAAAAAAATGCAGTATGCCTAGCATGATGCAAACACACAGGTGATGGAAATATTCTCAGCTTATGGATGTGGCATAGGATGTGAGTCACATATGGGGACACATTTAGATCACAAAAAGTCAATGAGCAATAATCCAATCTGCACAGCCTCTAGGATGCATCCACCAATTTTTTTGTTGTGGATTTTTACATTGTGAGTAGCTTTCACTTTACTTGATCCCAAAGATAGCCCTTTTTCCCAATGATCTTGTCAAGTTTGATTTCAAGTTTTCTTATGAGAATCACTTGATCACAATGGTCTGGCTTCATACTAAGGGTGAAGCAGCTGTTTCTCACATATATTTTTTCTTTTTATAGCACCCAATGTGAGATACCTAGGAAGGTTATATCAAGTCATCAAAAGATGACATGAACATGAAGTGCTCACAATTAAGTGATCAAAAATAATGTTAAAGATGAAGACTCACAAGTGACCACACTGAGAAATTTCGTGCTAATGCATGATATATTTTTTTTTGATTTTTGATTTTTTATAAAAAAAATTTCTGTTAATCTAAAATACAGATGTGTTAGAGGATGTGAGACACATTTGTGCTCACAACCTTAGATATCATACAAACCAAGAGACTTTCTCAAGGAGGAAAATCTCTCCAAATCTAATGCTTTTGTAAATATATAAGCCAATTGATTTTCAGTCCCAACAAATTTCAGACACACAGTTTTTTGTTCTACAAGATCTCTAATGAAATGATGTCTAATATCAATGTGCTTTGTTCTAGAATGTTGGACAGGATTTTTAGATATGTCCAAGGCACTTTTGTTATCACAAAAAGCAGTCAAAAGTTTGCTATTTAATCCATAATCTTTCAACATTTGATTCATCTAAAGCAGTTGTGTGCAACAACTCCCAAGGGCAACATACTCAGCTTTTGCAGTGGATAAAGACACACAATTCTGCTTCCTACTATACCAAGACACAAGGTTATTTCCTAGGTAGAAACATCCACCTGTGGTACTCTTTTTATCATCACTAGAAACATCCAGCCCAATCAGAATCTGTGTACCAAACCAAATTGGTGTTTGTTTCTTTAGAGTAATGCAGTCCTAGGTTCACAGTCCCACTTACATATCTAATGATTCTTTTCAAGGCTTTCAGATGGGACACCTTAGGATTGGCTTGGTATCTTGCACAGAGACACACACTGTACATAATATCAGGTCTACTTACAGTGAGGTAAAGCAGACTTCCTATCATACTTCTGTACAGTGTTTGATCAACACTCTCACCATCAGAATCATGACTTAGCTTTTTGGAAGATCCCATTGGTGTTCTTTGATGTGAAGAGTGTTCAAGCTCAAACTTTTTCACAAGATTCTTGGCATACTTAGACTGTGAGATGAACATGCCATCTTTAAATTGTTTAATCTGTAGACCTAAAAAAAAGTTCAACTCACCTACAATACTCATCTCAAATGTGGAAGTCATGCTATCCACAAACTCAGCTAGCATAGGGTCAGAGTTTGACCCAAACACAATATCATCCACATAGATTTGTGCCACAAGAATCTCCTTTTTATTTCTCCTCACAAATAATGTTTTGTCAACCTCACCTCTCTTGAATCCTAGATGAAGCAAATGGTCAGTCAACCTAACATACCAAGCTCTAGGGGCTTGCTTTAGCCCATACAGAGCCTTTTTTAGCTTATAAACATGGTTAGGATACTTGGAGTCCACAAAGCCTTTAGGTTGTTCAATATAGGCTTCCTCATTTAACATCCCATTTAGAAAAGCACTCTTAACATCCATTTGATGAAGAGTAATCTTGAGATAGCAAGCAATGGCTAACAGAAGCCTAATGGACTCAATCCTAGCAACAGGAGAAAATGTCTCCTCAAAATCAATTTCCTCAATTTGAGTGTAACCTTGAGCAACTAACCTAGCTTTATTTCTAATGATCACACCTTGCTTATCAGTTTTGTTCTTGAAAATCCATTTAGTTCCTATGACATTACCATGTGAGGGTCTAGGGACAAGAGTCCACACCTCATTCTTTTCAAATTGAATCAACTCATCTTGCATAGCAAGAATCCAGTCAGCATCTTTCAATGCTTCAGCAACATTCTTAGATTCAATTTTTGAAACAAAACAACAAAAGCTTACCTGGGAGTATGCTGAGGAGTAACTCCATAAACCAGCTATATTTCTATAGTCCACTTTGTCCTTTTGTCTAGTTCTCACTTGAGCATGCACATCTCCCACAACTTGTGAAGTGGGGTGGTTTTTCTGGATTTTAGAGGGAATATCCTTTGATCTATCCACACACCCATCCACATTACCTTCTGGAGCATCATCCTGATCAGAATCAGAGGAACTGTCCTCAGTTACAGGATTTTGAGTGGATGTGGGAGCAGATGTCGGTTCAGATGTGGAATCAGATGTGTCCACATTCTTGGTTACATCCTTATCAGGTTCAGCAGATTTTTCAGCACTGGCAGCATCTGTTGGTTCTTCATCACCTATTTCTGTATCTTTTCAGTCCAGTAAGCAACCTGAAACATCATCCTCAGCAGTCTTAAGGTTAAGATTAAGTGAGTCATCAAAAATAACATTAGCAGATTCCATAATGGTCTTAGTTTTGAGATTAAAAACTTTGTAAGCTCTACTATTAGTGGAATAGCCCATGAAAATTGCTTTGTCACTCTTTGAATCAAACTTGGACAGATATTCTCTATCATTGAGAATATAACAAACACATCCAAACACATGAAAATATTTCACAGTTGGCTTCTTTCCAAAGAGGATTTGGTATGGAGTGACTGTGCTACCAATCCTTAAAAACACCCTATTGTCAATGTGACAAGCAGTGTTCAAAGCTTTTGCCCAAAATTTCTTGGACAGGTTTTTAGAAATTAGCATGACCCTAGCCATTTCTTGCAGAGTTCTATTCTTTCTTTCAGCAATTCCATTTTGCTGTGGAGTGATTGGAGCAGAAAACTCATGAGTGATTCCCTTAGAATTGCAAAAATTAGTGAACATTTGATTCTCATATTCAGTGCCATGGTTAGACCTAATTCTCACAGTCTTAAGACCATAAAGATTTCTCACCCTTTTGTACCAATTCTTGATTTCTCCAATTGTTTCTGACTTTTCTCTTAAGAACATTACCCAAGTGTACCTAGAATAATCATCAACACACACAAAGGCATACTTTTTCCTAACAAAGCTTTCTACTTCAATAGGTCCCATTAAGTCAGTATGAATCATCTCCAAACACCTAGAAGTGAAGCATTGTTGGACCTTTTTATGTGATGCTTTTGTTTGCTTTCCCTTTTGACATGAACCACAGACATCAGGGTTCTTGAAGTTCAGATTAGTGAGGCCATTAATAGCTTCAAACTTTTGAAGTTCTTCCAGAGTTCTACAGCTAGCATGCCCTAATTTTTGGTGCCACATATTGACATCATTAGCTTTTGAGCTTAGGCAAGAAAGATTGTCACCAAATTGGTAACAATTATCAGCAGATCTAGGACCAGTAAACACACAGGTATTATCCTTATCAAACACTTCACACAAGTGCTTATCAAACTTCACATAAAGATCATCATCACATAGTTGACTGATGCTTATCAGGTTGGCTTTCAAGCCTTCCACATGGTCACATTGTGCAGTTTTGGGAGACCCTTGACATCTAGGGTTTCTTTTCCAACAATTTTTCCTTGAGCACCTCCACCAAAGTTCACTTTCCCTCCATTAATCACTTCATAGTCAAGAAGGACTGCTTGGTTTCCAGTCATGTGCCTAGAGCACCCACTATCAAAATACCAAGAGCCAGAGACAGTACTCTTGAGGGAGGAGTAAACAACATTGCAGGTGGCAATTAGTTTGGCCACCCACTGCTTTACAGCTTTCCTTTTGGGTTGCAGAGGTCTCAGATTACCAGGATGTGTGTTAGGATGTGCATACATCTTCTCACACATCTGAGGCTGATTGAAGTATCCAGATTTTTTGTCAGCCTTGAGTTTGTAACAGAAGGGTCTAATGTGACCAGGAGCTAGGCAGTAGTGGCAGATGTAGTGCCTCTTCCTAGGTCTTTTCTCACTCAAAATGACTTTTTCTTTAAAAACTTGTTTTTTCACACTTTTGAGGTAGAAGCCTCACATCCCTCCTTTACAAAATTATTTTCAAAGCCCAAACCAATTTTGTTAAGCTGACCAACAGTGACAGCTTCATCAAGTTTAATTTTACTATTGGTCCACTTGGTAATAGTGTTTTCAGCTTTTTCACATTCATTTTTGAATTTTTCAAGCTCAACTTCTCTTTTGGTTATAAGGATTTCATGTTTAGAAATGTATCTTTTTGAACATCATTTTCCTTTGAAAGTACATATTTTTCATCTTCACAAGTAGCCGATTTATCAGAAAGAGATTTATTTACCTTAACAAGTACCTCAATGTTGTCCAATCTTTTCATCCAATCTGTATGCAACTCCTTGTATGTTGCAAAAAGTTCCTCATAGGGGATGTCCCTCTCTTCATCTTCAGAATCTTCTTTTACTGTGAAATAATTCAGCACCAGGTTAGATGTGTCACCAGATGTGTACACATCTGAAACCACATCCAAATATTTTTCAGGAACTTCATCTTCTATCTCTGCACAGAAAGCATTAAACATAGAATGGCAATTGATAATATACATGTTAGCCACTTCATCTTCATCCTCACTGTCACTAAGGGTAGCAGTTAAGCTCATTCCCTTCTTTTTGAGTGTATTAGCACACTCATTGGCATAATGACCAAAGCCACGACATGCCCTACATTGAACAGACTCAGAGGATTTTTTATTTTCAAAGCTTGGTTTCTTGAATCCAGTGTCAGTGCTAGGTTTTGGTTTTTCAGGAGCACTGGGAGTAGGTCTATTAGGAAACTTATCCTTTTATTTTTCAGTATTGAACTGAATTTCTTTGAAATAAGAGCTACATCCTCTTCTTCAAGATTTGACTTGTCAATCTCAGAGGATAATTCCACAAGCTCTTTTGGAAGTGCAGCAACACTTTTGAGAGCAAGTCTGTGTGTTTTGTTCTTTTTCTGAGCTTCAAGGTTTAGCTCAAACACAGTCAAGATCCCTACGATTGTGTCTAGACCTACGGTATTGGTGTCATTTGTTTCCTCAATCACAGCCACTTTTATGTTGAACCTCTCAAGTAAGGTCCTCAAAATCTTACTCACAAGTCTTGCATTGGAGATTGATTCTCCTAGACTTGTGCACTCATTTGAAATCTCATGAATCTTAGCATCATATGAAGCAATGTCCTCAGTTTCTTCCATTCGAAGTAACTCAAACCTATCCATTAAAATTCTAAGCCTCGTAGCTTTAACACTTGGTGCACCCTCACATTGTGTTTGCAGAATATCCCAAGAAGCTTTGGCAACATTCTCATTAGTGATAAGCTTGTACATATTCCTAGAAACATGGCTGGAAATAGCACCCATAGCTTTAGAATTATAATTAGCCAAATGTATTTCATCAAGAGTCCATAGATTTTCAGGTTTTCTTTCGAAAATTGACTCACCACTACCAGATGCAGGCTTTTTCTCCACAGTAGGAGGTTTCCATGCAACAAGAATACACATCCAAGCTCTTTCATCAATACTTTTGATATAATTACGCATCTTAGACTTCCAAAGAGAGTAATTGGTGCCATCCAAGATAAGAGGCCTATTTTGGTGATTTTGGCATTCCATAATGACTACACTTTCTGGATCAACACTCAGTAATATATCGAGAGTTGGCTCTGATACCAATTGAAAGTTTCGTGTAGCTAGAAAACTTTAATCACCCAACAGACAACGGATGTGAGTACAGATTTGTCTCACAACTGTCCACACATCTACAGACAATGCAGCGGAATAAAATAAATTAAAAACAATAACTCAAGAATTATTTACGCTTACTGATCTGAGAGATCAGCAAACTAGGCTTACGCCCAAAAACTTTTCACTATAAAAACTTTTGTTGCTTACAAAAACAAAGAAGTGAAAAACTAAAATATGAAAATACTAAATGAGTTCTAATCACCTTCTATGGCAAGAACAACTCCCCTTTCCCAAGTAGGACCTATTCTAGTCAGAAGTAAAAGAAAGAACTCTATGAAAATCTAGATGTGAGTTACGGATGTAAGGCACAACCTTCACTCACAACCTAAATACACAATGTCGAAAACAGTGCAGAATAACTAATTTTCTCTCGTAAATTCCGTAGTTTCTCTTGTGTTGAATGCCTTGTATTTATAATGCACCATGGAGAAGATCTTCACGTAATCAACATCTTCCTTTGTGAGATCTCTTTTCGTATAAGAAAACATAAACTACACTCACAAGGAAATAAACTATTAGTGGGTTAGTCCTAATATAAAACTATGTACATAAATAAAAGATATTTACTTTATTTACAATTCCTAGTCAAAGTAGGACAATAACAAATCTTTCATGAAATTCCAAAAATCTTCTTACCATATAGAAGTCTTTTGAAATAAGGAAACAAGAATTTGTTCCCTACAAAGCTCACGATTTCAGGTTGACAACACAATTTAAATTAAAGAACCAACCCATGCCAAAATGAAAAACTAAAAGTGTACATAGTATACATAGTGTAGCACTTCTGATCCAGATATGTCAAAATGAGTACAACAGGAAAAAGCTGGAAAAAAATTGTTTAAGTCAAAAGGCGAGAGACGAGGAAGAGGTTCCTAGAAAATGCGAAAGGTGGGGCGGTTGAAAGGCGACTGAAAGACAGTAAAATACAATAAAAAAATAGTTAAATAATATATATGTAACATATACGTAGTATTGAACAAAGCTTTAACATATTATGAACAAGAATTTTTATTAAATTTAAGCTCCCAATTCCGCATGTAACAGCAACTTAACACAGTTAAAACCCCAAAAGTGAGAATTCTAAGTCAAAAACACATTTGATGTTTAAATCAGTAAACAAAACAAGTAATCGTTTAAAAGTGTGAACATAAGAGAATTTTAATTTATAGTTTCAAACGTATAACTCAATACCTAGAGATGAATATAATAGATACTTATAACTTCAAATAACAAAAGGAGCCCCAAAGTAAAGAAAAAAAATAAAGTAAATAAGTAATTAACAGAATAAAAATTCCAAACCTCCATTTAAAAAATTGAAATAAAGCAAGCTATCGGTAGTGCATTTATCACCCTTTTTATTGTCGTTTTGATTCGATTATTTGTTTATCGCACTTATTTTCTTTCGATTGCTCGAGAGAAACTACGAGTATCTTTCTTTCTCTTGACGCCATAAGCTATCTTTGCCCCATTGTTTCCCAAAACAACGCATTTTAAGTCAAAATATTAAAACGAACATTACAAAATAACCCATTTTAACATTACACATACGCCTATTGTTCCTTTTGACATAGGAGGATGCCATATGCCTCTTGTCATAACCAAGAAAGGTGTCACCCGGGACAAAAAGGCACATATCAGCTCGCCATGAAACCAAAAGGCGATAGACCCCTAAAGGCGCCAAAAAGGCGAGGCGAGTGAGGGAGACGCTAGCCTTTCAACCCGCGGGTATCTCTCCCGAACACCCGAGCATGAATGACCGGTTCATCCTGTGAGATGGGTTCAATTAGCCCGACAAATTCAACCCGCCTTCTGCATAAGGAGCCAGTCGAATACCCTTTTGACGGGTCAAACCCGAGTTGGATCGCTGGTAACTCGTTTGATTTGACAGCCCTAACTATAATGATAAAATGTGAAGAGCGAAGGATGCTTAGAATTGAAAAAAAAACAATGTCAAGAATTATTTGTTGTTCCTAACATTCTGATGGATAAAATTCTCGTGTAATAAAAAATTCTTGCAAATGTACAAGTTATCGAAGTAGCAATATACAAAAGTAAGGGTCGAACGAACCATAGAGATTTGTGTGTGAACAATTTGGTTTAGTTAGTGTAAAAAGTAACAAAAGGGGTTTAATTTTGGTTTTTATTATAACTAATGACAAAAAGTAATTAAACAAATAAAATAGCAAGTAAACAAAACAAGGAAGTAATTCAAGGATTAAGAAATAGTTCACGGATTGGATTCATAACATATTATGACTTTATGCTATTTAAATCATGTAAAGAAAGAATTCAATCTCATTCTTGGGTCCGTTCACAAAAGCATAAGGTTAAGATGTTAATATATTTCGCAAGGTCAATACCAACATTAAAACTCTAATATCGCTATCTTGTTTATAATTTCTGCAAGGTTAATATAAACATTCAAGAATTTCTCATTAAATCATAAGAACATAAAAACATAGATTTAAGTGAATTCCGCAAAGTCATCAATTGAATCTATTTTCAACAATGCTCAAATTACAAATCATTCATGCAAGTGCAATGATTCATACCCAAATAAATTCAAGAGGTCAAAGGTATATTCCACAAGATCAATACAATTGATCTCAAGAATGATAGTTAAAAATGTTGAGAAGAACAAATGAGAGAGATAGGAAAAATTAAAATCCTAGCATAAAGATCTAATATGTGCTACTACCAATCCGCAAGCTAAAGAATTTAGCTACTCATACCCATAGCAATAAATATAAGAGATAAAATTAAGAACATAAAACCTGAATTGATTGATGAAAAGTAAAATCCTTCAATCTTGATTACAACCTTGAAAAGTAGAATAAAAGCCTTCTCCAAAAAAGGATGCTGGCTTTACATATACTCCCTCCGTCCCACCGATCTTAAGAATATATTGACTTTTTTTTGTCAACTTTGAGTTGCTTTGACCAAGATTTTATAAAAAAATTATGATGCTAATAAAGATTTAAAAATTAAAAAAATGATTCACTATTAAAATACTTTCAATAAAAAAATTCAAATTTTTGTTAAGATTATCAAATTTTCTATAAAGTTTTAGTCAAAGTTATCAAAAGTTGACAAAAAAAGTCAATATATTCTTAAGATCGGTGGGACGGAGGGAGTATATACTAGGGAAAAAGGGAGGTGAAACTAGGAAAAACGGGCAGAATCCTCCTTTGAAAAGGAAGTCGAATTTTTGATTTACGGGGGCTGGGCGGTCGCCCACTTTGGTTCTGGACGGCCGACCACTTGTACAACAACTTTACGGTTTTTAATCTTGATTACAGCGGTCGCACAAGATCAACGGCGGTCGCCCAAGTTGGATTCGATTCGCATTTGCGCTTTAGCACTATACTTGCCAGCTTTGCACTTTAGTCCTTGAACTTTTCAGATTTTTACTTTGGCCCCTGAACTTTATAATATCAGATTCCTCCCCAATTTTTCATAATTCCAGTTTGGTCCTGAATTTCCAAAATAAGCTCAAATCCACCATTTTCTCAGTAATTTCACTTTAACCCCTGTACTTTCAAAACACTACAAAATACATTAAATTCTCAAGATTTCGAGCATCAGATAAGCTAGGAACATATCTTTTGAATGGGTAAAACCACATCCATCAAATACCCCCAAACTTATCTTTTGCTCGTACTCGAGTAAAACAAAACTAAAAAAAAATAAAAACTAATTAACTAATTAAAACAAAAGAAAATATTTTTGGATTGCTCAATTCATATAATAAGTCGTTGACACAACAAGTCTCTGATCTTACAACACACATAATCTACAAGAATTATCATGAACATGAGGCTATAATTACATGGATGTATCTAACTTATAATTCTCCACCACATAATGAAAGATGAATGAAATTTGAGAGATCATTGTTTCCAAAATGAGATATTTTATAGGGTCACTAACGGCATGCTTTAAATCAATGATAATAAAATAGATTTCTGCACAAGGGAAACTCATATGCATGTTTAAACAAAACTGTCAACCAGGCTACTCTTTAGGGATCAAATATGGCTTTATGGTTTGTAATGTATCGCGATAAACGCGGGCTAGGTTCATGGTTCCAAATGAAAGTAAGGACATATGAAGTCAAGCATGTAAAACTAGAATGTCTTCATCATACATCCTTACTTTGAAAGTTATCATTCCGCTCCATGTCAACCCATTGATTCAACCCCCAAACTTATAATTTTGCATACTTTCACTCCTAGGGTTGATCACCTTTCTTTCCTTTATGGTCACTTTTCACTTCAACATTAGAGAAGGCAAGGCTTTACAATCTTTTTTTTCTTTTATTCTCTCTCTCTTTTTTTTATTATTTTTTTTTCTTTGCTTTGCGCAAATATATCACGAAGAATGTGCATTCAATATTTCGCTCAAGCCCCTCTTTTCATTTCTTAACATGGTCCTTTTCTTTATTTTCAAGACCACTTTCCACTCAACCCTTTGATTTTCCAAACATCACCCCAAACATTCCCTAGTTTCACTTGTTTGAAAAAGTGAGAAAATAGTGTAGAAGTTAAAATGGCAGGACAATGAGGATATAAAAGAAGGCGAATGGTGGTCACAAAAGAAGGCGAATGGTGGTCTAAGATAACCTCCCACTTTGTGAGAGATTCCATTCTTTTAAAGCTCAAAGGGGGTTCTAGCGGAAATTTTTTATATAAGTGACGAGAAAGTTTAAGGCTCACAAATAGGGTTCAAAGAAAATAGCCAAATCACTTTCCGAATAGCCTAAAAAAAAAGTTTGATAATTATTTGTAAATTTAGAAATTTACGTACTACATTTGTCTGAAATAAATATAATTATGTTATTAAAATAATAAATAAGTTTTTATTTTTATAATTACAGTTAAGTTAGGGACTAATTTTAAATTTTGAACATGGCCTCTAAAATATTTGGACATGCCCTGTCCATTGGTAACCCTTCTCCAATCTTACTATTCTGGGCAGTTAAATGGTGTCTATAGTCCTAATTTCCCCACTAATCTGCTAAATTGGTTTAAATACTCCCTCCGTCCCACTTCAATGGATACCAAAAAAAAGGGCACACATATTAAGGAAAGGTAAGAGAGAGAAAAAGTGGAGAGAGAATGTTGTGAGTGTAAAAGTAAAATAGGAGAGAGAATGAGTGGGAGGAATAGTTAGGAGAGAGAATGTTGTGAGTGAAAAAGTAAAATAGGAGAGAGAATGAGTGGGGTAAATAGTGAAGATTCCTTTCCATTTTGGGTAAGTATCAATTGATGTGGGATGGACCAAAAAGGAAATAAGTATCAATTGAAGTGGGACGGAGGGAGTATACTAGGAATCCTCCAAATGATACATTTGTGGGAAACGACACCAAACTTAGGGTTTGAGATAAGTGATTACTCCATCCGTCCCATGATATACCTTCAATTTTTTTTTTGAGCAAAAGTGATTACTGTTTTTTGTTGGGATTGGAGTCCTAAACTACAAGGAAGAAAAGGGGCCTAAGTCAGAGGAGTCGGTGAGATCGAAGAGGAGTTCAAAACGGAGCAAAGTTTTCTGGAGAGCTGCGCGACCGCGCTGGTGGAGCTGCGCGACCGCGCACATGGGCCGAGACTTCATGGTTTGGCGGAATTCATTGAGGGCGACCGCGCTGGCTCGAGGGCGGCTGCGCTGACGCCGGGATTTCAGTAGCAGTTTTATTTTGTTTCCTATTTCGATGAGATCTCTTCTTAAACTGAGTTAGGGCTTCCTTGTATAACTATATAAGCATAATTTCGGCCTAGAACATATTGTAGTTGTGTAGCAACATATTAGAAGGTGTCTAATAACATATTGGCTTGGCAATTGCCCCCGGACGTAGTTCATGTGTTGAATGAACCGGGTAAACAACTCTTGTGTTCTTGTGTGTGTGATTATTTCTTTCTTGTGCGTGTGGGTGTGTTGATTTCTTTGTCTAGATTGCAACGGGGTATCACCAAATTCACAACAACTGGTATCAGAGCATTGGTTCGGAGGATTCAAAGTTTCATTAGTTGATTTTTTGAATCGCGTTCTTGGGGATTTTGGTGAAGCAGTCAGATGAAGAATTCAATCGAGAAATTCAACGGTGTGAATTTCACGTTTTGGAGGACAAGGATTGAAGACTACCTTTATTGTAAGGATCTTCATGGACCCTTGAAGGAGAAGCCCGAAGGCATGTCACAAGGGGATTGGGAGACGTTGGATCGAAAGGCGTTAGGAGCGGTAAGGAGTGCCCTAACTGACGACATTGCACGGAACGCTATGGAGGCCAAGACAACGGTGGAGTTGCTACAAACGCTGTCAGACATGTATGAGAAGCCGTCGAATATCAATAAGGTGCATTTGATAAAGAGGTTTGCGAATGCGAAAATGTCGAGAGGGCGACGGCGGCAAGTCATATCGGCAATTTCAAAGGTATGGTGGACCAATTGAAAAGTGTTGATATTACTTTCTTCGATGAAGTGCTAGCTTGTTTTCTACTAAAATCCTTGCCTGATAGTTGGGAGGTTACTGTCACAACGATTAGTACGTCGAAAACAGCATTGGTGTATACGAAGGTTAGAGATCTCATCCTTCAAGAGGAGTTGCGAAGGAAAGAGAAAAGGGGAGAATCTTCCGTAGATGGGGCTGCACTTAGGGTGGAGAGAAAAAGGGGAGGACCGAAAAAGGGGAAAAAGGTCAAGTGCTACAATTGTGGCGAATTGGATCATATCAGTTATGATTGTCCGGGAAAAGATGGTGGTGCACACGTGGTGGATGATGGTGGAGATGTATTGATCCTAGGAGAGGAGCAGTCGGGTGAAGATTGGGTGTTGGATTCGGGAGCTTCTTGTCATGCTAGTGGGGATGCAGAATCAATGAAGCGGTACAAAACTGGAGACTTTGGGGTTGTCTATCTTGGTGACGGTCAACCATTGAAGGTCAAAGGTAAGGGGGATGTGATGATGAAGACACCTAACGGGGCTGTTTTACAACTACACAACGTGATGCATGTTCTGGATTTGAGGAGAAGGGAGATTTCTATGGGACAACTTGACAGTGAAGGGTATGGTGTTTCTTTCATTGGTGGGTATTGGGAAGTCACAAAAGGGGCTAAGGTGTTGGCTCGTGGGGTTAAGGGGAAGATGTTGTACTCTACCTACAATGTCGATGTTCGTTCCGGTGGGAGCAAGAGGCTAAAGAACCGGCCTGTTGGTGTAAAAAGGGGAGACATCAAGAAACGCTATGTTGGGGGGGACTCAAAGTTGATCAACGTGGTGTGGAAGTCCAAATGCCCTAACAGAGAGCGGTTTCAGACCAAAATCAGACGATGCAAGAAACAAGGTGTGTCCGAGTTTCAAGGGGAAGCATTGCGAGGAAGGTGGGTCTGGAGGGAGAAGGCGAAGTTAGACTTGCGGGGAGAAATCAAGGTAGAAGCTGATTTGGGGAGGCAAGAATCATCTAACACGGAGAGGTTGAAACGTCCCTTGGTTTCAACTCGCCTTAGTACTTGAGGAGAGGAGAGGTAGTGTCAAGCCAATATGGAGGGGGAAATGTGTTCGAAGG
Organism: Adenophora triphylla var. japonica; assembly: GCA_022495995.1. Lineage (NCBI taxonomy): Eukaryota > Viridiplantae > Streptophyta > Magnoliopsida > Asterales > Campanulaceae > Adenophora > Adenophora triphylla. The sequence goes on along the minus strand of JAFEMH010002059.1, from coordinate 114,282 downwards.
TCTTTACTCCGTGGTGGGAGTTGATGGGTGATTCTATGTTTGTTAGTTTAGTCTCCGGTGGGAGATTGTTGGGATTGGAGTCCAAAACTATAAGGAAGAAAAGGGGCCTAAGTCGGAGGAGTCGGTGAGATCGAAGAGGAGTTCAAAACGGAGCAAAGTTTTCTGGAGAGCTGCGCGACCGCGCTGGTGGAGCTGCGCGACCGCGCACATGGGCCGAGACTTCATGGTTTGGCAGAATTCATTGAGGGCGACCGCGCTGGCTCGAGAGTGGCCGCGATGACGCCGGGATTTCAGCAGCAGTTTTATTTTGTTTCCTATTTCGATGAGATCTCTTCTTAAATTGAGTTAGGGCTTCCTTGTATAACTATATAAGCATAATTTCGGCCTAGAACATATTGTAGTTGTGTAGCAACATATTAGAAGGTGTCTAATAACATATTGGCTTGGCAATTGCCCCCGGACGTAGTTCATGTGTTGAATGAACCGGGTAAACAACTCTTGTGTTCTTGTGTGTGTGATTATTTCTTTCTTGTGCGTGTGGGTGTGTTGATTTATTTGTCTAGATTGCAACGGGGTATCACCAAATTCACAACATTTTTGAGTTCTGGAACATAATTTAATTATGTTCTGCGTGGATGATCATTTGTAGCAGAATTTAAATATCCTAGGAGTAGAATCTATTGAAACAATATTTACAATTACTCTATAATTTGGGTATTCCACTGCAAAAAAATGAATTGAGTAAATAGAGTATTTCATTTTTAGCAAAAAAAATATTGAGAATTTTTCTACAAAACATTTAGACAATCTATGCCTGATCGGATATACAATAATGTTTTTTTTTAACTATTACTCCCTCTGTTCCATATAAAAGACCCAAAAGGCTCATTTTGGTGTACATTACAAAAGGCAAAAACCCAAAAAGAAAAGTTTTTAATACTTATATATTCATGGAACCCACTTGTCATACTCACGTCATCTATCCACTTACTATTCTCTACCTCACTTTCTCTTTCCTACTTCACTTTTCATACTCACAACACTTATTCAACTATACACTTTCGTTAATTTTTATGCAAAAACCATTTTGTGCCTTTGTAATGAGACGGAGGGAGTATATACAATAATAAACCAAAATAAGCTACTCACTATCACTAACATCGCCACCATTGCACCTCCAACTGTAATGAATCCCAGAGTTATCAACAAACGGAGCTCATCAACGTTTCAATCGTTGATGCTTAATTGTTGAGAAGTTGTTAGGAAACAATGGCCTATAATTGCTATGCGAAGATGAACACAAATATAAAATAGAAATACGAAAACAATAAAAAGCAAGGAACACAGATATTTACGTGGAAAACCCCTCAAAACAAGAGGAGTAAAAAATAACGGGCGACGGAGAACAATCCACTATATCATCAAGAGTACAAGGAGATAATCAAGGTGAAAAACAATCACACAATCTCACAATCTCTCAATGGTGAATACCTAGCTTGTTTCTATCTCTCTCTATCCAAGGCATACGGAGGAACAATGACAAAAGGACTATTTATATTACAAGGGAAAAGAAAACACAAACTGAACCCTAGATCAATCCCAGCCCGTCAACAAGACGACACGAGGCCAAAGGCTCGGCCCATCACCATGCGGTCAAGCCCATCTCGTGAGCCAGACGACGCGAGGCCAAAGGCCTGGCCCACCAAACCACACATGCAGTCAGCCGCACATGCGATCAGCCGCACAGCCAAACCACACAGCCACAGCCAAACCGCAAAACCCCTTTTGCCAGGACATGCCATTCTCCCTTGTCAACAATTGAGAGTCACTCAACAATTCTCCACCTTGACGATCAATCCCAAAACAAGCTATCTCCAAGAGAACATCTCTTTCTCCGTCGCCACGCCCCGAAGGGCATCAATGACTAGTAACACCCACTATGTCCAAGCAATACTTGAACTTAGCAATCTGCAAAGGCTTTGTCAACATATCCGCCGGGTTGTCAACTGTATCAACTTTCTTCAGAACGACCTCACCACTTGCAATTGAAGTCCTCACAAAGTGATACTTAATATCAATGTGCTTCGTTCTCCTATTGAAAGAATTCTGATTCTTCGCCAAACAGATAGCGCTTTGGCTATCACTGAAAACCTCAGGAGCACCTTGAAACATACCAAGTCCACGAACCAAGCCACCTAGCCATTTGGCTTCCTTGACAGCCTCTGTTATAGCCATATACTCAGCCTCAGCAGTAGACAACGATATGACTTCCTGTAGTCCAGATTTCCAACTAATAGCGGAACCACCAAGACAAAACACATACCCCGTTGTAGATTTTCTGTCATCAAGATTACCGCCCCAATCTGAATCAACATGCCCAACAAAACCATCACGATTCTTACTATAGACAATGAATAAATCCGGTGCACCACACAAGTATCTAAGAATCCACTTCACAGCATTCCAATGCTCTTTACCCGGATTCCCCATGTATCGACTTACTACGCTCACTGCTTGAGCAATATCAGGCCGAGTAAAAACCATAACATACATAATACACCCCACAGCATTCGAATACGGAACACGTGACATATAATCTTCCTCATCTTTAGACTTGGGACAATTTAAAGAAGACAACCGAAAGTGAGAAGCTAGAGGTGTACTCACAGATTTGGCATCCTTCATGTTGAACCGCTCCAAGACCCTTTGTACATACTTTCCTTGCGACAAGTAAAGTAACCCCTTTTTCCGATCTCGTTCAATTTCCATGCCAAGAATCTTCCTCGCAGCACCTAGATCTTTCATCTCAAACTCCCCTTTCAACATCACTTTCATCTGGTTGATATCATTAATATCTTTTGCAGCTACAAGCATATCATCGACATATAACACAAGATAAATTAATGAGCCATCACTACAGCCCTTCAAGTAGACACAACTATCAAAATCACTCCTAGCAAAACCATGGGTTACCATAAAAGTGTCGAACCTTTTATACCATTGTCGAGGTGACTGCTTCAAACCATACAAGGATCTTTTCAACAGACAGACATGATCCTCCTTCCCCTCGACCACAAACCCTTCAGGTTGGCGCATGTAGATCTCCTCCTCAAGTTCCCCATGTAAAAACGCTGTTTTCACATCTAACTGCTCAAGCTCAAGATCCTTCATTGCCACAATGCTCAACAAGGTACGAATAGATGTGTGTCTAACAACCGGTGAAAATATCTCATTGTAGTCTATCCCTTCGACTTGAGTGAAGCCACGAGCAACTAACCTTGCTTTATACCTTGCTTCCTCAATCCCCGAAGCTTCCTTGAACTTGTAGACCCACTTGCAGCTGACTAACTTCTTCTTTGGTGGAGGCCTCACAAGTTCCCATGTCTGATTTTTCGCAAGAGATACCATCTCTTCTTCCATAGCAACCGACCACTTTGCAGAATCTTCACAAGACATAGCTTCCTTGTAGGAGATTGGTTCATGCACATTAACAGTTTCAGCAGCGGACAGTGCATAAGCCACCATCTCCTCAAACCCATATCTAACAGGAGGTCTTTTATCCCTCTTACCCCTACCACGATCACTGGTAGTCTCCACCTGCACCGTAGTCTCTTCCTCCTGAACTGGAGCATCAGTAGGAGGTCCTTCATCAGACAAGTTATCCGCATCTAGGTCAAGTTCCACCCTATCATCTCCATCTAGCTCCACCTGTTTCTGTGTCTGTTCTGCGGAACCACCTTTCTCATGGAGAAGTAGAGACTCATTAAATGTGACATCTCTACTCGTCAGGAACTTAGATGCAACCGGGTCCCATAACCGAAATCCCTTCACTCCAGTAGTATAGCCAACAAAGACACACTTTTTGGCTCTTGGCTCCAATTTGTTTCCATTGTTGACATAAGCATATGCAGGGCACCCAAAGATACGCAATCTCGAGTAATCTCCTGGAGAGCCAGACCACATCTCCACCGGAGTCTTCATCCCAATACTAGAATTTGGAGAACGATTAGCCAAGTAAGCAGTCATACTAATCGCCTCTGCCCAAAATTTTTTACCCAAACCTGCTTGTGACAACAAACACCTAGCCCTTTCTAACAAAGTGCGGTTCATTCTTTCAGCAACACCGTTCTGTTGTGGTTTCCCTACACAAGTTCTATGTCGACCAATACCTTCATTTTTGTAAAACTCAGTAATCTCCTTTTTGACAAACTCAAGGCCATTATCGGTTCTCAGTTTCTTTATAGGTCTACCTGTCTGTTTCTCAACTAAGGTTTTCCACTGCTTAAGATTCAAAAGCACATCATTCTTATGTTTTAAGAAATAGACAACCACCTTTCGTGAATAATCATCAACAAAAGTCAACAAGTAACGAGAACCACCCTTAGATAATTTTCTTGCAGGACCCCATAAAGCAGAATGAATATAGTCAAGAATACCTTTAGACGTGTGTACTCCCTGTCCGAAGCTTGCCTTTGTTTGTTTTCCAAGCACGCAGTGCTCACAAAATTCCATAGGCCCTGTCTTCTGTCCATCCAATAAACCGCGCTTCGAAAGTTCAGTCATTTCCTTCAAGTCGATGTGACCCAATCTCATGTGCCACAGCTGATTAGTCTCCACCTCAGTCATAGATCCCTTTGCAACAGACACATCCCCAACAACCGTAGACCCAAGCAGTTCATACAATGTTCCCACCTTATTTCCCTTCAGTGCAACCAATTCATATTTGGTAGCCAATAGTTCACCATTAGCAATGGTGCAGCTATATCCAAGGCTATCCAAGGTACCTAAGGAAATCAAGTTTTTCTTCAAATCAGGAGCGTGCCGAACGTTGTGCAACTTTCTGACTACCCCATCGAACATCTTAACCATAATAGTCCCAATTTCGACAACCTTGCAAGCAGCATTGTTCCCCATCAAAACTGTTCCACCAGTAATAGTTTTATAGGAACAGAACCATGTCCTATTAGGACTAATATGATAAGAACACCCTGAGTCCAAAATCCAATTGTCACGAATTTTGGAGCCCGAATCACAAGCAGTAAGAGCATCACAGTCACTGTCATCACTAGTGTCTTCATGCACCACTCCAGCTTCACCCTTGCCCTTAGCGGTTGTATCCTCTTCCCTTTTACCTCCCCGATTAGGGCAATACTTTCGAATGTGTCCCTTCTCCTTGCAACTATGACATATCACATTCTTTTGCCATTCACTTGAACTTGACTGACCAGAATTTCTTTAATTCGATCCTTTCCCTGTCTTCTTACCGCTTTTAGCAATTAAGCCCTCACCTTGAGATTCAGCACTTTGGGAAGACAAGTGAGATTCGATAACCTCACGACTTAATAAAGCAGTCTTGATCTCTTCGAAAGCAACCTCTTCCTTGCCATACAAAACTGTCTCGCGAAAGTGCATGTATTCTGAAGGTAGAGAACAAAGCAATTTTACCGCCAATTGCTCATCATCAATCACGACATCGACATTCTTCAAGTCCATGACCAAGCCATCAAACTCATCAAGATGTTCCTCCAAGGACCCACCCGTTTTGAGTTTACACTCCTCGAGTTTCTTCAATAGAAGCAACCTGTTAGTAACACTCTTAGTCATGTACAATTGCTCAAGCTTAAGCCAAAGCCCTGTCGCAGTCTTCTCTTCTACAACCTCTCTCAATACCTCATTCTTGAGGCTCAATTGTAAGAGAGATAAAGCCTTTTCGTCCATATCATCAAATTGTTCATCCGTCAGACTTGCCGGTTTCTTCGCCTTCCCAAGCAAAGCTTTGACACAATTTTTACCCACCAAAATTGCTCGCATCTTTACTTTCCATAGCCCAAAGTTAATCTTGCGATTAAACTTCTCAATCTCGTACTTCCCGGAAATCTTCAATCAATCAAGCAATATAGGACCCTTCTGAACCAAGCTCTGATACAAATTGTTGGGAAACAATGGCCTATAATTGCTATGCGAAGATGAACACAAATATGAAATAGAAATACGAAAACAATAACGAGCAAGGAACACAGAGATTTACGTGGAAAACCCCTCAAACAAGAGGAGTAAAAAATCACGGGCGACGGAGAACAATCATCTATATCAATCAAGAGTACAAGGAGATAATCAAGGTAAAAAACAATCACACAATCTCACAATCTCTCAATGGTGAATACCTAGCTTGTTTCTATCTCTCTCTATCCAAGGCATACAGAGGAACAATGACAAAAGGACTATTTATATTACAAGGGAAAAGAAAACACAAACTGAACCCTAGATCAATCCCAGCCCGTCAACAAGACGACACGAGGCCAAAGGCTCGGCCCATCACCATACGGTAAAGCCCAGCTCGTCAGCAAGACGAAGTGAGGCCAAAGGCCCGGCCCACCAAACCACACATGCGGTCAGCCGCACATGCGGTCAGCCGCACATGCGGTCAGCCGCACATCCAAACCACACAGCCACAGCCAAACCGCAAAACCCCTTTTGCCAGGAAATGCCATTCTCCCTTGTCAACAATTGAGAGTCACTCAACAGAAGTCTATACCAACTTTTGCATTTGCTGTAACTGCATTTTTATTTTCAGTAAACTTAAAACCAAGTCTTCTTGAAATTTCTTTAATTTTTGCGCATACCGAATTAACTGATATGATCTTACAGTAGCGCAAGTTTCTAGGAGGTTTTTGCCTCTTTCCAATAAATCTACATACACAAACATTGAGCTATCCTCTGGATAGCCCAATGTTTGATATGATTGATCTAGTGCCAAAAATCATTGGCTCGATTTCTTCTATTCTTTTCACAATCTTCTTCGATATAGGCTTAAATGGCACGGCAGTTTTTAGAGCTTTCATAGACTGTGATAGCAATTCAGAAAATATGCTTCCAAGAAGTTGTCCCCCAACAAATTCAGCAGCCATCTTGACACTTCAAACAAAAATTCTATCAGAAAAAAAGATAGGAAAAGAAATGTGGGTAGAGAATATATTGCATTTAATATCTAACAAAATCATTTGGTAATTAATTTTTGTCACGCTTTAAAATTTTACACAAAATTTTAGTAATCAATTTAGAACATGCCTCAATATCTAACATTAATTTCTAATTAACATATTGACGCAGCACGGAAGCCGATAAGTTTCGTGATTAGCGCACTAATCACAAGAACTCTTCGAGCGAAGAATCCTCAAACGCGAAGAACTGGAATCCACCAGAAAAGAAAAGAAATTTTCTGAAATTTAATTAATCAAAAGCCGTCGGTAAACAAATACCAAAGTTGTTTAAATACCTTCTAAACCCTAAGCACCGGAATTAAAGCAATTACTAAAATACCCACGTTTCACTAAGCAACACAGTAAACGTAATTGAGAAAGGAACGAAATTAAGGAAACCATACCGTCGCGAGGCGGGCGCCTCCTCTACTCCCAGGCGAGCGCATGAACAACCGAAGCATTCCCCTTGATTGTCAAAGCTTGAGGCGGCCGCATGGTGTTGATTGAGGCGGCCGCATGGAATACAGAAACATCCCCCTTGGTTGTTGAAGCTTGAGGCGGCCACATGGTATTGATTGAGGCGGCCGCATGAAATACAGAAGGTGTCTTCCCCATTTGGTCATCTTGAGGCGCACGCCTGATGAGGAGGGAGGCGGCCGCCTGGTCTTCAGGGTCTTCAGGGTCGTCTCCTGCATCACATATGGAAGCAAAGGCATACATTCACATCCAGGCAGGTGAACATTATCAAAGCTAACAACAACAACAATAACGCCTTACTCCCTAAATGATTTGGGATTGCCTAACTTGAATCATCATCAAATGAATCGTCAATTGAAAAAATTAAACTAAAAACCTATATAAACTCTCCCCTGTCACAACCACAAAGCAAAAAACACCCAAATGCAAGATGAAAATTCAAACTCATCCTTTTTTGGATTAGGGGACTCTTCAGAATTCAGTTTCAGTTTCAGGATAGTTAATTCAAGGTTTTTTCTTAGACGATAACACAGAACAGATTGAAAGAAAAATTGTTTAAAAGTAAGATAATTTTATTACCGTATCGCGCTTGAAGAGGATAGCAAGTGAGGCATTGAGCTGTATACTGTATACTTCTCACCAATGCCCCACAAGACTGCTATGAGAAATGTATAAACCTTGCCAAATGCTCCACTACCGATGCTGCACAAAACATTACTTCCCATGTCCCTAAATGAATGTCTTTTTTTTTTTTTTTTTGTATAAAACTCAGTCCCAAAATGTTATTAATTACAAAAAAAAATAATTCACTAGTCATTTTATACTTGCAAAACCAAGTGTTTAGAAAGTGGATAGAAAGAATTTTTTATCCATATTTCCCATTTAATTGTATAAAGAGTGAACATATTCAAATGTATAAAAAATTACTCCCTCCGTCCCACGTGAGTGGAGACTCATTTCCTTTTTCTTCCGTCCCACGTGAGTAGAGACTGTCCAAAATGGCAAAGTTTTTAAACTATTCCTCCCACTTATTCTCTTATCGACTTTACTTTTATACTCACAACACCAATCAACTTACTATTTCTCCCACTCATTTTCTCTCCTATTTTATTTTTCATACTCACAAACACCTCTTCCCACAAATTCTCTCTCCTACTTTTCCTTAATTCTTATGCCCAATTTTTCGGTCTTCACTCACGTGGGACGGAGAGAGTAAACAATTTCATAACGTTCCCTAAATGAAATATTGACATTCATTTAGAGTTTAGAGATAAAGGAATTAGTACTCTCTCGATCCCAAGATTAGTTTATTTACTACTAACGAGACTCGTTTCTGGAAAGAGGAAACTTGACATGTACTTCAGCAGAAGCCCAACTAAGACAACAGTCTGATCAAACATAAACTGAAGAAGAACGGGGTCGTTTTCAACATTAATACATTAGAATGGAACCTAATTAATTTAATACAAAATAAATCGCATTTAATAACAATTTTTAGTTTTTTTTTTTTTTTTTCAAAAGATCAAAAGATTTCTGCAGTGCCGTATTTCAATAGTGAATGTTCATTTGATATATATGTTAGCCTAATACTAACTCTATCCCAAAAGGAATGATAAAAAAAATCAAAATTTACTCTAAGAGCAAATTTGAAAATTATTTGATTTATCATTTCTTTTGGGACGGAGGAGTATGTAAGTGGTCAGCAAGCTACAGAAGCAACGGAAAGTGGGTAACTGAAGGTGTTAGCATACTGAAAAGATATGGTTCCACCGTTGATCAAGGGTTTGCCGTTGTTGACGAGGCAGTCATTGTAGCGGAGCCGCTTGAAGACACGAGGGTTGATAAGGCGAGCCGAGCTGAACCAGCCGCAGCTGAAGTGGATGTCACGGATATCACAGCCGTTGCCGCAAACGTTCATAATCTCAACGGTGTAAGTTGGAATTCCGCTAGGTAAGGGAGCAGTGGGGCCCTGGTTGATGACTATATCAGATTTTGAACACTTGTCCCCCCAAATTCGGTTTGGTTCCACCACTTCTTTTGTTGCTTGCCGGAGAAGCCTGCGGTGGTGAGCTGATAGAGTAGTGCCGTTGTTATTCATACCGAAATGACTAGGCTCCATGGAAGGATATCTATGTCGCCAAGCACCTGTAACCACCGCAATCATAAGCAGTACTAATAATAAAACCGATAATATCACCGAGGCTAACGTGATTCGCCGACTTAACGGTAACTTTGTCCTCATCGAAGAACCAATAATGGAGTAAAAGTTCATCCGATACCGAATTTCAAGCCGACGACCAAATAACAATTCCACGATCGGTAAAGCTTGTAGCGGAAGCATAAGGAAGAACCGAGTAGAATGGCGAGTCGTTTCTGAGTCACAACTCGGTTTGAAACTCTAGCGATTCCAGTCAATGACTCGATATGAATGTAGTAGTACTTTGAATATCTTTATTCCTGCCGTTGGATAGTGAATCGGATGAACGGCAATGGAGAGAGAAATTGCAATCAGCTCCGGGAGCTGTGCAATGTTGGTATGTTTCTCCAATTCATGCAGTAGTCATGGTCTTATAAAAACAAGTGATCTAACAATTTTTAGTAATTGATATATTAAATGCTTTAATATCTAACAATATTTTACTAATTAATTTCTTGCATGCTTTAATATCTAACATAATCTTTTAGTAATTATTTTCTAACTACAATGTTTTGGTTAAATATATTTCACAGATGTATCATGGTAAGACCATAATTAAAAGGAGTCAAAAAGAAAACTACAATTTATATTCAAAAATATCACAAAGTAAAACAGTCAACATACATATAAGATTGATGAATTACTTATGTTTCCATGTGCACACAGAACTAAAGAATAAAATCACTTGAGTTGACAACACAATTTAAATTAAAGCACCAACCCATGCCAAAATGAAAAACTATAAGTGTACATAGTATACATAGTGTAGCACTTCTGATCTAGATATGTCTGAACGGTATAAACCGAGGTATGAACATGGGCTTGTTCGAAAATGGTTTTGACTTTGACTGATATGCTCGGCCGAGCAGAGTGATTGACTCGCCCGAGCATAGCATGGCAGAATGACAATGTTTCTGGAAAGCCAAGCTCGGCCGAGGCATATGCCTTGCTCGGCCGAGCAGATCTGGGCAAAAGTTTCTGGACAGCCTTGCTTGGCCGAGCAAGGCACATGACTCGGCCGAGCAGTTCCTGAGCAGACATTTAACAACCAAGTATTAAATGTGGAAAACTGAAACGGAAAATCATTATGGCTAATATTTTCTGATTAATGATTGTTTAATTTCGTAATAATGTTGTTTATTACATAATTAAAATAATATTTTCAGTTTTTGATCTTGGTTTTTGAAGTTGTTTAAATTGTTGTTTGGAAACAACATTTGAGAACACTTGAGAAAAACATAACAGAGAAACAAACACTTGTTTTCTGCAAATCCTCCTCCATATTCGAATTTGCTGCATATTCGATTCAGCTCGCCGGGATACTTAGGAGCAAAGTGCCCCCGGTCCGCACGTTCTATCCTGGGAGACAAGCGACCCAAGCAAACTCAAGCACACTCGGTGAGGAGTCGAATATGTATTAAGGAGATAGTGAATTTCATTGGGCTCGTGCTTCTTCCAACAACTTATCCTTTGTATTTTCAGTTTAAAGTTAATTGTATTTTATTTACATTTTCTGTAACTGTTTCCTCGTCACCCTTGTAACACAATTTTCATACACTGAATGCGCGTACTGATTTGGGTGAATCGGAAGGACAACAAACAGAGAGGTATGTTTCTGGTCTTCATCCTAGCATTAAAAGTATGGTTAAATTATATCCTGCGCATACACTTGATGGGGCAATTTCTCGTGCCAAAACTGTGGAGGGTCAAGAAACTGAAATTGTATCTCCTTCTGTTTCTTCATTTAATATGGGTAATAAGGGACAGTATTCGGGGTCTAAATCACCTATAGTTATTGAAAAAGAAAAAGTTACTGTTGCCAAAGGAGGTGATGATAAGCAGGTGCCCGTAATAGCTAAATCGGTAGGGAAAAATACTACCAATCCTAATCCTTATGCTAAGACTTATGGAAATAAATGTTATCGTTGTAATTTGCCTGGGCATATTTCTAATAATTGTCCTACTCGAGGGCAAGTTAATATAGCTGATAAGGATGGGGATGAAGAGGTTAAAAAGTATTGGGAGGATCCGAACACTGATAATGAGGGGGATGAACATGGGACTTTTGTGTTTGAGAAGTTAACTTTGACAGTTCCCTCGAATGTAGCTCCTAATAGACATGGAATTTTTCGTACTATTGGGTTGGTGAATGATGAAAAATTGAACATAATTGTGGATAGCGGGAGTTGTGATAATTTGATTGCTAGGGGGACGGTAGATAAGCTGAAATTGGAGGTCAAGAAGCATCCAAATCCATATCATGTGGGGTGGATTAATGCAACGGGTAAACTCAAGGTCACTGAGCAATGTTTAGTTCCTTTCTCTATTGGTAGATATAAGGATGAAGTTCTCTGTGATGTTGTTGATATGAGTGCTTGTCAATTGTTGCTCGGGAGGCCTTGGCATTATGACGTTGATACTACTCGTAATGGGCGAACTAATGTGATCAGTTTTATGAAGGATGGCTCAAGTTTAATCTTTGCCCATTGCGAGCAAAACACTACTAGAAATAGATTCATTACCGACGGACCGCGTCCGTCGGTATTACTGACGAAAAAATATCAATTACCGACGGAATTGTCCGTCGGTAAATACATATATAAATTCGCTGAACCAGGTTCGCCGCCTCACTCTTAAACCTAATCGTTCATTTCTCACTCTCCCTCACTTTCTCTCTCTTAATTGTCTGGCGACAACAACGAAGGTTGCCCCCTTCCCTCTCACTCTCTCTCTCTCTTATTTCCTCCATTGCTTTCTCCTTCTCTCCCTAACTTTCTCTCCCTACCCCTCTCCCTAGCTCTCTCTCTCTCTCTTCGCCTGCCTCTCCGCCATGGGAATCGCAGCAGAGACTCAGCAAGAACAGAAGGTAACATTCCAACATTTCCTTCTTTTCATTATTTTATTTTTAATTTTTATGTATATATTTTACTCGTCCTTGACGAAATTTATTAATTTTAGGTTTATCTATAAAATTAGGGTTTGATTTCGTCGCGTTTGTTACGAATTTGAAATCCGATTGGTTACAATTTTGGGGGACATAGCGTGTGGTGTGGTTCCCTTTCCGTTTCTGGATAAACCTAGGGTTTTGAATTTCTTATCTTGATAATTTTGATTCGTTTTTATTTGTGATTCTACTGATGGAAGTGGATACACCACTGGTGTACAGTTGATTTATGCGTTTGGGAATGTTTTGTAACCTCCATTCCCCTTTCCCCATCTTCAGGACAGTTCCAAAGCAAAATCAAAGCTTTTTTATTTTAACGGAAGACGCCGTCAATGATCAATTGTCCGCCGCCGGTAATAAATTGATTCTAGGGCTCTCTTATAAACTTTTGGATGTATGATTGTGGGCTTAGTTTCTGTGTTCTTGTTTTGCAGGAAACAAGGGAGGATTAGCATCGTCCAAGCTTCTTCGGTATCCTCTTCGACGACGAGAACTCCGTATACGTTGGCGGTCTCCCGTACGACGCCACCGAAGATAGCATTCGCCGGGTGTTTGATCTCTATGGTTAAGTCCATTGAAAAAAGAGGGGGCGGGGGAGTTCACTACACGCTTCACTTTGTGGAAAATCATTTACAAAGCTCAAGTCCATAAGTAATCTTCTTTAGATGATTTTCGTATGATATGTAGAATATCCCCCCCCCCCCCAAAAAAAAAATAGAAAACACTTTCCTGTATATCATTTCTTTTAGACAATGGGAGCCTCAAATTGAATTCATTTGTTTTGCAGCTATTTGCTGCAAATCAGAATAAGCCAGCAGACATCGTTGGCATCCTTGTCGCGAATCGAAGCAAGCTTTTGCGTCTCCTTGCAGATTTTAAGACAGAAAAAGGTGTCATATCAGAAATCTATTTTAACACTCATTAATAATACTCATTAAGCAATGTTTTTCACTTTTTTCATTTTGCGATGAATACAGAGGATGAACAGCAGACAAAGTGATGCACACTCGTGCACGCATACAACAAACACGCCCACTGGATAATGAAAGATACCGAAGTTGAACCGTTGATTCAATGAATACCCGGTAAAACTTTTGAGAGAGAAAACAACTTCTCAATTTATTTATCAAAACTTCTTCAAAACTGCCTCATTACAATTGCATTATAAGGCTATTTATACTTAACTTGGAACATCCCTCCAAGTCTAGGAATACTAAACTACTAAGTAGATAAACTATGGATTAATTATTTGATAATAAGGTTGACTAGAAATATGAAAGATCTCCAGAAGATAATTCAGATTATTATTGCATCATTCTCCCCTGGTTGAGAAGAACTCGTCCTCGAGTTCTCGTTTTCGCTTCTTGAATCTCGGTAATCGGGCCGTCCACCATTTCCATGTCATAACCTTATCACAATATTCTTGCAGAGGCTTCAGTGCATGTAGTTTCAAATCTTCTGGCCTCATTGAATCTGAATTATTTTTCAAGCCCATCGAAGTTTGAGAATCCTCATTACCTAAAAAGTTTGGGCAGAATTCCTTTGTAGTGCAAACTTTTTGGAAACCCATTACGTCTTCTTCCTTCTCTTCCATAATTAGATATCCATCCTCATCGTACTCATCGTAGATCGGAGGTAGTTTCCAATCTACTTCAACAGTAACATCAACAACTCTCTTGTTGCTGTGGCTAGTCCTCGGTCTTCCGTCCAAGTGCAACATATTACTTTGCACTGAGGAATCTCAGCAGGATCTACGGCTCTGATACCAAATGATGCACACTCGTGCACGCATACAACAAACACACCCACTGGATAATGAAAGACACCGAAGTTGAACCGTTGATTCAATGAATACCCGGTAAAACTTTTGAGAGAGAAAACCACTTCTCAATTTATTTATCAAAACTTCTTCAAAACTGCCTCATTACAATTGCATTATAAGGCTATTTATACTTAACTTGGAACATCCCTCCAAGTCTAGGAATACTAAACTACTAAGTAGATAAACTATGGATTAATTATTTGATAATAAGGTTGACTAGAAATATGAAAGATCTCCAGAAGATAATTCAGATTATTATTGCATCACAAAGCTATAGTGGTTAAAGAAATTGCTGCTCTTGAAATCTAATAACATCCGTAATAGGGTAAGGTTTGATCTTCTACCCTATTTATTTTCCTCCAAATTATATGTGAATTAATAGTTTAGCATAGTATTGGATGTAACCAGACTTTATGCTATTTTTTACATATTTACAAAATTTAATCTGCTCTTTTGTACTATTTATCTCAAACGAATTACACCTCACAGGATAGGAAACAAGAAACAAGAATAATACTTTTAGTAGGAGGTTAATAATGTACAAGGCAAAGGCTAGATTTATATGTTTTTAGGCTGGGCAAACATCTATGCAGTGGTGTAGTGTAAACTTAACTAGCTAGTGCGATGCATAACGATAACATTGTTTATATATATATATATATACATATATATATATATATATATATATATATATATATATATATATAGATATATATATGTAACACATGTTATGATGGAATTTGCCTTTGTTTTGTCATTATTTTTTACAACATTTTGTTTGATGTTCTTCAATGGCTTGCTATGGAAAGTGCAGAATGGAATAGTCTACTTGAGAAACAAATTCGGAAATCTCAATCCTCAATTGACATACTGAGTGCAGGCCACTGCCGAGTGCAGGTCATTGCTCATTATTGCAATTGATTGTGGAAAGGTTTGGGATTCCTATTCATGTTGTTTCCACTACATATTGCTTATTAAATGAGATAGTTCTTTTTATGTATTTGTTTTTTCACCTCTGTCCTCCTACGTTACAAATTGTATTATCTGGTTTTGTCGGTTATTAATTTCTGCATCATATAATGATTACGGTCTTTTCTCTCAATACATTTAGGTGCAGGGCCATCTTTCGAGTCAAGTCAACGCCTAAAGTGTGTATACTTTACAGTTATTCCTGCAAGTTTACATATTACTTGTCCCTTTTGCCTTCAAAAACTCTTGACCATGAAAGGATTCATAGAAAACTTGGGCTGGAAAGAGGTACACTTTAAAGACAGCACAATTTCTAAAAAAATAGTTTTAGAAGATAACTGAAGCTGCTCATCTGGATAGTAGCAAGGTAAAAATAGTTTGGAGTTCAAATATGATAATTTGATGAGTTGGTAATAAATATCTTATCTTGAAAGAGCAGGGTGCCATTATATTATTTTTGGGAACTTAACTAAGACAATTGCACCAAAGAAACGCAACATATATTGCGCTGAATTATTTTGCAATATATGAATACCTGTGAAGATGACTACAAAGCAAAAAGACAAACCAGCGCAGAATAAACTGGGGCTCATGCTTCATGATTGACAATTTAGCTTGAGTTCAAAATTTAAAAGCCTACTTTATTTCTTACGTTATTCTCTGATACTTTCGGATTAATTCTTCTCTTAATGACATACAGGGAGAGGCAATAGGATGCAGCAGAAAGGGTCTGAACGAAATTTTGTTGTTTCAAGTGGTGTCTTGTCGGGGGTTAGAGGATGTAATGGAGGTAAAGAATCTATCTGCACTTCGTTCTGATATATTTGCAAAGCTTTTTAGTTTTTATGATAGAAAATGCTTCTGAGCATAACTATCTTTGAACAAGTGATTCTCAATAGAAGAGATAGAGCCACTTGTATTCACACCGATAAGTTAGACACGTGCTCGGTGATTTGATGAATAGACCTGTTTTTGTACCTCAATAATTAAGTTATCACTTTTTATTGCTTTCCTTTTCACTGGCTTGATAGCTCAACATATGAATTACTCACTATGCAAAGTAGTACACCAATCATGAAGTTCTACTTGGTATAAAACAAATTTTGCCACGTGAGCAGATTTGGTACTGTGCTTCATTTATGCTAGATTTTAGTAATGCAAAAGCTTAGTAAATGGTTTCTTCTCAGAGGTTCGTCCTGCTCCTCATATGGATAACTTGGTGAGCATTTACAAGAGCATGGAAGTTGCTTCAGGAGTCAATATATCCGGCACCCAAACAGTCCCATTGGCCAAATTTTCAGGTAATTTTTAGTATATATGTGAAAGATGAGGGATCACAAGTTTGAAATATCAGAAATATAAAGTTTTACTATCAAGTTCAGAAAGATATACATGGTCATGTGCGTGCTTGCGTTTCTGATTTACCACATACATCTTCCTGGGTACTTGGTATTGCACCATGAATTCTTCTTCATTGCTTCATAGCATATGATCTATAGCTTGAAGTGAAAAGTGATAACACTGTTGAATTCCCATTAGTTCCCTGAATTCCCATTAAATGAATTCATCTTCCATTATCTTTATTCACTTTTAAGTTAATAAGCAGACTTGAAG
Organism: Adenophora triphylla var. japonica; assembly: GCA_022495995.1. Classification (NCBI taxonomy): domain Eukaryota; kingdom Viridiplantae; phylum Streptophyta; class Magnoliopsida; order Asterales; family Campanulaceae; genus Adenophora; species Adenophora triphylla. The sequence continues at coordinate 97,279 of JAFEMH010002059.1, read as the reverse complement.
AGATTTATCTCAAGATGTCCTTTTAAACTTTGTTCAGTTCAATGTGATTCAGTTACAAGCATACAATTGTTTGTCCTCCTTAATTTCTCTCTTTTAATTATTTGACGTGTGTTCTTGGCGGCATCTTGCAGTCACAAGACTTTAGGACACAAGGGACCAAATATGAGGAGGAAAATGTGGTTCCAAAACATGAAGATAAAGTTGATAGTTCTGGGAATTATTATTGTTTTGATTCTCGTCATTGTATTATCAATTTGTAAATAAACTTAAGTAATTTTTACGTTGTTTTTGAGAATTTTGTGAACGTTGAACTTGTTTTTTCATGTTTTTGGTGTATGTTTTAAACAGATGGGAATTTTGGTATTTGTTTGAACAGGTCGCAGTGGATTTTTAAATGCTGTATTTTTTTTAAAATTCTGTGCAATTTACCGACGGAAAAATCCGACGGTAAATTCATTCAAAAACCGATAATCTCAATTCTGCGCTAATTACCGACGGATTATTCCGTCGGCAATACTTCCTTTACCGACGGACAGTAGTGTGTACCGACGGACGGTCCGTCTGTATTACCGACGGAAATATCCGTCGGTATTACCAAATAGTTATTGCCGACGGACTCTGACGGATGCGTTCCGTCGGTAAAGCCTCATTACCGACGGAAATTAATCTTTACCGATGGAAATTTCCGTCGGTAAAAGGGCAGTTTCTAGTAGTGAAAGGGGTACATGCTAGCAAAGAAAGTGGGAAGGAAATTATTTCCTTGTGTGTTCCCAAATTTTGTATTTCAGGTACCAATAAAGCTGTGGACATAGTTGATGTTGCACGGGGGACTATGAAAAGCAATACATCTCGGGCAAAACCATCAGTTAAAAAGAAGGCTCCGGTTACTCCGGTACAAGCTGCAAGAAGGCCAAAGAAGGAGGATTCAAATACCAAGTCCATGTCAATTCCTGCCACAGGACGTTGTTCTTATTTGGTTCATGATTTGGGGACGAATCATTTTCAATTGGGAGTGAATGATGCAGAACGAGTGGAGCGGCCGTGTCATATGTTGGGGAGCGGCCGTGCAGGCGGGAGTGGCCGGGTCTTGTTTTCTGGAGCGGCCGTGCATGTCGACCAGGACAGAAGTTTAATTTTTGCTGATTTTTAAACAATTAAGGGTAGTTTAGTCTTTTAATTTCCAAAACATTTTTAGGGTTTGTTGGGGAGTATTTATACTTTGTTTTAGGGTTGAAAACGACAGTTTTTGATTAATTGATTTTAGAGTTGCTTTAAGCATTATTGTGGGTTAAAACCCTAGAAGCCATTGTTGGCTGATTTTGAAGGTGGATTCCTTCTGTTTTGTTGAGGTTTTCCGTTAATTGGTCAATCTCTAGTTTGTATTCTGCTGCGTTTACATCATCTACAATCACCGTGCCACCTATCAACACGTGGAGCTGCCCGGTCATTCAGTCTGTTGCCACCGGTCTGTTGGAACTAAATTAAACTTAACAGGAAGAAAAAGGAGTATGAGCAGAATTTTATCTTGAAAGGCTCTGTAATATTGCTCTCCTGCCAACTTCCAGATTACATGGGTATTTATACTACTTGAAATACATCAATTCATCTTCCTGATTAAATGCTGATGTTTGAACTACTAATGCATGAACTAAGAACTAAATATCGATCATTATGAAGTAGACTCTTCATCTAATGTAACTGAACTAGACTCTTCATCTAATGTAACTGAACTAGACTTTTCATCTAATGTAACTGTCAAGTTTATTTTCAACACCCTCCTTTAAACTTGACATCTGCTAACTCCCAGCAAGTTTCTTAACTCCATGAAAACATTGAACTTGAGAGCCTTGGTAAATATATTCGCAACTTGGTCTTGAGACTTCACGTAATTGAGTTGAACCACCTTCTTCGCAACACAATCTTGAACAAAATGAAACCTTGTATCTATGTGCTTGCTACGTTCATGAAATAACGGGTTCTTGGCTAAAGCAATTGCAGACTTGTTGTCCACGTTAACTTCAGTTGGTTCCTTATGAGCAAACTGAAGCTCTTCCAAGAGCCACCTCAACCAAATTGCTTGAGTAACATAGGAACTCAAAGCAACATATGCAGCTTCACACGTTGACAGAGTAACAATGTGTTGTTTCTTCGAGCTCCAAGTAAATGCTGTATCACCCATATAATATACAAACCCAGTAGTACTTACTCGATCATCTATATCTCCAGCCCAATCACTATCGCAGAAACCTCTAAGTCTGAAATCATTTGAGGCATAATAATGTAACCCAAAATTGAGAGTACCGTTGATGTAGCGCAATATCCTCTTTGCCGCCTTTAAATGTGTCGTTGTTGGAGCCTCCATAAAACGACTAACAAGTCCAACACCAAAAAAAAATGTCTGGCCTTGTGGAAGTTAAATATCGCAGGCTTCCAACTAGAGTGCGAAATACAGTTGAGTCCACCTTGCCACTATCATCAGATTTTGACAATTTAATGCCACATTCAACTGGAGTATTAACCGGATTACAGTTGCTCATATTAAACTTCTTCAAAACTTCTTTCGCATAATTTTCTTACAAAATAAAAATGCCTTCCTCTGTTTGCTTCACCTCTATTCCAAGATAATAAGACATAAGTCCTAAATCCGTCATCTCAAACTCATGGTTCATCACTTTCTTGAATTCATCAAACATGTTTGAATTGTTCCTCGTGAAATTTAAGTCATCCACGTACAAGCAAACAAACAAAATATTGCTGCCACTAATCTTCACATAGAGAGCATGTTCATATGGGCACTTCAAAAATCCATTCTCCTGGAAATATTTGTCAATCCTGCAGTTCCAAGATCTTGGAGCTTGTTTTAGCCTGTAAAGGGCTTTCTTCAATCTAAGAACCTTGTCTTCACTTCCCTTCACAACATAGCCTTGAGGTTGCTAGACGTACACCTCTTCTTCGAGATTTCCATTGAGAAAGACTGACTTCACGTCCATTTGAAAAATCTTCCATTTGTTTTGCGCAGCCAAGGAAATGATCAGCCTTACCGTCTCCAAATGAGCTACCAGAGAAAAAACTTCTTCATAATCAATGCCATGTCGTTGCTTGTACCCTTTTGCCACGAGCCTTGCCTTGTATATTTCTACCTCTCCTTTCAGGTTCTTCTTTGTTTTAAAAACCCATTTCACTCCAATGGCTGCTTGTCCCTTTGGAAGTGTTGACAACTCCCATTTGTTGTTCTTCTCAATCGCTCTTATTTCTTCATTCATGGATTTTCTCCATTCTTCATCTCCAACAGCTTCATTAAAATCAATTGGTTCTGCATCTGCAAAGAGACAAAGGAATGTATCGTCATCAATTCTCTAAGTATTTTCATATAAATCTGAAAGCCTTCTTGCTCAAAGGGCTTTCATCACAGGAGTTTCCATTTGAAGAACCACTTTCATGACGAGCTGATGATGGTGAAGTAATGTTAGTGTCTCCACCACGAGATGGAGATGGTGGGGGAGTATTGTTGTCACGGCTCTCCTCAATATCTTCATCTTCATACACGAATGGAAGGAAATCGTAGCTTTCTCCATCAATATGCCAATCCCAAGTAACTTCCTCATCAAAGTCAACATCTCTACTAATGATCACCCTCTTTTCAACTGGATCATAAAGCTTGTACCCTTTTGTTCTTGAATCATAGCCAATAAACACACACTTTTTACTCTTGTCGTCAAGCTTTGTTATTTTCTCATCCGCAATATGGGCATATGCTACACATCCAAATACCTTCAAATGAGAAACTGATGGCTTTCTTCCACTCCATGCTTCAAATGGAGTCTTTTCACTTAGTGCTCTTGTCGTGCATCTATTCAGCAAGTAAACAGAACTTTCTACTGCTTCTGCCCAAAACTCTTTTGGCATTTTCTTTGTCTTCAACATGCTCCTTGTCATGTTCAGAACAGTGCGGTTCTTTCTTTCAACTATTCCGTTTTGCTGCGGAGATCTTGGAGCAGTTAAGAATCGGCGAAGCCCATCAGTGTCACAAAAATCTTGGAACTCTCTGGATGTGAACTCACCTCCTCTATCCGATCTTAGAGCCTGAATTTTAAGTCCACTTTCCCTTTCTACAAGAGCTTTAAAGTTTTGAAAACATTTAAATTCCTCCGATTTTTCTTTGAGAAAATATACCCATGCTTTTCTACTAAAATCATCAATAAACAAAATGAAATACTTGTTCTTACCAAAAGAACATGGAGTGAGTGGCCCGCACAAGTCTGTATGGATTAATTGGAGCGGCCTCTAAGCTCTTGAGAAAGACTCTTTCGAAAAACTCTTTCTTGACTGCTTACCAAACAGACACCCTTCACAAAGATGATTGGATTGATTTATGAATGGCAAACCCTTCACCATTCCTTTGCTAGCCATCATTTTTAGTCCACAAAAATTCATGTGCCCAAATCTCAAGTGCCACAACCAGGAAGAGTCTTTGTAACAAGCCGTCAAACATTTCGCCATGTCAATTTGAATGTGCAGCAAAAATAAACGGTTCTTTGCCATGGGTACCTTGGCAACTAATTTCCCCACATCATCCATCAAAAACCGGCTACAACCTTCTGTGAAAAAGGAATAACCTTTTTCCAGGAATTGTCCCATGCTTAAAATGTTGCATTTCATGTCCGGAGCATAATAAACATTCGGTATAAACTGATAACTACCATCCTTTAAACTAATTAGAATTTTACCTTTACCACTTACAACAATTTTGGATGAATCACCAAATGTGATTTTGCCACGAACTTTTTCATCAAGCTCTACGAACATTTCCTTGCTTCTACACATGTGATTACTTGCTCCGGTGTCAAGGTACTAGACATGTTTCTCCCCTTGCTTTACATCCTTATACGCTATTAAGAGAGTGGACTCATCCTCCTCATTATTATCTTCATGTGATAAATTTTCCTTTACGTCATCTTTAGAACCATTTTTACACTCCCATGAAAAATGCCCAAATTCATGACAAGTATAGCATTCTACTTGCGACTTGTCATACCTTTTGTGAGACAACCTTCCTCTTCCTCTGCCACGACCTCTTGTGGGATTAAACTGGTAGCCTCCATCTCCACTTTGAGATGAGTGCTGGCCACCTCTTCCTCCTCTGCTAAAATCTCGTCCTCGTCCGCGGCCTCTATAGCTTGTTCTTCAATTTTCCTCCTTCTCTTTTAAGTTCAACTTCGATTGTAACACATGTTCCACATAAGGTTCCTTCTTCCTTCTATTAATTATCTTCTCTTCATAAGCCTCCAACGAGCTGGACAATTCTTCAATTGTCATTTCCCCCAAGTCCTTCGCTTCTTCAATCACTACAAGAAACAGAACTATTAGGGTCGGCCGTTTCCCGTCCTAAATAATCATTTTCCCGTCCTTAATAGTATTTAGGTCGGCCTTTGGGACGGGAAATGAGGGTCCTAAATAACATGCGACTCTAAAAGTTTTAGGACCCCCGTCACCGGCCCAAAAAGGTTATTTAGGACTCTAAACTACCGACCCTAAAAAGAATTGAAAATAATTAAAAAAAAATGGCGCAAAAAAAGCGCCATTTTGAGATATAATCCGACACCTTTTCGGATTCCTTCATCAAAACAGCTTCAAATTCACCCCTTAAATCAGAAAAATCTTCTTCACCAAGCCTCTTCATTTGTTTTGCAATCGCTGTGACTTTTGAGATATAATCCGACACCTTTTGGGATTCCTTCATCAAAACAGCTTCAAATTCACCCCGTAAATTTTGGAGGCGAACTTTCTTTGCCTTGTCTTTTCCTTTGAACACCACTTGAAGCATCTCCCATAATTGCTTCGCTGTAGTGGCATGGGAAATCTTCTCAAAAGTAACTTCATCCAATGCTTGGTGAATGAGCGTAACAACCCTCTGATCTTTCTTCTTTTTACTCCGAAGAAGATTCTTATGTGCTTGAATTAGTGCAGTGGGATCATCGGGAGCCTCATAACCCGTTTCAACAAGGCCCCAAACATCATGGCCACCAAGGAGTGCCTTCATACGGATGCACCAATTATCGAATTTGTCTTTTGTAAGTGCTGGAACTTGGATGGAAAACATATCGTTGTTGGCCATGGCTTACAAACTAGCTCTGATACCAATTTGTTGGAACTAAATTAAACTTAATAGGAAGAAAAAGGAGTATGAGCAGAATTTTATCTTGAAAGGCTCTGTAATATTGCTCTCCTGCCAACTTCCATATTACATGGGTATTTATACTACTTGAAATACATCAATTCATCTTCTTGATTAAATGCTGATGTTTGAACTACTAATGCATGAACTAAGAACTAAATATCGATCATTATGAAATAGACTCTTCATCTAATGTAACTGAACTAGACTCTTCATCTAATGTAACTGAACTAGACTTTTCATCTAATGTAACTGTCAAGTTTATTTTCAACACGGTCAGCTTATGCCGGTGGTGTGCCATTGCCTGTTCATTATTTGTAAATTTATTTTTAGCTGAAAAAGTACTATAGAAGTTCTTTCTAATCCTTCCAATGGTTTGACTTGATAATTACTTGAGTGGGAGGATTATTCGGACATCAAATTAAAGACAGAAGCAAGGGAAATCATATGAATGTAACACATAACTCATCATTGTAACCATGAAAGCTACTCCATCGATCCAAAATGATGTTTTCATTTGATTATTCAAAGTTTTTAGATCCGTCTCAAAATGATGTTTTTATTTGACTATTCAAAGTTTTTAGTGATAGTGTGTATTTCTAAAATTACCTTGATGAAACTAATAAAAAACATGTGCCTACTTCTTACAACAAGGGAGAAAACAAAGACCACATTAAATCCATCAGCTTTCAACTTTGCTTGGGAGGAAAGTGCTGAAAAGGGTCTATTTTGATTGCTAACTTTCCTTTCCTTGAATGAGAAATTAACCACCAAACTCAGCTTCTCCAATTACTCTACATGACAGATATCCATTGTATAAATAATTATATATATGTTGAAACTGGAAATGGAAATGGACTTGATAATATTTATATATAACTCTTTTCTCTATTTTATTTTTCTAATTCAACTTTTGCATGATAGCTTACTTTACTTTTTGCCTTGTTATATACTCCCTAAGTCCGAGAAAAATAGTCTTATTTTACTTGCTTGAATCTTTATGAAAATACAAAATGCAAATATCGTTTCCCTTTTAGAAATGTAATTTTGTTTTGTACGGACGAAAATGCTAAGCGCAATTCTTATTTGGGACGAAAAAATTAGTAATTAATTATTAAAAGAGATGCTCAAGAAATATAATAATAATGTGTCACACTGCCATGTTAATTTGGACCATGAAACATCATGACAAATTAAGGAAAATATTGGCAAAAAAATAGTTATAAATTATGAAAATTTCTTTGACCATACTCTATAGTTGCTCCTCAACTACAATAGTAGGTCCAATCCTAAACTTTGAAGCCAGTTCTTAAACAGCCTATATATATATATCCAAATCTCATGAACTTGTATTCAAGCAGTTGTCAAGTTTAAGGTTTTATTTCTGCAAACAAAGCAAAAGGAGAGATGGGTGTTTTTGCTTTAATGGGGATTTTGTTGCCATTGATAGCACTACAATTTCTCCTTCCTCTGCCAGCTCTTGCTATAACGAGGCATTACGAGTTCAACGTGCGTCTATTTTTATCAAAATTAATGGAGTATATATAGCACTATATATATAAATGTACCTCTTTAGTCTTTAAGTTTAGGTACACATTTCTTTTTTTGCAGGTAAGGTTACAGAACGTGACACGTCTATGCCACACGAAGAGCATGGTAACCGTAAATGGGAAATTCCCTGGCCCACGAGTTGTGGCTAGAGAAGGCGATCGCCTACTTATCAAAGTCATCAACCATGTTCCGAACAACATTTCTCTCCATTGGTACGTCTTGACCCTATATTTCCCCTACAAACGAATAAAGTATTTTGGTGATACTCATGGCTGGTGGAAGTACTGTGAAGGAGATGACAACAAAGTTTGGAAAGCTAGACAAGTTTGAAGGGCAAGATTTCAGACGTTGGCAAAAGAAGATGCACTTCCTTTTGACAACATTAAAGGTGGTGTATGTTCTTTCTACCCCTATTCCGGAATTGCTTGAAGATGACAACTTGGAGGCAATCAGACGTAGATCAAAGTGGGAAAACGACGACTACATCTGCAGAGGACACATATTAAACGGTATGTCTGATTCTCTCTTTGACATCTATCAAAATGAGGAATCTGCAAAAGAGTTATGGGATTCTCTTGAATCCAAGTACATGGCAGAGGATGCTTCTAGTAAGAAGTTCCTTGTGGGTAATTTTAATAATTACAAGATGGTCGATTCAAGACCTGTCATGGAACAGTTCAATGAACTCCTTAGAATCCTTGGACAATATACACAACACGGGTTGAAGATGGATGAGTCAATATCGGTTTCAAGTGTGATTGATAAGTTGCCTCCCTCCTGGAAGGATTTCAAACACACTTTGAAACATGGTAAAGATGATCTGTCTTTGGTTCAACTTGGTAGTCACTTGCGCATAGAGGAATCTCTAAGGGCGCAAGAGAATGACAAAGGCAAAGGAAAGGAAGTTGGTGGACCATTGGTCAATATGATTGATGATGGTAGAAACAAAAACAAAGGAAAGAAACGCAGTTTCAATGACAATGGTTCTGGTCCCAACAAGAAGCCTAAATTGGCTTGTTGGAAGTGTGGCAAATCTGGTCACTTTAAGAAGGATTGTCGTGTTGGAAACAACAAGAACGGCGCAAGCACAAGTGGTTCGGGAAAGGGGTCTAAGGACCATTCTCAAAACCAAGGTCAGAATTTAATTCATAGTTGGAACAGATTTATTAAAAATTTTGTTTCAATAATTTCTGAGGCATTTTATGTGCAGGATGATGCTATTGCGTGGTGGATTGATTCCGGTGCCACTGCTCATGTTTGTAAAGATCGTTGTTGGTTTAAGACATACGAACCAATGGAAGACGGATCTGTCCTTTACATGGGTGATGACCATTCCGCTCCTATTCAAGGAAGAGGAAGTGTGGTATTGGAATTTAGTTCGGGAAAAACGATTTCTTTGTTTAATGTTTTATATGTACCTAAACTTCGTAAGAATTTAATTTCTGGTCCTGTCTTGAACAAATGTGGTTATAAACAAGTTTATGAATCCGATAAGTATATCTTATCGAAGTCGGGTGTATTTGTAGGATTTGGTTATTATAACAATGGGATGTTTATGTTGAATTTGAATAAAATTCCGGTTAACTCTAGTTCTGTTTATATGACTTCCTCGTTGTTGTTAATTCCTCATTATGGCATGCTCGGTTAGGACATGTGCACTATAAAAGAATGCTTGAAATGTCCAAAGATGGTTTGATTCCTGTTATTGATAATAATACGGAAAGGTGTAATACTTGCATGTTAACAAAAATCACTAGGAAACCTTTTAAAAGTGTTACAAGGAATTATGTAAAACTTGAATTGATACATAGTGATTTATGTGATTTTCATGCAACTCCATCTTTAGGCAATAAAAAGTATATTGTCACTTTTATAGATGATGCCTCTAGGTTTTGCTATATTTATTTGCTGCATGCAAAAGATGAAGCCCTAGATAAATTTAAAATTTATAAAACTGAAGTTGAACTTCAACTTAATGGCTTGATTAAAACCTTACGTACGGATAGAGGTGGTGAATATTATGATCCTAAATATTTCCAATCCGTAGGGATAATTCATGAGACTACGGCTCCTTATGTACCACAACAAAATGGTGTGGCTGAAAGGAAGAATAGAACTCTTGAAGAAATGGTTAACGCCATGTTGTCTTACTCGGGCTTGAGTGACGGGTTTTGGGGTGAAGCCATGTTAACGGCTTGTCATCTATTGAATAGAGTTCCTAATAAAAGGAACAAGATTACCCCATATGAGCTTTGGTATGAGAAAAGACCAAACTTGACATTTTTGCGAGTTTGGGGATGTAGGGCCGTGGTTAGACTTCCGGACCCTAAAAGGAAAAAGTTGGGAGAAAAAGGTATTGATTGCATCTTTGTTGGATATGCTTTGAGCATTCCAAGGCATATAGGTTTTATGTTATAGAACCTAATGAATTCATTTCTATAAACACAATTATAGAATCAAGAGATGCAATCTTTGATGAGAATCGTTTCTCTTCTATACCTAGACCCAAGGATATTATACCAATGTCGGCTGAATCTCAAATGGATGATCATTCAATTGATGTACCAAGTGAGACACCCGAACCTCGTAAGAGTACAAGAGTAAGGAAAGCTAAATCATATGGTTACGATTTTCAACTATATTTAGTTATGGGATCAAGAGATCAAATTGAATCTCAATACTCTTCTTGTTATAGTATAGAGGAGGATCCAAGAACCTATGATGAAGCAATAAAATCTCGAGACGCTGGTTTTTGGAAAGAAGCCATCGATGATGAGATTGGTTCTATTGTGGAAAATAATACATGGGTCTTGTCTGATTTACCATCAGGCTGTAAACCTTTGGGGTGCAAATGGATCTTCAAAAAGAAGATGAAAGTCGATGGAACTATTGACAAGTTTAAAGCTCGATTGGTAATCCAAGGCTTTAGACAAAAGGAAGGGATCGATTACTTCGATACCTATGCACCGGTTGCTCGTATCACTACTATTAGATTTACGATAGCTTTGGCGGCTATTCGTAATCTATTGATCCATCAAATGGATGTCAAAACAACATTCTTAAATGGTGATTTGGAAGAAGAAGTGTATATGAAACAACCTGAAGGATTTGTTATGCCAGGTAATGAGCATAAGGTATGTAAGTTAATTAAGTCATTGTATGGGCTGAAGCAAGCACCTAAGCAGTGGCATCAAAAATTTGATGAGGTTGTTTTGTCGAATGGTTTTGTATTAAATCAGTTCGACAAATGTGTATATAGCAGATTTGATGAATCCGGTAAAGGTGTAATCATCTGCCTATATGTAGATGACATGTTGATTTTTGGCACTGACCAAAATGTAGTTGATAAAACTAAGAAGTTTTTGTCATCAAAGTTTTCGATGAAGGACATGGGAGAAGCCGATATAATTCTTGGTATAAAGATTAAACGGATGAACAAGGGAATTGCAATATCACAATCTCATTATATTGAGAAAATTCTCAAGAGGTTTAATTGTGATAATTGTTCCAATGTTAGTACTCCCATGGATCCTACTGAGAAACTTGTATCAAATCTTGGTAAACTGTGTCACGGCTTGAATACTCAAAAGCCATAGGCGCTTTGATGTATGCTATGACGGGCACTCGACCTGATATTGCTTATGCAGTTGGAAGATTGAGTAGGTTCACTAGTAATCCTAGTAGACAGCATTGGCATGCTATAACAAGGGTGTTCAAGTACTTAAAAGGTACTATGGACTATGGTTTGTGTTATAGTAGATATCCTTCTATATTAGAAGGTTACACAGATGCTAGTTAGATCAACCAAGAAGATTCATCTTCTACTAGTGGTTGGGTGTTCTTGCTTGGAGGAGGTGCCATTTCTTGGGCTTCCAAAAAAGCAGACATGTATTACACATTCTACAATGGAATCTGAGTTTGTAGCATTGGCTGCTGCTGGAAAAGAAGCGGAGTGGCTTCGGAACTTGATATATGATATTCCATTATGGCCAAAACCGATATCACCAATGTCTATCCATTGTGATAGTGCCGCCACCTTGGCTAGGGCCTATAGTCAGATTTATAATGGCAAGTCTAGACACTTGGGTGTCAGACATAGTATGATTCGGGAGTTAATCATGAATGGTGTGATATTAGTTGATTTTGTTCGGTCGCAACAAAATTTGGCTGACCACTTGACGAAGGGTTTAGCCAGAGACTTGGTAAATAAGTCTGCAATGGGAATGGGATTAAAGTCTATTTAATCCTCTAATTGTGAGATACCCAATTCCCTTCTAATACAACGTTAGAAGCTTGAATTCAATGTGGAAAGCTCGCTGTTGGAGATTGGAACACATGTTATTATCTTTTCCAAGGTATGTGTTCGGACACGCAAGTAAATGTTAGGTTGAAGAATATCTTCTTAATAGTTCCTTTGAAAAATTGCAAATGCAGGTGCAAGATTAAAGGAACTACCTATGTGGACATGAAGTTTTGCCGCTTCAAGAAGCTAGGACTTGGCTTCCTATATGTTCACTATTGGATATGGACACATGGCTTGTAATAGTGTCAAGATTAAACAAAGAGAATTATGCCGAACTTATGTGTATAGTATCTTCAGGTATTCATATGAGTTGACGGGTTCAATCGTTACGACACCCCGATTCTCGAGTATTTGAAATGTGTATTATACTAAGATGAAAATTCAATCGCAAGACATTTTCATTTATGCATTCGTTTGTTTCGTTATTTATAAAGTTTAGTAAATCAAAGGATTACACTAAAATTGAGGGGATTTGTTGGTGATTTTAGTATCACTCAACTTATTTTAATGTAATGGTGATTTACTAAGAGATCAATGTGATTCGTAGTAGACTCGGATACGAGTAAGGGAAAGTGTGGAGTACACACTCGTTTGAGCTAAAACGAAGTCAACCTCGATAAAGAAGTAAAAGTTAAAGGGTAGCACATTTTGCTGATGTGCTCGGCCGAGCAGAGTCCTTGACTCGGCCGAGCAGAGCATGGTAGATTGTCCAAGTTTCTGGACAGCCATGCTCGGCCGAGGCATATGCCTTGCTCGGCCGAGCAGTATGAACAGCACGGCCGTGCAGTTCAAATGACACGGCCGTGCAGCTGGGCAAATTGTCATGGGACATCTTTGCTCGGCCGAGCGAGTCCCTTGACTCGGCCGAGCAGTTCCTGAACAGGTGCCAGTTCAAACTGAAAAGGCACATCTCTTGGCTAAAGTCATGTCTTTTGGTCATACCCTTTGACTGATACCTCTCCATCTGTATAAATACAGAGATTGATCTCAGTTGTACATACATGGAAAACACAAGAGTGAATTACAACAATATAACGAAAGCAAACAATTCTCAAGGTTTTGATTTGTTCTCTTTGCCTAGAAAACAAATTGTGTGATTGTCTTATCCCAATAAAGATTTTGTGTAACCCAGGCATTAAGGGTCGAAATACTTTAATCAAGCCATTAAGTTGAAGTTCAACTTCAGTTTTATAAATTTTAAATTTATCTAGGGCTTCATCTTTTGCATGCAGCAAATAAATATAGCAAAACCTAGAGGCATCATCTATAAAAGTGACAATATACTTTTTATTGCCTAAAGATGGAGTTGCATGAAAATCACATAAATCACTATGTATCAATTCAAGTTTTACAGAATTCCTTGTAACACTTTTAAAAGGTTTCCTAGTGATTTTTGTTAACATGCAAGTATTACACCTTTCCGTATTATTATCAATAACAGGAATCAAACCATCTTTGGACATTTCAAGCATTCTTTTATAGTGCACATGTCCTAACCGAGCATGCCATAATGAGGAATTAACAACAACAGAGGAAGTCATATAAACAGAACTAGAGTTAACCGGAATTTTATTCAAATTCAACATAAACATCCCATTGTTATAATAACCAAATCCTACAAATACACCCGACTTCGATAAGATATACTTATCGGATTCATAAACTTGTTTATAACCACACTTGTTCAAGACAGGACCAGAAATTAAATTCTTACGAAGTTTAGGTACATATAAAACATTAAACAAAGAAATCATTTTTCCCGAACTAAATTCCAATACCACACTTCCTCTTCCTTGAATAGGAGCGGAATGGTCATCACCCATGTAAAGGACAGATCCGTCTTCCATTGGTTCGTATGACTTAAACCAACAACGATCCTTACAAACATGAGCGTGGCACCGGAATCAATCCACCACGCAATAGCATCATCACGCACATAAAATGCCTCGAAATTATTGAAACAGAATTTTTAATAAATCTGTTCCAACTATGAATTAAATTCTGACCTTGGTTTTGAGAATGGTCCTTAGACCCTTTTCCCGAACCACTTGTGCTTGCGCCGTTCTTGTTGTTTCCAACACGACAATCCTTCTTAAAGTGACCAGATTTGCCACACTTCCAACAAGCCAATTTAGGCTTCTTGTTGGGACCAGAACCATTGTCATTGAAACTGCGTTTCTTTCCTTTGTTTTTGTTTCTACCATCATCAATCATATTGACCGATGGTCCACCAACTTCCTTTCCTTTGCCTTTGTCATTCTCTTGCGCCCTTAGAGATTCCTCTATGCGCAAGTGACTACCAAGTTGAACCAAAGACAGATCATCTTTACCATGTTTCAAAGTGTGTTTGAAATCCTTCCAGGAGGAGGCAACTTATCAATCACACTTGAAACTGATATTGACTCATCCATCTTCAACCCATGTTGAGTATATTGTCCAAGGATTCTAAGGAGTTCATTGAATTGTTCCATGACAGGTCTAGCATCGACCATCTTGTAATTGTTAAAATTACTCACAAGGAACTTCTTACTAGAAGCATCCTCTGCCATGTACTTGGATTCAAGAGAATCCCATAACTCTTTAGCAGACTCCTCATTTTGATAAATGTCAAATAAAGGATCAGACATACCGTTCAATATGTGTCCTCTGCAGATGTAGTCATCGTTCTCCCACTTCGATCTACGTCTGACGGCCTCCAAGTTATCCTCTTCAAGTAATTCTGGAATTGGAGTAGATAGAACATACACCACCTTTAATGTTGTCAAAAGGAAGTGCATCTTCTTTTGCCAACGTCTGAAATCTTGCCCTTCAAACTTGTCTAGCTTTCCAAACTTTGTTGTCATCTCCTTCACAGTAGACATGAGTATCACCAAATACTTTATTCATTTGTAGGGGAATTCGGGTCTCGATCTTGATACTATGGCCGGATATATGATTGAATCGTGTATAATCCACTTTCCGAATAAAGTATTTCGACCCTTAATGCCTGGGTTACACAAAATCTTTATTGGGATAAGACAATCACACAATTTGTTTTCTAGGCAAAGAGAACAAATCAAAACCTTGAGAATTGTTTGCTTTCGTTATATTGTTGTAATTCACTCTTGTGTTTTCCATGTATGTACAACTGAGATCAATCTCTGTATTTATACAGATGGAGAGGTATCAGTCAAAGGGTATGACCAAAAGACATGACTTTAGCCAAGAGATGTGCCTTTTCAGTTTGAACTGGCACCTGTTCAGGAACTGCTCGGCCGAGTCAAGGGACTCGCTCGGCCGAGCATAGATGTCCCAAGTCATTTTGCCCAGATGCACGGCCGTGTCATTTGAACTGCACGGCCGTGCTGTTCATACTGCTCGGCCGAGCAAGGCATATGCCTCGGCCGAGCAAGGCTGTCCAGAAACTTGGACAATCTGCCATGCTCTGCTCGGCCGAGTCAAGGACTCTGCTCGGCCGAGCACATCAGCAAAATGTGCTACCCTTTAACTTTTACTTCTTTATCGAGGTTGACTTCGTTTTAGCTCAAACGAGCGTGTACTCCACACTTTCCCTTACTCGTATCCGAGTCTACTACGAATCACATTGATCTCTTAGTAAATCACCATTACATTAAAATAAGTTGAGTGATACTAAAATCACCAACACGGTGCACCCACTAAATCAAAAAAATCTAATTCAGTGGTAAAGAGCAGTTACGTGCTACATTTTGAACCCAATTTTATACTGTAAATTGTGAATCCACTTACAAAAGTTCTTGGATATGCCACTGACTGGTATAGATATATTTTCTCTTTCTTTGACTGTTTGTTGACTGATGCGAAACAAGCATGGCATTCGTCAGCTACGTAGCGGATGGGCTGATGGGCCAGCGTATGTAACACAATGCCCAATTCAAACAGGCCAAAGCTATGTGTACAACTACACCATTGTTGGACAAAGGGGAACTTTGTGGTGGCATGCACATATTTCTTGGCTGAGAGCAACTCTTTATGGACCTCTCATTATTCTCCCCAAGCTTCATGTACCTTACCCCTTTCCCAAACCTCACAAAGAAGTTCCCATCATTTTCGGTATATATATACACCCCTATGTATACACACACCACTTGACTTTAGAGTTGACACGATTGATTGACTCGGAATACCCTAAACTTGATTTGCAGGAGAGTGGTTCAATGCTGATACTGAGGCCATTATCAACCAAGCTACACAAACTGGTGGAGGCCCAAATGTCTCTGATGCCTACACCTTCAATGGTCTTCCTGGACCTCTTTATAATTTGTTAGACACGTGATTTATTATCCCTAACTAACTGATACGTTCAAACTGGGATAAGGGGAATTTGGAGGATAAGTCAAATAGAGACTCTTATGTGAATGAGACTCTATGACTTAGTCCAACCAGTATTCTATAAATCAGGTCTCTATGGGAACCAACAGAGATAACACGTAATATTCCATATACTCCTTAGACTGAGAAATACTATCTCTGGCAACCATCAAGTGCCTGGGATTTGAGAGTGGAACAACATTCAATATCCATCTTGTGATATTGAATCGGACGAGAAGAGGTGGTGATTGCAGAATCAAGATGATCGTGGTTCGTAGCACAAGCGAAATCTTCCGCACAACGAGCTTCGGATTTAATCTATAAGGTATTCCGAGAACTCGTAGATAACTTATGTGTTTTCCTTCATTGGTATCAGAGCCTCAAAGCTTGGTGCTCACCATTGTTGTCTTGATTGCATGGTTTTTTGAATTTTTCGGATCTACTTTTTCACCAACTGGGTTTGATGATTTCGAAATTCAAATCTTGTCCGTTTTCTGCGTTTTTGATATCCATGCGTAGATAATAATGTGTAGAATAACATACTAAAAAATCATCGAATTCGGCCATGTAAATTTTGAGTAATTAAAGTTTGAAGTTTCGGAAATTATGATTTTTTCGTGATGTTCATGGCTGTTTTTGATGATGTTAAAGTCAGATCTGATAAAAAGTGTTAACATAAGTTTTGTTCTACGCTGTGAGATCTTTCTGTAGGCACTTTAATTGTTTAATTTGTACTTAAATCAAGAGAGTTATGGTGTTATAATGATAGTCAGCGAAATACGTTTAAAAAAAAAAAAAAATCCCAAGCTCACGGAGAAATACGTTTTTTTTTCGTGATGTTCATTACTGCTGCTCAGTGAAACTTTGATCCATGTTCCTCTGAGTACATGCCTTTTTTGGCCAGAGAGAAATAGGACCAGAAATTTTTTGCAAATTTTTATAAATGTTTTTTGGATTTAATTAATGTTTTAATTTGTATGTTAATGCATTAAAAATCAACATACGGTCCAGAAAATTATGTAAATTTTACTGTATGTTTAATATTCTGTGACAACATGCTGAGATTTTTTTCATAATTTGTTTATAATCAGAATATATTTTATGAATTATTGAGTATTCTGCTGCATGATTAATTCGGGAAAAATAGTTTTATTGTCCAGAAAAATATGAAATTTTTTGTGTATGTTTAGAATAATGTTATTCAGATCAGTATATTTTTCCATAATTTTTTGATGAGCAGTAATCTGTTTTATGTATTTTTGTATGTGTTTTTGTGTAAATTTTATTTATCAGAGTGGAAAATATTAATCAGAAAATTATAAAAGAATTTCTGTGATATAGTTACATGATAATGCACTGTTCTGAATTTTTTCAGATTTTTTGAGTTATCTGAATTATTTATGTGCCTTAAATGTCATTTTATGATGTATTTTCACAAATAAATTTGCATGAAAAACAAATTTGAGACTATACGAGTCTCATACAAATTTTCTGGAATTGCTGAAATTATTTTAATGAGCTTTAATTGGTGGATTTGTTCTATCACTATTTCTTCTTTTATTTAAAAATCAATTATGAGTATATTTTTATTATGCATGCTTAAGGTTATGATTACGAGCCTCGCGGATTTTCTCTCCTTTTCATGTATGATACAAGTATATTTATTGTTGATTTTTTATGATAAAAGTGAATTAAAATTGTATGCTTAATATCTGTATTGTAATATGTTATAGTGAAATGGCATCAAAGAACGTAATTCTTTGATTTGAATAAGGGTGAGAAATTGGATGGCAAAAATTATAGTGTTTGGCAAAGGAAGATCACATACTTGCTAAACGAGCAAGAGGTTCTTGAGAACCTTGACACCGTGATGCTTGAGCCGAGAGATGGGTAGCAATACCGTCGCCCGGCACCGTCGAGAACATGCGGGCTTTTCGGTCATGGGTCAAGAAGGACCGTTGTGCTCGCTTTACTATGTTGAGCGGCATGCACAACGACACGATTAGGCGGTTTGAGAACTGCTCTGCTAAGGACATGTGGGACCAAATTAAGGCCGCATTTGGTAACACATACGCAACAAGGCTTCGTACCTTAACATACAAGTTTGAATCGTATAAGATTGACCGAGAAACGATCCATTCTGATCGGCTACGTGAGTTATGCAGTATGATTCGTGAGCATCGTCTTCTTGGTAGTATCTTGTACGATGAGCGACAAGTCCAAGCCGTGATTCGTTCGCTGCCGGACTCGTGGAGTAATTTGAGCGGATCTGACTCATACGAGACTCCATTCGGACTTTGCGAGATGTTTCCCGTCATGTTGAGCTTGAGGCACGGCGCCATGAGGCAGAGTCGCGCGATGAGTGCTACGACTCGTGACCTTGCTCTTGTTACTCTTGATGATCGGCGCAAGCCAAATGGGCAGCGTAAGAATCGGGGTAATAAAGGCAAGAAGGCTCGAGCGGGGCCAAAAGCGGCAAGATTGCTAAACGCAGAGGCAAGAAGAATATTGCTAAGCAAAAGTGCTACAAGCTTTGTGGAACCTTGGGTCATTTTTCTCGGACTTGTCTGAGCCCAAGAAGGTACCTCTAAATCCTAGATCTATGCAACTTTGTGTTTGCTCTCATGTTTTGTTAGGCGACTCTCTCCTGAATGGATTGTAGACTCGGGCTCCACAAAACATGTGACGTGGGATCGTGCGGGATTTGTAGATTATAGGAAGATTCAGTGCAGTACGCGAAGCATTTCATGGGAAATAGCTCAGCCGTGGAAGTCAAAGGGGTTGGCTCATACCGGCTCCTTTTGCGGAATGGACCTTGATTTGACTTTGCATGAAGTACTTTACGCACTGGAGTTCGCTATAATCTACTTTCGTAGTAAAATTGCTAGAAATAGGATATTCTTTTAATTTTAGCGGTAGTCGGTTGGATATTTGCTTTGACAATATGGTTTTGGGACATGGTTTTTGTCGGACAATTTCTTTAAATTAGATTTATTGGATTCTTTATCTTACATTAATGCTACTTCTTGTGTGGTATATGATACTTCTAATTCGAGTTGTGGCATGCTAGACTTGGACATATAGGAAAGGACAGAATGAGTAGATTGGCTAGAGAAGGACTATTGGGTTCTCTCCCAAAAGTTAATTTACTGTGTGTGAGCCTTGTTTGGCGGGAAAAGCTGCCGAAAGCCTTTTGGTAAGGCTAAAAGGGCCACACTGACCATTAGAGTTAGTCCATTCGAGGTATTTGCGGACCTATGAATGTAAAAGCACGCCATGGTGCTTCCTATTTTCTCACTTTTATCGATGACTACACGCGATATGGTTATGTTTACCTTATTTCTCACCGTCATGAAGCACTTAATTGTTTTGAGCGCTTCTTGGCGAGTAGAGAATCGAAGGATAAAAGCTTAAAAACTTTAAGAGCGGCGGGGCCGCGAGTACTTGTACGATCAATTTAAGGGATTGTGTGAGAAAAAGGGGATAGTAAGGCGGTTAACGATTCTCGGGAACTCCGCAACAAAATGGTGTTGCGAACGAAGGAATCGTACCTTGTTAGAGATGGTTAGGTCGATGATGGCACAAGCAAATCTCCCGATTTCGTTTTGGGGTGATGCGCTTATGAGCGCCACGTATATCCTTAGCAGAGTGCCTTCTAAATCGGTCTCTACAACCCCTACCAATTGTGGAAAGGTGAGAAGCCTAATTTGGGGCATCTACACCCTTGGGGTTGTGCGGGTTATGTCCACGATTACTTCCAATAAGTTTGGAAAACTTGGCACTAGAGGAAACAAGTGTGTTTTCATAAGGTATTACGATACCTCTAAGGGTTATGTAATGTACGGTGGAAAACCTGAAGTTGGGATGCGAAATAGAGTCTCGTGATATCGATTTCATTGAGAATGATTTCCTACAAATCGGTGAAGTCGAAAGGAATTCGAACTCTTTGAGATGGAGGAAGAACATTTGACATCTCTTGGCGTAGGTGGGGAATTGTCTCAACCTAATGATCAAATGGATCAACATACGGTTGAGCTGTGGTCGCCAATGAGAGTCAAGATGATCATCCAAGTAGGAATGTTGATTCCGGTGGGAGTCTTTCACCGGAGCGAAGAAGTCAACGTGGAAAAATTCCTCGTCGTCGATTTGAGATCGAAGGGAATCTTTTCTATGTGAAGCTTTAGACGCTTGTGAACCTACTTCATTCAAAGAAGCAATTTCTTCACCTAAGAGTGATGAATGGACATACGCTATGAAAGATGAAATTTCCTCTATGTACAAGAATCGGGTTTGGGAGTTGGTTGATCTTCCGTTGGGCGTAAGGCAATTGGAAACAAGTGGGTTTTCAAGATCAAGCGCAAGGCGAGACGGATCAATTGACAAGTATAAGGCACGCCTTGTGGCGAAAGGCTATACCCAAAAGGAGGGTCTAGACTATGAAGAGACATTCTCCCGGTGGTGAGATTTTCTTCAGTTCGCCTTAATCTCGCTATAGTAGCATATATGGATTTAGAACTTTTCCAAATGGATGTTAAAACTGCATTTCTCAATGGGGAACTAGGTGAAGAGATCTATATGACTCAACCAGAGGGTTTTGAAGTCAAGGAACATGAACGCAAAGTGTGTCGCCTCAAACGTTCCATATATGGACTCGAAGCAATCATCTAGACAGTGGTATATTCGCTTTCACCAAGCAATAACCTCAATTGACTTTGTGATGATTGAGGAGGACCATTGTGTGTACGTTAAACGGGCCAAGGGAAAGATCTTAATCTTATCATTATACGTTGATGATATACTACTTGCCGGGATTGACATGGAGATGATAAATGCCACTAAAGAGTGGTTATCTTCATCATTCGAGATGAAAGACTTGGGTGAAGCAAATTATGTGCTTGGAGTTAAGGTCATTAGGGATCGTTCAAAGAAACTTCTTGGTTTGTCTCAAGAGACTTACATAAAGAGAGTTTTAGAACGTTTTGGTATGACTAACTCAAAATCCGTTGTCACTCCAATGGAAAAAGGTTGTATCCTTAGTACAAGCCAATGCCCTACAGAATGAAGAAAGAGAAGAGAAGAATGACTAACACCCCTTATGCGGTGGCGGTTGGGTGCTTGATGTATGCGATGTTATGCACCCGTCTGACCTTTGTCACGCGGTTGGAATTTTAAGTAGATTCCAAAGCAACCACAGCCTGCACATTGGCGGGCGATCAAGAGGGTTCTTCGCTATTTGAGCGGATCGGCAAATATGGTTCTTTGTTATCGAGGTGGGGACTTGAGCCTAAAAGGGTACACTTGATGCGGATTGGGTGGAGATGTAGATGAACGTAAATCTACTTCGGGTTATGCATTTACGCTTAGTGGTGGAGCTATTTCTTGGAGTAGCAAGAAACAGGAAAGCATATCCCTTTCCACGATGGAGTCGAATACATTGCTTGCTTTCGTTGTTCGGAAGCTGTTTGGTTAAGGAGGTTCTTACAACATCTTGATGTCACACCTAATGTGAATGGTCCTGTACTTATTAACTGTGATAGCATGGCTGCTTTAGGGTTTGCCAAGGACCCTAAGTACCATAGTAGGACCAAACACATTGACATTAAGTACCATTTCACTATAGACATGATTACGAAGGAAAGGTGGTTCTTAAGTATATTCCCTCTTTTGAGAGCATGTTAGGCGACCCTATGACTAAGCCTCGACCCGGAGAGACTTTTCGAAACATATGACGTGTTTAGGGCTTCGTAGGATTTGATTAGTTATTTTTGAACACCTTGCAGACATTATTATATTCATTATTGTTTTGAATTTAATACATATTTTTCATTTTCATTCCTTGTTGAGTTTATGGGATGTTTATTGATTGAAAATTATGTGGTATACATTTTAATTAAAAAGATGTCTGAAGGACTAGAATTGGCCCTCTCACACGGGTAATTCGCCTTGTTGTTATATGAGCGAGCAAGATGAGATAATAATGTATTTGACACTTAAAGGGGGTGGCAAATAACATTATAATATATCGCCTTAACATACGGTTAAGATGAGACCTATTTTATATAGATCAATTCGAAGTGTTTGGTTCATAACTTCAAATGTCCTTGTGAAAGTCCGAATGTGAGACCTTAAATAGGCACTATGAGAGTGACTGCTTTTGAGGACTCAGGTTAGATGCCATGAGGGCAACTAGACTAAGATTCGTACGATGTTGGAGTATGACATGCCCAATTCGAGTGGGAGTTCCATCGTAGCATACATTTCATACTGTATGTGACTATAATTCAACCTCAGAAAGTGATTGAATGATCCTTGCTTCATCACTGTGTGAGTTCTAGTGATCAATATGTGATCACATTATGCCCTATGTGACTTAGAACTGTGTCGAGAATCCAAAGATTAATGATGCTACTTTGACATGCCGACCTAAGGGCTTTGCACTTACAGTCAGCCTCGCGGAGCATTGTTGGGAAAGTTGTTAATCTAAAGATAATTGGCATGAGGGTCTAAGGAAGACAATTGTGATATACATCTCTGTTTAGTGACTCAATGTCCAGACGATCATATTGAACACACGGTTCAAAAGGTTAATCTTGAGCACGTAAATTGATTGGGGTTTAAACATCGTTTATGAGGGGTTAAAGATGTTTAAATTTATGTAATCATAATGTACGGGGAACATAAACGAGTTTTGACTAATGAGGACGTGCTATGTTGGTAGATGGTATTTGATATAGCACTCCTACCCTTTTATACTTTTCTCGTCTGATCACACGCCTCACTTCCTGTATGAAGAGATGAGTATTCAACGAGTCTTGAGAATGTATATGGCATATCCCATTTGACCGAGTGGGAGATGTTAGACACGTGATTTATTATCCCTAACTAACTGATACGTTCAAACTGGGATAAGGGGAATTTGGAGGATAAGTCAAATAGAGACTCTAATGTGAATGAGACTCTATGACTTAGTCCAACCAGTATTCTATAAATCAGGTCTCTTTGGGAACCAACAGAGATAACACGTAATATTCCATATACTCCTCAGACTGAGAAATACTATCTCTGGCAACCATCAAGTGCCTGGGATTTGAGAGTGGAACAACATTCAATATCCATCTTGTGATATTGAATCGGACGAGAAGAGGTGGTGATTGCAGAATCAAGACGATCGTGGTTCGTAGCACAAGCGAAATCTTCCGCACAACGAGCTTCGGATTTAATCTATAAGGTATTCCGAGAACTCGTAGATAACTTATGTGTTTTCCTTCATAATTGCTCTGCCAAAGGTATATATTCGACAATTTTTTCTATTTTATTTTTATTATTTTAAGATTTTAAATTCGAAGGGCTCATTTAATTTGTGTTTTTATCGCAGATACATTCAAGTTGAAGGTTAAGCCGGATAAAACATACCTTCTCCGATTCATCAATGCAGCACTCAATGATGAGCTCTTCTTCAGCATAGCAAACCACACTCTCACTGTTGTTGAAGCTGATGCCATTTACGTCAAGCCATTTGACACAAATACCCTTCTCATTGCCCCTGGTCAAACCACCAATGTTCTTCTCAAAACTAAGCCGAAATCCCCAAACGCCATATTTTTCATGACTGCTAGACCATATGTCACTGGCCAGGGCACGTTCGACAATTCCACAGTGGCTGGAATTCTTGAATATGAACCAACAACTACTTCTATGAAGAAACTTCCACTCTTTAAACCAACTTTACCACCTTTAAATGACACTTCTTTCGCCACAAAATTTTCAAATAAACTCCGTAGCTTGGCAAGTGCACAATATCCGGCTAATGTCCCTCAAAAAATAGACAAGCATCTCTTTTTTACCGTAGGACTTGGAACAAGGCCTTGTGGGACAAAAAACCAAACATGCCAAGGACCTAATGGAACAAGATTTGCAGCTTCCATTAGTAATATTTCGTTCGTGCAACCAAACATTGCCCTTCTCCAATCTCACTATTCTGGTCAATCAAACGGTGTATATAGCCCTGATTTCCCCATTAATCCGCTAAATTGGTTTAACTATACTGGGAATCCTCCTAATAATACATTTGTGGGCAACGGCACCAAACTTATGGTTCTTCCTTATAATACTAGCGTGGAACTAGTTATGCAGGATACAAGCATCCTAGGTGCGGAAAGCCACCCTCTTCATCTCCATGGATTCAACTTCTTCGTCGTTGGTCAAGGGTTCGGGAACTATGACCCCAACAAGGACCATGAGAACACTACAAGGAAAACCGGATTTAGAGACGGAAATTTAGAGACGGACGGAATCCGTAGCTAATTTGGCGACAGATTAGAGACAGAACCAAAAATCAGAGACGGATTCGGATTCCGTCTCTAAATTAGAGACGGATTCAGATTCCGTCTCTAATTCAGAGACGGAATATGAATCCGTCTCTAATTCAGAGACGGAATCCGAATCCGTCTCTAAATCAGAGACGGAATCCGAATCCGTCTCTAATTTAGTGACGGAATCTGATTTCGTCTCTAATTTAGAAGGCAGATTCGATTCCGTCTCTAAATTTTAGAGACGGGTTTTGTATCTGTCTCTAAAATAGAGACAGATTCGAGAATCCGTCTCTAAATTAGAGACTGATTAAGAATCAGTCTCTAAATTAGAGACAGTCAGAATCCGTCTCTAAATTAGAGACAAATTCGAATCCGTCTCTAAACTTTAGAGACAGATTTTAACCGTCTCTAATTTAGAGGCAGATTTTTGAATCCGTCTCTAATTTAGTGACAATTCAACATCTGTCTCTAAAATTTAGAGACAGATTTAGTATCCGATCTCTAAATTTGACTTTTCTTCTATATACTTTCATTTGTTTAGTTTTTCTATCTTTTTTTCTATAACTTTTTCTAAAAAAAACCACTGATTAACAAAGGCTAAAATATTGTTTTCTAGTCAATAAAAAATTTTAAAAAATAAAAAATAAATATAGGGTAGTCCGTCCCTCTTTTGACTTTTCTTCTATATACTTTCATTTATTTAGTTTTTTCTATCTTTTTTCTATAACTTTTTCTAAAAAAACCACTGATTAACAAAGGCTAAAATATTGTTTTCTAGTCAATAAAATTTTTTAAAAAATAAAAAATAAATATAGGGTAGTCCGTCCCTCTTTTGACTTTTCTTCTATATACTTTCATTTGTTTAGTTTTTTTCTATCTTTTTTTCTATAACTTTTTCTAAAAAAAACCACTGATTAACAAAGGCAAAAATATTGCTTTCTAGTCAATAAAATTTTTTTAAAAAACTAAAAAATAAATATAGGGTAGCCGTATACCATTTTCACAAGATCGGGACACATTCCTTAAAACCCTACATAATGGCACATATTTGTAACTCAGTTTCCATTTGGATTTTGAGGAAAGTCATAAAGATGAAAAACACTTTAAATGTCATTTAGAATGTAGAAAAAAATTTAAAAAAAATAAACGAGGTAGCCGTATACCATTTTCACAAGATCGGGACACATTCCTAAAACCCTACATAATGGCACATATTTGTAACTCAATTTCCATTTGGATTTTGAGGAAAGTCATAGAGATGAAAAACACTTTAAATGTCATTTAGAATGTAGAAACAAATTTAAAAAAAAATAAACGAGGTAGCCGTATACCATTTTCACAAGATCGGGACACATAAAACCCTAAAACCCCTAAATAATGGCACATATTTGTAACTCAATTTCCATTTGGATTTTGAGGAAAGTCATAAAGATGAAAAACACTTTAAATGTCATTTTAGAATGTAGAAAAAAATTAAAAAAAAATAAACGAGGTAGCCGTATACCATTTTCACAAGATCGGGACACATTCCTTAAAACCCTACATAATGACACATATTTGTAACTCAATTTCCATTTGGATTTTGAGGAAAGTCATAGAGATGAAAAACACTTTAAATGTCATTTAGAATGTAGAAAAAATTTAAAAAAAATATAAACGAGGTAGCCGTATACCATTTTCACAAGATCGGGACACATAAAACCCTAAAACCCCTAAATAATGGCACATATTTGTAACTCAATTTCCATTTGGATTTTGAGGAAAGTCATAAAGATGAAAAACACTTTTAATGTCAATTAGAATGTAGAAAAAAATTAAAAAAAAATAAACAAGGTACCCGTATACCATTTTCACAATAATATCATTATTAGTCTTATTATTAATTAATAACATTATTATTTAATAACATTATTATTTTTGATATTATGTATTATTACTAGTTATTATTAATATTATTTTTTGATATTAGGCATACTACTATAACTACTATAACTAAAATTTTGGGTAAATCAAATAAAAGCATGTAAATATTTTAGATAACTTTTTGTAAATTTCATTAATAAAAAAATTTAAAATATTTTTCCTTTTCAATAAAAAATAATAAAAATTACTAGTTATTATTAATACTAGTATTAATATTATTATTGTTTATATACTTTATATTAATATTAATTAATTAATCAATTATATAATTAATAATTTATTAATAAATATTATTAATAATAAATATTATTATTTTTAATATTAGGCATAAATATTTTAGTTAGTGTATAATATAGTGTGAAATAAATATAAGTATGAGATGTGGGATTGTTTGATTGGATTTAAAAATTTCACGGGGATTGAGAGCCAAGCAAGATCCGACCCTTCAATCCATTCAATCCAAAGGCCCAAAATAATTTAACCAAACCCACTTACTCCCTCCCTCTCTCTATTTCTCTCTTCATTTCTCACTCTCTCTCTTCATTTAGAAAACGTAAACTCCTCTGCAACGCCGGCACACTTTCCTCTCTCTCTCCGTCTCAGCCTCCGCCGTCTCCCTCACCGTCTCTTCAGCCTCCGTCGTCGTCCTCCGGCGCCACCACAGCCACGGTCATCTTCGCCCACCGTCACTCTCTCTCTTTCTCCATTTCCTTCGCCCTCCGTCACTCACAATACGCCTCCCTCTCTATTTTCCGGCCGGCGACATTATCAATCCGAACAGAGCATTTGAAGCAAAGGATTTCCGGCGAGGGCTATGGCTGTTCAATTCGTCAATGGTTGTAAACTCTCTCTCTCTCTCTCTCTCTCTCTCTCTCTCTCTCTCTCTCTCTCTCTCTCTCTTGATCTAAATCAAAACCTGGATCTGATTTGGGTTTGCTTGTGATTTATATACCCAGATTGAAATTGTCTATGGCTTAGAGATGTGAGACAAAACTCACAAAGTGTTGTCAATAGTATAGATAATACTAATAACAACACAATTGACACCAATTTAAAAAAAAACAACAAATCAATAGTAATAAATATAATTGCAGCGGAAGAATAATAACAATACACAAGAATATAATTTTTATCAAGTTATATAATTATATAACTTGATGGGTGCCAGGAGGGCAAGACCTTTCAATTAATAATATGAATTCAATACAAGGTCGAAGAAGTTCCTTAATGATAAACGATCCCTGATATAAGGAACAACATATAAAAGAATTCTCTCTGAAAATAAACACTCAAAACCTCACGAAAATATAAAAATCTATATGAAAATTTCGAGTGTCGGACTGAGTGTTGCCAGCACTGAATGGCAACACTGAATGGCAACACTTGAGAGCAGAATTCTTTTCTTGTGCAGATTTGCGTTTTCTGAATTGGGTGATCTTCAATGAAGATCTACTGCACTTTATATATAGGCCACAAAGTCTTGGAGCCTACTCAAATGATCAGCTAACAGTTTGGAGTTTGTTTCCTCCATTTATGCCACTCGCCTCTTTTGTAGGAGACCTAAACTTCTCTTGCTTCTCTTGCTTGTACCTCTTAGCTTTGGTTGCCTTGTACTCTGACTTGTTCTCCCCGTAATAGCCGAATAAAATATCTCTGGCTTGGTCATCAATTAAACAAATAAACACATGTTTATTTGTTAATTTCTTCTCCTCTTCGTGATTAACGCTGGGTACATTTCGTTGCCGATTTTAAGCTCATTTTAAGGTGACTAACTACTGTTATATAAACATTAATTTACCCATTAATATTTGTGAAAAATACGATAACTAACTCGGTGTCGCCAATTCCAAATGGCAACACTTTTGGCAACACCAAATGCAACACTGGTTTGCAACACTTGGGATGACATTCATGACAACACATGATCTAACATTAACAATCTCCCCCATAGTTACTGATTTCTTCACAAAATACCAATGTGATGATCTTTTCAAAAACAGTTAGTCAAACTTAACTAAAACCACAAAAAAAATGCCACGAGATTTTGATAGAGGCAACATCAACCTTCAGGCAATGTTTTGAAATATTTTTCAATCCAAAACATCAACCATTAAGCAAATGAAGTATCAAAATCTTTACAAAAATCTCCCCCTTAATACGAAATTTAATAATTAAATAAACTAACTATTAAATTCTAAACAACCAACCAACCATTTAACAAAAACATCCATCATCTTTTGAAGAAAATTCCAGCTGAAACAAAGAAAAAAAACAGAAATAAAATTTGTTTAAGCATTACAAACCAAAATAAAACAAATAAAATTGTTTTTGTTTCCAACCACCAAAAACACAAACCATTCAAACCAACCACCATTAAACTGCATTTCCAGCTCCTTCACCTCCCTCGCCTGTCCCACTAGGCCCAAAGACCATTTCCAGCTCCATCATCATCATCACGCCTTGGTGGCTTATCTCCCTATTTTGGAAGAAATTAAATCCACCATTTTCATCATGTCGGTGCGCATGTCCAACCACCCCCGAATTGCGAGTCAATGTGCTTGACCCGACTATTGAAAAATTAAGTACCATAGCAAAGATCAACCATTACAGGAGCAAGGTGTTGCCGGAAGTGTTGCCGGTTTCGGGGCGACACTTGGGGCGACACCGGTAGCAGCGATAACGGGAGGAGCATTTGTAACCAAAACCCAAGGTAAATCCCCGTGCCTATCACCTTCGCAAAGTGCTTGGTAATTCGATAATACACAGGTCTTTCCGAAAGATTATCAACATTCCAAGGCTTAAGGTTTTGGTACATTAGGACTTGGAAAATAAGGGAAGGAAAAATGAAGGAGGAGGTCTTTTTCTTTTTGGCCCATGCAGCAAGGTGAGCGAATACAAGTCTCCCAAAATTTACTCTTTGTTTCTTTCCTAATTTATACAACAAATTAGCTTGCTCAAAGGTTATGGTGTTTTCATTTGCCGTGGGAAGCCAATTTGTTATACATAACTTGTGTAGCACGCTAAACAAAGAAGTGAGATAGGTAGACTTAAAATGATCAGACCAAATGGTAATTCTCCCTCCAGTTAAAAAGGTGGCTAAGGCATTAGGATCATATTCCAAGCTCTCATCTTCGACATTAGGGAGGCCGAAGGCTCTATTGATAATTAAAGGATTAAAATCAAAGATAATGCCCCTAACAAAGATCTTTCCATAATGAGGGGTATTCCTATCATCAATATTATCCCTAAGATGAGCATAGAAATTCCTAACCACACTTTCAATGTACGATGACACTTTAGTCACCGTAGGCAAAAACATCCTATCCTCCAAAAACTGATACACACCTAACTCCTTGAATTGAGTCACATACATATTCTTTTCATTCAGAATTTTCTTCTCAGAATCTTCAACAAACTTGTCTAAATTTGTTTCACCATAAAATTCATCCGAAAGAAAAGGACGTTCATAAAATCCAAAGGACTCATAATCTGACTTTGTATCCTGAGAGGGATTAGGAGAGTGTACCTCAGGCCAGGAAATAGGAGAATACGAAGGAGAACTCGATTGTGCTTTGGTCTTGGCGGCGAAGTGTTGCTTCGGGTGTTGCCATTTCATCGGCAACACTTGGGGCGACACTTGATGAAATTTTCTGTTTCTTCTTCATTTTGGGTGGGCTTCAAAGAAGAGTTTCCTCATCTTCCAACCAAGCTTCTTCATCCTCATCAGAAGATGATGAGGGCTCCTTTGTCTCTTTAAAAGCTGGGTCCGAACCTTCCTCGGACGAAATGTTGAGAGAAGAACTCGAGCTATCCTCCACATTTAATGGATCATCAGCCGTGTTGGAAGGAATCTTGGACCTGAACAAGGTTTTGATCCTCTCAGATTGTCTACGCACTCCACCCCTAAAAGACGAAGAGGCATCAACCGC
This sequence comes from Adenophora triphylla var. japonica, assembly GCA_022495995.1. NCBI lineage: Eukaryota > Viridiplantae > Streptophyta > Magnoliopsida > Asterales > Campanulaceae > Adenophora > Adenophora triphylla. Next base: position 66,757 of record JAFEMH010002059.1, on the reverse strand, counting down.
CTTTCTCTTCTTGGTCTTCTTTTGAGGGGCGAAGGTGAGCTCTATGGAGGGTAGCTTACTGGAAGATTAATAGGAATGGGAATTTTGGAAGGATCATAGACAACAATGTCTAATGAGGGTGAGGTTGAGGGTGTGGCCGAAAGTGTCGCAGGGGATATCTCCATTGGAACGGCGACATTTGAGGCAACACTAGAGGGAGCTAGAGGCGAAATTTCCATGGGTGATGAAATTTGGGGTGAATTTTTGGTGCTTGCCATGGAGAATCGAAGAAGGATGACGAAGACGAAGGGAACAGGGGAAGGGTTTTGTTCAACGCCTAGAGAGAGAGAGAACACGGTGAGAGAGAGAGAGAGAGAGGGTTTAGGAGTGGGTTTTAATGAGTGAATAGTGGTAGGATTTAATTGATTTGACAATGTCAAATTAATTAAATCTCCACTTATCTCTCAAAAATCCCAACAAACTCAAGCTGATATCCGACATTTTTTTTTTTTTTTTAATTTTTATAATTTTTATAATTTTTAATAATAACTAAACATAATTTTAGTAATATCCATAAAATTGTGTTTTTCAAAATTCAAAGAGATGAATTTTAAAAAATAGATATTACAAAATTACACTTAGATTGACAAAAATAAAAATTTTTGCTAAAAACCTTTTAAATTTCACAAACTCTAAATATAAGCAAATAGACTTTTGGAAATTTAAAATTTAATTAACAAAAACAAAAACAAGAAAATAAAAAATTAATGTAGCATCTACTAATGTGTTACTAGCAATGTTGCGTGACACACAAGGCAACATTTTTAAATAAAATCCCCTTGATATTTTTTAACATATATAACTATACTTTCTTAGGCAATTTTTAAGCACACTTTACACTTTATTTATTTACAAGGAAGCATCGTAGTAGCGAGCTCCGTGCCCCGAGTTTTTTATTAAAGTATAAAGCTACAATTAGTAAGTTTTATACCTTTCAAGTAGGGTACACTGTAGTAGCGAGCTCCATGTCCCTAATACTTAGTATAAAACACTACATTATATTCCCTTTGGGAATTTTCACAAGCTTTGCCCTTTTTTTTTTAAAATATCAACAACAATATGAGTGACTTTGTCACTTTTTAGCACAAAGGGTTATTTTATAAAAAAAATGTTAACCTTAAGAATGTACACATACTAGAACAAAAAGGTCAAGAATGCCCCCATTTGGGATTAAACTAGCTATAATTTTTTTTTTTTTTTTTAAAGATAATATACAACTCATACAAAGTGTTGCCGATGGTGTTGGTAACATCGACGCAACACTAACGGTATTTATAGAAAACATAGACCAAGAGATTTTTTCAAACTTGAAAATCTTCTCATGGTCCAAGGCTTTGGTCAAAATATCGGCAAGTTGATGTTTTGTATCAATATGCTCTATTTGGATCAATTCCTTTTCTACTAAATCTCTTAAAAAATGATGGCGGATATCAATGTGCTTAGTGCGTGAGTGTTGTACAGGGTTTTTGGAGATATTTATAGCACTCAGATTGTCACAATACATGGTCAAGATATTACTATCAAGACCATAGTCATCAAGCATGTGTTTTAACCATATTAGTTGTGAACAACAACTCCCCGCCGCCACATATTCAGATTCGGCAATCGAGAGAGAAACACAAGCTTTGCTTGCGATCGTACCATGACACTAGATTATTACCCAAGAAAAAACAACCCCACTAGTACTCTTTCCGTCATCTATATCCCCGCCCAATCGTAGTCACTAAAACCAACTAAGTTGGTATTAGTGTCTTTGGTGAACCAGATTCCCAATTCACTTGTCCCAGGACACATACTTGATGATTTTCTTGACAAAGCATTTAGGTGAGAAATTTTAGGAGCAGATTGATATCTAGCACAAACACCTACGCCGAACATTATATCGGGACGACCGGCGATAAGATAAAGAAGACTACCTATCATGGATCTATACAGAGTTGGGTCAACATCCTCCCCGCCCGATCTTTGGTTACCTTAAGAGATGATCCCATAGGTATTTTAGAGCTCTTGGCACTCTCCAATCCAAATCTTTTCACCGACTCTTAGCATACTTGCTCACGAGTGATGAAGATTCCATCATTCGATTGTTTCACCCGCAATCCTAGGAAATAATTAAGTTCTCCTATCATGCTCATCTCAAATGTAGGTGTCATAGCTTCCACAAAATTTTGTAAACATGTTTTAGATGTGGAACCATAAACTATGTCATCAACATAGATTTGAGCAATGACAAGCTCTTTATTTTCCCTAAGAATAAATAATGTCCTATCGGCTTCTCCTCTAACAAATCCATATTCAAGAAGGAAGCTTGTTAGACGCCCATACCATGCACGAGGAGCTTGTTTTAAGCCATATAAGGCCTTATCAAGTCTCGTATACATGGTCCGGGTGGAATGGGTCTTCAAACCCTTTTCGGGGTTGCTCAACATAGATCTCTTTATCTAAGTACCCATTCAAGAAAGCCGCTTTGACATCCATTTGGTGCAATGTGATTTTTTGAGATAACAGGCTATAGCAAGAAGAAGTCTTATTGACTCAATTCTAGCCACAGGTGCAAAGGTCTCGTCAAAGTCGATTCCTTCCACTTGGGTCTAGCCTTGAGCCACAAGACGAGCTTTATTACGAACAATATTACCCAATTCATCGATTTGTTTTTGTAAATCCATTTAGTTCCAATAATGTTAGTATTTAAAGGACGTGGAACTAAACACCAAACCTCGTTACGGGTAAATTGTTCAAGCTCTTCTTGCATAGCTTGAATCCGAGAATTTATCATTTAAGGCCTCAATCACATTTTTTGGTTCAACAGAGGAAACGAAACAGAGTGTTTTACACGAGAGTATGTGGAGGACATACACACATATCTAACCATATCTCTCGTAATCAACTCGGCTCCTTGTTCCTTGTTCTAACCCCTTCATTAACATCACCAATTACTTGAGTAATGGGATGATAATCTCTAATTCGAGCCGGGGATCTCTCCGCCTTGATGGTACACCAATCCATCTTCTCCTTCCGAGTCACTGCTCTCGAATTTCCAGCCACTGTTACGTTCTCCCGTGTTGCCTCGTGTGTTGCCATTTCAGGGCGACACTTGGAGCAACACTTGAATCCCGTGGGCTGCAATGGCTGAATCATTCTGTTCCAGCCCTTTGTTCGACTTCTTCTAGTAAAGTCGAGGTATATCATCACCGGTTCTCCTGTGGCACTCAAGTAATCGTTAAATTCAATATTTACCGATTCTTGAATCACTTTTAACCTCAAACTATAGACACGATAAGCATGTTGTTTTGAGAGTAGCCAAGAAAGATGGCTTTGTCACTCTTAGAATCAAGTTTTCCTAAGTATTCCCGGTCATTTAAAATGTAGCACAAACACCCAAACACATGAAAATAGTGAACCGTAGGTTTCTTTCCATTTAAAATCTCATAGGGTGTCATAGTTGTACCGGGTCTTAAGAAAACTCTATTTGTAGTGTGACAAGCTGTGTTTAATGCTTCGGCCCAAAAACCTTTAGAAATATTTCTAGCAATTAGCATAACACGAGCCATTTCCATTAAAGTCCTATTTTTCCTTTCAAAGAACACCATTTTGTTGTGGTGTTTTGGAGTCTTTGAAGAAAACTTCATGGTGTATCCCCTTTTACTACAAAAAGTAGAAAAGGAGATGTTTTCAAATTCTCTACCATGATCTGATCTTATTCGAAAAATAGGAGAACAAAACATGTTTTTGATTTTAGAGGCTAAGTGAGTAAATTTATCAAAAGTTTCAGATTTTTCTCTTAAGAAATACACCCATGTAAACCTAGAAAAATTATCAACTATTACATAAACATACTTCTTACCTCCCAAGCTTTCTACCTCAATAGGACCCATCAAGTCCATATGTAGAAGCTGAAAACAATGTGTTGTTCCCGAGTGTTGCTCATTGTGTTGCTCAACACCGTGAGCAACACGAGTTTGCTTACCCTTTTGATCACCACACATCACGGTGTTTTTGAGGTCTAGTTTAGGAACACCTTTGACGGCATTATGTTTGATAATCTTCTCAAGATTCCTATAATGAGAATGACCTAACTTTTGATGCCATAACCTAATATCATCAAGTTTTGTCAAATTGCACACTGATTTATTACCAACCAGATAGCAATTATCACTTGATCTTATTCCAGTCATGACACAAAAGTTAGTGTTATCAAACACTTCACAGGTATTTTTATTGAATTTTACCTCCAAATTGTCATCACATAGTTGGCTAATGCTAATTAAATTAGCATGTAAACCATCTACGTGCAAGACATTTTTCAAAGGAGGAAAACCAACAATATCCGGTGTTCCTTTACCAACTATTTCACTCTTGCCTCCACCACCATAAGTTACCGAGCCTCCTTGAATAGGTTGGTACTGCTAGGAATGATTTTGTACCGAGTCATATGACGTGAACAACCACTATCAAAGTACCAAGTTCTGCAATGTTAGTCCTTAAGGCCGTATAAACAACATAGCATTTCAGTTTTTCCTTGGGTAACAAACCCTTTTTGAAAATCTGGATTTACGTTCACCAAGTGTTGCCATAAGTGTTGCCCCGAGAAACCGGCGACACTTGAGACGACACTTCAAGACTGGACATTTTCTTTTGTAGGAAAATGCAATCGGTTTTAAATGTCCAGCTTTGTGACAAGATTCCACACTCATTGGATTGATCGAGGAATCACTAGAAGTGCCACCCTTTTCCTTGACACGCTCTTTTACAAAACAATTTTTAGTTTCAACATCAAACAAGGAAGAGGTAATACTTTCAAGTGATTCTTGGAACCCAAGACCACTTTCAGAGGCTTACTCAATTTGAGTATTTCATCCAATTTGGATGAACTCGTGTTGAGTTTTTTGAAGGTGGATTCGGCTAGGTTGAGTTTGGCCTTGATTTTATCAAGATCCAAGTCTCTCCTACCGAGTTGAGCTTCTAGCCGAGTCAAGGAGTTCTTAAGATCTGATTTTCCTTTTTCAAGAAAACCACCATCTTATTCTCCTTTTTCCATTCCACGAGGAGAGATTTATAGAGGTTTTTTAATTCACAAATAAGTTCATCTTTATCAAGATCATCCTCTATAATCTCTTCGAATTTAAATCAGGTTGAACCATGCAAATTAAGATCATTTAAAGAATCATACCCGAGTGTTGTGCCAAGTGTTGCCAATTCTGGACGACACTTGGGGCAACACTTTCTCGAAGAAGTCACCAATGTTGTGTCAAGTGTTGTCAAATGCGTAAGCGACACTTGAAGTAACACTCTCGCCGAAGGTAGCTCCTCTACCGTGGCCATCATGACTACTTGCTCCGTCTGTTCTTCTTTCTCCGTTCCTTCCTCCTCTCCATCACTAAGAGATACCCACAAGTTTTTGCCCGCCTTTCTCAAGGTGTTAGCACATTCATTGGCATAGTGACCCCAACCGGAACAAGCATGACATTGAATAGATTCAATGTACTTAGGATCGGACCGGATCTTTTCCGAGGATGCACGCCTTGGTGGGATATCCTTTTGATTTGGAGGAGGACTTCTCCTTGGCACAAAACTAGAGGTTTTGGCCGTTTGGTCCTTAGCCTTTACCTGCACTTTGTTAAATTTTCTAACCATAGAATTATATCTCCTTGCAAGTAAAGCTACACTAGTATTTTCATCTAACTCCTCGAAGACTTCATCTTCATCGTCCACACATGTGTCCGAAGATTCGACTTTTAAGGCAATATTCTTGCTTTTAGAAGCCTCCGTTTGTTCATTGAGATTCAACTCAAAGTTTTTCAAAATACTCATTAAGGAGTTGATGTCCATTGTTGAAAGATTATGGGCCTCTTCAATAGCTGAAACTTTAATATTAAAACGTTCGGGAAGAGTACGAATAGCTTTTGAAACAAGTTGTTTATTTGTAAAAGGCTCCCCTAATACTTGACAAGCATTTGAAATATCAATCAACTTTTCAAAATAAGACGAGATGTCTTCGTTTTCACCCATTCTTAATCTTTCAAATCTACTAGTGAGACCTCTAAGCTTTGTTTCTCGGACACTGCCATCTCCTTCACAAAATCTTTGTAAAGTATCCCAAGCATCTTTTGCAGAGGGACTATTTTGAATGAGTTTGAACATATGCATGTCAACCCATTCATAGATGGCATTCAGTGCCTTTTCATTGAAACTAGCAAGATTATTCTCTTCAATTGTCCACTCGAATTCAGGTTTGACTTGTACGTCACCATCGTCATCCGGAGGAAGCATTGGAACAGAATAACCATTTAAAATAGATCGCCAAGCCCGAAGATCAATTGATTTGATATGCGAGCGTAGGCGAATCTTCCAATAAGCATAATTAGATCCGTCTAAAACCGGTAATCTCTTTTGATTAGGGTTTGCAGGATCATAAGCCATGACAAAAGGATCTAAACACTTAGTATATCAAGTGCTAGGCTCTGATACCAATTGAAATTGTCTATGGCTTAGAGATGTGAGACAAAACTCACAAAGTGTTGTCAATAGTATAGATAATACTAATAACAACACAATTGACACCAATTCGAAAAAAAACAACAAATCAATAGTAATAAATATAATTGCAGCGGAAGAATAATAACAATACACAAGAATATAATTTTTATCAAGTTATATAATTATATAACTTGATGGGTGCCAGGAGGGCAAGACCTTTCAATTAATAATATGAATTCAATACAAGGTCGAAGAAGTTCCTTAATGATAAACGATCCCTGATATAAGGAACAACATATAAAAGAATTCTCTCTGAAAATAAACACTCAAAACCTCACGAAAATATAAAAATCTATATGAAAATTTCGAGTGTCGGACTGAGTGTTGCCAAGATCGAATGGCAACACTGAATGGCAACACTTGAGAGCAGAATTCTTTTCTTGTGCAGATTTGCGTTTTCTGAATTGGGTGATCTTCAATGAAGATCCACTGCACTATTTATAGGCCACAAAGTCTTGGAGCCTACTCAAATGATCAGCTAACAGTTTGGAGTTTGTTTCCTCCATTTATGCCACTCGCCTCTTTTGTAGGAGACCTAGTCTTCTCTTGCTTCTCTTGCTTGTACCTCTTAGCTTTGGTTGCCTTGTACTCTGACTTGTTCATAGCTGAATAAAATATCTCCTGGCTTGGTCATCAATTAAACAAATAAACACATGTTTATTTGTTAATTTCTTCTCCTCTTCGTGATTAACGCCTGGGCTGTTTCTGTTGCTGATTTTAAGCTCATTTTAAGGTGACTAACTACTGTTATATAAACATTAATTTACCCATTAATATTTGTGAAAAATACAGTAACTAACTCAGTGTCGCCAATTCCAAATGGCAACACTTTTGGCAACACCAGTGGCAACACTGGTTTGCAACACTTGGGATGACATTCATGACAACACATGATCTAACATTAACACAGATTTTGGTGTTTTGATTTCGATTTTGCCTTGGAAACTCAGATTTCGGTTTGGTTGGATTTTGATTTTGAATTTTTTGGTGATTTTGTAAAGATTCAATATTTTGGAAACCTAGTATGATAATTTGTATTTTTTCAGATTCGTTGGTTGATTGGTCGCCGGTGGTTGTTGGTGGTTGTTGGTGGTGATTGGTGGTGATCGGTGGTTATCGGTGGTGGAAGTTGTGAGGACTATTTGAGTATAAAAGAAATTTAGGGGACTGATTTGATAATAATAAATGTTAAGTGACTGATATGAAAATAATAAAAGTTAAGGGACTGATTTGAAAAAAAAAAAGGTAAGTGACTGATTTAATATATATTTAAGAATATATATTTATATATTTTAATATATATATATATATATATATATATATATATATATATATATATATATATATATATATATATATATTTATATATTTAAAATATATTAATATATATTTTTAAATATATATTTAATTTTTTTTTTTAAAATATCAATTTAGCTACAGAAATATTCGTCGCTAAAATGGTTCGAAAATAAAACGAGAATTTAAATAGAGACGAAAAAATCTGTCGCTAATCCGTAGACGGTCATATCTGTAGCTAATTTAGACACAGACATATCTGTCTCTAAATTAGAGACGGACATATCTGTCTCTAATTTAGAGACGGCCATATCTGTCTCTAAATTAGAGACGAATATATCCGTCTCTAAAATAGCTACAAAATAGCGACGCCCAATTTAGCGACAAACCTGCACCCACGGAATAGCTACGGAACAAATCCGTAGCTAAACACGATTTAGCTACGGAATCTTCATTTTAGCTACGGAATTTGCCGTAGCTAAATTGAATTTTCCTTGTAGTGGAAGTTCAATCTTGTTGACCCTATTGAAAGAAACACCGTGGGTGTGCCCTCTGGTGGATGGGTCGCTATCCGGTTTCAAGCGGACAATCCAGGTACTTTTGATTAAAATTTACATTATTCGCATCAAAACAATAAAAAATCGTGCCACATTTTTTTTTTTGAATATTTATGACGATTTTACATATGTTTATGAACAGGGGTGTGGTTCATGCATTGTCATCTAGAGGTACACACAAGCTGGGGTTTGAAGATGGCATGGCTTGTCTTAGATGGAAAACTTCCCAATCAAAAGCTCCTTCCTCCGCCTTCGGATCTTCCAAAGTGTTGACATGCATGCATATGCGAAAATTCGCTTAACAGAACTCTGATTTAATTTGTTTGCGGATTTTAACAATTTTCCTTTTTGTAATTTTTATCAGCCATTTTATTTTTCTCCATATTATTAGTTTCTCATAGCCCCGCGCACGCAAGGAATTTTCAGAACTTGTATCAGTTCATTATGTTTTGTAAGAGGCATCTGAATGCAATAAAAGTTGAATGTTCAAATTAATATTTTTCTTCAATATGTTAACACTCTAAGGTTGTTTGAAGAGCAGAAAAGAAAAAGAAAAGGAAATTAAGAGGAATATGTAAGAATTCTTTCCTTACTGATCCATCCATTAGTAGCAATTTCGCGGAGGAGAAGTTACTGTTGGAATATTTGTATTTATGGTATGAAAGTTCATAGATTATGACCTTGAAGTTCTTTGGGGCTTGAACTGATTTTTGGCTAAGGGGAAAAACACTTCGGATTTTCTGTGCTTGAGGGCGGCCGCGCAGGTAGACAAGGGCGGCCGCGTAGGTGTCCAGAAAAACCAACGTGAATTGCCTGTTGTCCTGCGCGGTCGCGCAAGCCCTGTAGGGCGGCCGCGCATGTATCGGGCTTGAGTTTCCTGGGCCAAATTTCAGTCTTTAACCCTAATTAATTACCATATGTATAAATAATGTTTTCCTCCTGCCGCATGAGGCACGAATTTAACAAGGGAAAAATTAATTCTCTTGCTTTAATTCATTGCTAAATTACTCCTAGTTCATAGAGATTTGTTCGTGAGATTCAAAGCGACTGAGATAGGACCGTCGGTGATTACCTACCTGTGTGCTGCTTTGTGGTACGTAATCCGTGATCGTTTTATCCTCGGAGAAATTTGCCTGTACCTGAGTTGCACCAATTGGGGGCAATATTTACTCTTAGGACAGTCTTCCTAAGGCGACTCGATCAAATCACGATAAGTTTTCTAATCAATTGTTTACTTGTTTCTGTTCTGTTTTCCTGATCCTGTTCCATTGCTTTCGGTTTTGCTATTGGCTTAATTGGTACGTTCTTGACTTGATCAATAAATCCCCTACTGTTGATTAAATTGTTTATTTAATCTGTGGTGCTTATAATTTAATTTCCAACAGTCTAAGAGAAAATAAGTTTTTATTTGATCATGTCTAGTGGTTCCTCTAGCTCTCCCTTTAAGTCCCTAGTTGTCACCTCCGATCTTCCGGAGAAGTTTGGTGGCAAGAACTTCAAGCGTTGGTCTGAACGCATGAAGATGTGGCTGTCAATTAAGGGCATGTCTGGTATGCTGACATCCAAATGTCCCGCTTTGAATGGTGATGATCCGATTAATGTGGCTCTTTGTTAAACCTGTGGAAGGAACAGGATGATGTTGTTCGAGGATGCATTCTATCGGCTTTGTCGAATGCACTCTTTGATGTTTATTGCTCTGCTCCTCTCTTCTTTGCGTCACTGTGGGAAACGCTTTCCACGAAGTACAGCACCGATGACTCCGGTGTGAAAAAGTACCAAGTGGGAAAGTTCCTGAATTATCACATGAGTGAGGGAAAGTCGGTTACCGACCAAGTGCACGAACTCCAAATCATTTTGCAGTCACTCAAGGATGCTGACATGGGACTTCCTGATAAGTTCGTTGTCATGGCTATCATTGAGAAGTTTCCTCGATCTTGGGGGGAATTCGGTATGACCCTCAAGCATCGTCTTGGAAACTTGACACTCAATGAATTGATGAATGCGATTGCGATTCGGGAGGTGCATAATGGTAACCAACCTAGCGTACTGTGGAGGCCGTCGCTAATATGATAACCGGTAAAAGCAAGTTTAAAGGAAAAGGTGTGAAAACTCACTCTAAGGATAAAGAAAACCATGATAAACTTAAAGTTAAGAAAAATAACTTTAGGAAGCCAAGAGCAAAATAGAACTACTGGAATTGTGGAGAAGGTGGACACTTTTCTAGGGCCTGCCCGTCCAAGAAAGGAAAAGGACCACAAGCCTCTGCTGATGACCATCCTGCTGTCAACATGGTGTTGGGTCCGAAGGATTATGATGATCCTGACTCTGACGCACCTGGAGTTGACGCTCTGACCTGCAATGTTACAAAGTATGTAACTTCTTATCCTGAAATCTTTACTGTCTATGAACCCAACGAGTGGCTAGTTGACACTGGGGCAAATGTGCACGTTTGTCCTGATAAATTGCTATTTGTGTCTTACCAGCCTGAGCGTGGTAGATCAGTGACGATGGGGAATTCTAGTGCTGCAAAGGTGCTTGGGACTGGACGCGTGGACCTGAAGTTTCCTAATGGGCGCATTCTTACCTTGCATCAAGTGTATCACGTTCCTGATATTCGTCGCAACATTATTAGTGGTTCTAGTCTAGTTAGGGAAGGATTTGAGATTTCATTTAAGTGTAATAAGGTCATAATTTTGGATTCTGGTAGTTTTGTGGGGAAAGGTTATTCCTCGGATGGTTTATTTAAAATTAGAGTTGAAACTGATGTTTGTTTGCACAATAATTTTAGTTCTATTGATTATCCTGTTTCTTATTCCATTGAATCTTCAAATGTTTGGCATGGTCGTTTAGGACATATTAACTATGATTCTGTGAAAAGAATGATGAATTTAGATATTATTCCTAAACATGCTATTGATAAGAATTCTAAGTGTCATGTATGTGTTGAAGCTAAATCTACAAAAGGTCCGTTTAAGTCGGTTGTGAGAAATTCTGAAATACTAGATTTAGTTCATACTGATATTTGTGAATTTAATGGCGTGTTGACCAAAGACAAAAAGAAATACTTTCTCACCTTTATTGATGATGCTAGTAAATACTGTTATGTCTATTTGCTTAGTTCTAAGGATGAAGCATTAGATAAATTCATTATATTTAAGAATGAAGCAGAAACACAAACCGGCAAGAAACTTAAACGGTTAAGGTCTGATAGAGGAGGTGAATATGAGTCTAACCCCTTCATGTATTATTGCCAAGAAAACGGAATAGTACATGAAGAGACTCCTCCCTACACCCCTCAATCAAATGGTGTTGCAGAACGTAAGAATAGAACCCTTACTGATATGATTAACAGTTTGCTTATAAGTTCTGGACTGCCCAAATATATGTGGGGAGAGGCTTTGAATACGGCTTGCCATATTCTGAATAGAGTCCCTCCTAAACATAGAAAGGAAAGTCCGTTTGAACTTTGGAGAGGTCGACAGGCTAGCTTGAAACACTTAAAAGTGTGGGGGTGCCTTGCAAAGGTACTTGTACCCGCACACAAAAGGAAAAAGCTTGGACCTAAAACTGTTGATGCTATCTTTATAGGTTATTCTGAAACAAGTTATGCATTGAGATTTCTTATTATAAAATCTGAAATTTCTGGCATAGATGTGAACTCTATAGTTGAGTTACGTGATGCAACATTTTTTGAGGATGTGTTTCCTATGAAGGACGGACTTCCTAAGGAATCTAACCCAACCACTAATTCCATTCCTGCTCAAGTAGAGGAGCTGACAAATGTGGGGGTTGATTCCAGTGCAACTCATTCTGACGATGAGATTGAACCAAGAAGGAGCAAAAGGGCAAGGACCACCAAGGACTTTGGAAGTGATTTCATCACTTACAATGTCGAGGGTGATCCTCTAACCTTCAAAGCTGCTATGGCCACTTCTGATGCCAAGCAGTGGAAGGATGCTGTTAAGAGTGAGATGGATTCTATTGTCTCTAATGGGACATGGGAATTGGTCGATCTCCCTCCTGGTTGTAGCACGATAGGATGTAAGTGGGTCTTCAAAAGGAAACTGAAACCGGATGGAACCGTTGACAAGTTTAAGGCTAGGTTAGTGGCTAAGGGATTCAAGCAAATGGAAGGAATAGACTATTTCGATACCTATTCGCCAGTTGCTAGAATGACTACAATCCGAATGCTTATAGCATTGGCCTCTGTATATGATCTTCCTATCCATCAGATGGATGTTAAGACCGCTTTCTTGCATGGCGATCTAGAGGAAGAAATTTATATGGATCAACCTGAAGGTTTTGAGGCCCCTGGCAATGAGAGAAAGGTTTGTAAACTTGTTAAGTCCTTGTATGGACTTAAACAAGCCCCTAAGCAATGGCATGAGAAATTTGATAAAATTGTCTCATCGTTTGGCTTTGTTACTAATGAGTTTGATAAGTGTGTTTATAGCAAGAGTATTGGTGATAGTAGTATTGTCTTATGTCTGTATGTCGATGATATTCTGTTGTTTGGAACGGATATGAGGATAATTGATACTACTAAGGAATTCTTGAAAAGTAAGTTTGAGATGAAGGATATGGGAGTAGCTAGTGTGATTCTTGGCCTTAAGTTGACTCGTTCAACTAGTGGCATAACCATATCGCAATCTCATTATACTGAAAGTGTAATTGAGAAATTTGGTTATAAGAATTGCAAAGTGGCTAAGACTCCATATGACCCTTCATCTGCTCTTACTAAGAATGAAAGTGGAGTACCGATGGCTCAGTTGAGATATTCTCAAATTATTGGAAGTTTGATGTATCTTGCCAATTGTACTAGACCGGATATATCCTACTCGGTTACTAGGTTGGCTAGATATACTCAATGTCCAAGTAAAGCACATTGGGAAGCTCTTGATAGAGTTCTCAAGTACTTGAAGGGAACGATTTCCCTTGGGCTGCATTACGGGAGATATCCTTCTGTTCTTGAAGGATATAGTGATGCAAGCTGGATTGCCTATAACTCCGGGAGTTATGGCTGTACGGGGTATGTTTTCACCTTAGGCGGAGCTGCAGTCGCTTGGAGGTCGACCAAACAAACTCTGTTGTCTAGGTCTACATTTGAGGCCGAATTAGTTGCTCTTGACACTACTGGATTGGAAGCTGAATGGCTTCGAGGACTTATGTCTGAGTTGCCCATGGTCAGTAAGCCCATGCCTGTTATCTCTGTACATTGTGACAACACTGCCACAATTGAGAAACTGAAAAGTGTCAAGTACAACTGTAAAACTAGGAGGCACATCCAAATTAGATTAAAATCTATAAGGGATCTAGTGTCTCGGAAGGTGATAGCTGTTGATTATGTTGGTACCAAGGATAACACAGCTGATCCTTTAACCAAAGGGCTAGAATTTGCTCTAGTTCAAAAATCTAGGTTGGGGATGGGACTGAACCCCGTCTGATTCAAACGCAGTGGCAACCCAATCTACCTGAGTGGAGATCCCACAAAGGAGATTCAATGTGGTAATAACAAGCTGTGGGGTGAGTCGGAGCACCTAATAATAGATTGACATGTTACATGTCTGAGTCTATCCCCTGAATAGCCTAGAGGTGCTCGTTGCTGCTAATATAGTAAAAGTTTGGAACTTTGAATGGGATCAAGTCTTTTAGACAAGATGCTAGCAGTACATCTTCTGAGATGCCCAGCTAAGTGAGTGTTGTTGTTGGCCGCAACTAGAGGAATTTGGGTTATTCCTTGAAAGCACTCATGATAGAGGATCGGGACGTATGGCTTATAAGCGTCAAGTGTTCGATAGAGGGCCTATCATAGCTTTTGTCGTGTTTGTTACCAGCAAAGGCCTCTACATCCAAAGGCATCAGATTCAAGACACCCGTTCATCTGGTCCTGTGGAGGTTTGCGTTGGATAACATAGGTAGTGGTTCAAGCCGGAAGGTACCATTATTGAAAGCATGGCAATGGACAATCTGTACACGTCATATTTCTATGAACTTGTGGGGGATTGTTGGAATATTTGTATTTATGGTATGAAAGTTCATAGATTATGACCTTGAAGTTCTTTGGGGCTTGATCTGATTTTTGGCTAAGGGGAAAAACACTTCGGATTTTCTGTGCTTGAGGGCGGCCGCGCAGGTGGACAAGGGCGGCCGCGCAGGTGTCCAGAAAAACCAACGTGAATTGCCTGTTGTCCTGCGCGGTCGCGCAAGCCCTGTAGGGCGGCCGCGCATGTATCGGGCTTGAGTTTCCTGGGCCAAATTTCAGTCTTTAACCCTAATTAATTACCATATGTATAAATAATGTTTTCCTCCAGCCGCATGAGGCACGAATTTAACAAGGGAAAAATTAATTCTCTTGCTTTAATTCATTGCTAAATTACTCCTAGTTCATAGAGATTTGTTCATGAGATTCAAAGCGACTGAGATAGGACCGTCGGTGATTACCTACCTGTGTGCTGCTTTGTGGTACGTAATCCGTGATCGTTTTATCCTCGGAGAAATTTGCCTGTACCTGAGTTGCACCAATTGGGGGCAATATTTTCTCTTAGGACAGTCTTCCTAAGGCGACTCGATCAAATCACGATAAGTTTTCTAATCAATTGTTTACTTGTTTCTGTTCTGTTTTCCTGATCCTGTTCCATTGCTTTCGGTTTTGCTATTGGCTTAATTGGTACGTTCTTGACTTGATCAATAAATCCCCTATTGTTGATTAAATTGTTTGTTTAATCTGTGGTGCTTATAATTTAATTTCCAACAGTTACTCCCTTACTTTTCCTTAAAAAAGAAAAGAAAAGAAAAGAAATTTACTCCCTAACTTTTTCTCTCTAAAAAAAAGAAAGAAATTTACTCGCTAACCAGCATTAAGATGAACAAAGAGAAGATACTCACAAGAAGGTGTTCATTTGATCTAGTAGTAATAGATAGATGAATCAATCAAGCTAAGTGACAGGAAATTTGGAAGGACTACCCAATTTTTGATGAGCCTGTCAAATGATCTTACATAATACTCCGCTCCGCTCCGTCCCACTTTCCTTGAGAATATGTTGTTTGGGAGGGAGAAGTATGAATGTATGAATTTCTTACAAGCAAACCAATTAGATGATGCATTCAGAGTTCTCCCAAACAAAATGCGAGAATGAATTTTTAAAACATGAATATTGTGATTTCGGTATTCCACAATACTGTACAAAAGAATGTGTACAGTACAGGGATTAAGAAGCAAGAATATTAATTATAATTGTAAGTGCAATAAGGATTAAGGAGGTAATTGCAAGCAAGGAAGCAAATCATCAGAAATACAAATAACTATTACTCCGTCAGTCCCAGAAGAAATGTTACAATTGACTTGTCTACGTTTTTACATTACTTATACAATGATAAAATTGTACTGAGTCAATTTCATTATTTGAAAATGCGACATTTATTTTGGGACCTAAAATGGAAAACGTGGCATTTATTTTGGTACACGGGGGAGTATAGTATTATATATAGAGTACTAGCTGTTGAAGCACATCAACTAAACTTCATCTAACCCCCTCCCTTGTTATCCAGGCATATATCTCATCAATTTTTCTTTCCACGATGCCTGCCTCCTCAGTCTGGTCATCGATTTTTCTTTCAATGCTTTCTACTTTTGAGAAGTCCGCACGGCGGTCTCCATCTGCTGAATTTGCATGTTCACTTTGTTGGACAAAATTGCTATGCTTCTCAAGAACTTAACGAAAAAACTTGACAGAAAAAGTAACGGAGATTGGAAAACAAAGAGACAAGTCGAGTCTTGTATTTAATACAATCTCCGTAAGAAGTTATTGCCCCGCACAGGTGCTTACGGTTTAAATGGCAATCTTCTAGTAAGATAAAACGACTTATAAGTAAATGATAGGAGCACTCCAAATCAATTACTCTAACGAACAACACTTTGTTTTGAACTTTGGACTTTGAAGGATTGAATGCAACAAGATGCAATGATTTGGGTATGTTAATCTATCTTACTAGAGGGTAGGAAGGGTAGAAAAATAGTATGAGTGTATTGAAATTCGGAGGGGAAGTATATATAGAGAGTTAAGGGGTTTGTGTCTTTTCCCTTGAAAGGACACAACTTTGTTTGAATTGGCACTGTTCGGGATACGCTCGACCCGAGTCAAGGGACTCGCTCGGCCGAGCACCAAGCTGCACGGCCGAGTCAATAGACTTGCACGGCCGTGTCATTCACACTGCTCGGCCGAGCAGACATATGCCTCGCCCGAGCAAGCTTGTCCAGAGACTTTGCCCAATTTCTGTGCTCTGCTCGGCCGAGTCAAGGACTCTGCTCGGCCCAGCACTTCAAAACACCCTTTAACTAACTTTCGTTAAGTTACAAAACTTTGTCATTAATTTCCCATTCACCCGGAAATGGTTTTTGAGACATTAACTGAGTTATATAATCTACAACAAATGTTGATTACCATTTGTAACTAGTTTCGTTAACAAATAACGAACTTTTGTTAGAAACCTAGGTCAACGTTAAGTCAAACTTAACTTTCCGTTACCCATTTCCAACAATCCCCCACATGAATGACAATTAATGCATGAATGCAAGATTGTTAGACAAAATTGCTAGGCTTCTCAAGAACTTAACGAAAAAACTTGACAGAAAAAGTAACGGAGATTGGAAAACAAAGAGACAAGTCGAGTCTTGTATTTAATACAATCTCCGTAAAAAGTTATTGCCCCGCACAGGTGCTTACGGTTTAAATGACAATCTTCTAGTAAGATAAAACGACTTATAAGTAAATGATAGGAGCACTCCAAATCAATTACTCTAACGAACAACACTTTGTTTTGAACTTTGGACTTTGAAGGATTGAATGCAATTTCGTCCAAAGTTCCGGCGAACTATTATTACATCGGGATAGATAGCTTGTGGCCTTAAATCCTCCCTAGTGAAATATTATCGGATATACTAGCCATTTGGTAGCGAGTCGCTTTGAACCAGTGACAGTCGGATGTATACCAAGACAATAATACTCACATAATAACAGCTCTAACAATTGTTGTTCTCACGTTTTGTCCATTTTGGCACTGGACCGTATCTCATTCATAAGCGTTCATTTAGAGGCGGCCTAATTACCTCTCGCTTATATAGGTGATTCTCATCTTATCCTTACCACTGCTGCATGTGCTAGTACTTGGATGTTCTGGGAATGAGTATTCAACTTATCCTTACCACTGCTGCATGTGCTAGTACTTGGATGTTCTGGGAATGAGTATTCAACATCTCCAGGTTAATAAACCGAGGTGTTGTTTCCAAGTAACTCTACTAGAACTTATAACTTGGTTGTCGCATTGAACCAAGGGCCTGAGATCTCCATTTCTCAAGGTTGAGTGTCCGCTATAGTTCTTTTGTTGTGGGTTTTAAACCCATTCCCCTTAACAGTTTATACAGTTGATCTCGATTTATACCTTTGGTAAAAGGATCCGCTAGGTTATCACATGATTTCACATAATCAATAGTGATAACGCCATTCTTGATCAACTGTCTAATGGTATTGTGTCTACGACGAATATGTCTAGACTTACCATTGTACATACTATTCTGTGCCCTTCCAATTGCTGATTGACTATCACAATGGACTAGTACGGCGAGCGCACGGGTTTGTTCCAACAAGGAATATCCTCCGGGGAAGTTCTTAAGCCATTCTGCTTCTTCCCCGGCTTTATCTAATGCGATAAACTCGGACTCCATCGTGGATCCGGCTATGCATGTCTGTTTGGAGGATTTCCATGACATGCTCCTCCACCTATTGTGAATACATATCCACTTGTGGACTTAGAGTCTTTCGTGTCCGATATCCAATTGACATCACGGTATCCTTCTAATCTTTTGCTGGATATTTATTGTAAAGTATCCCATGGTTTAATGTATACTTTAAATATCTTAGTACTCTCATTAGTGCTTTCCAATGATCGATTACTAGGATTGCTTGTGAACCTACTTAGTTTGCTTACCGAATATGCAATGTCCGGACGAGTACAATTCGTTAAGTACATCGATCGCAAATTATTCTTGCATATTCCAGTTGAGAAACTGGTTCCCCTTTGTTCTTGGCTAAATGTAGAGCCAAGTCTACAGGTGTCTTAGCCGGAGGGTCATCAAAGACATTGAATTTCCGAAGAACATTCTCTAGGTAATGGGATTGTGAAAGAACTAATCCTTCAGATGTTCTAGAGATCTTTATCCCTAATATTACATCAGCTAATCTCATGTCTTTCATGTCAAAGTTTTTCTTTAATATGCCTTTGGTATTCATGATCAAATCATGATTACTTCCCAGCATGTCGTCTACATAAAGACAAACGATAACGAATGATTCAGATGTTTCTTTAATGTAGACACATTTGTCACATTCATTAATCTTGAATCCATTCGATAACATGGTTCTATCGAACTTCTCATGCCATTGTTTAGGTGCTTGTTTTAGTCCATACAAGGACTTTACGAGTTTACACACCTTCCTTTCTTTACCAGGAACTACAAACCCTTCGGGTTGTTCCATGTAAATTTCTTCATCAAGTTCTCAATTTAGGAAAGCAGTCTTTACATCCATTTGGTGTATCTCAAGATTATGCACTGCTGCAATAGCTATGAGAACACGAATAGATGTGATCCTTGTGACAGGGGAGTATGTATCAAAGAAATCATATCCCTCTTTCTGTCTAAAGCCTTTGGCAACTAGCCTAGCTTTGTACTTATCGATTGATCCATCCGCCTTATACTTCCTTTTAAGGATCCATTTGCAACCTAATGGTTTGCAACCTGGAGGGAGATCAACCAATTCCCAAGTATTGTTGAGCATTATGGATTCAATTTCGTTGTTAATAGCTTCTTTCCAGAACGAACTATCCGGACCGGATAAAGCTTCTTTAACGATTCTTTGGTTCATTTTCTAACATGTAAGATAGAAAATCAGGACCAAAAGACTTTTCCACTCTTGTCCATTTGCTACGTCTCGGTTCTTCATCTTCTATTTGAGAAGGACCGGCTGTAGACTCATATGTTCTCTTACTAGAACCTACATCTTTCCTGTCCTTAACCGGAAAAATGTTTTCAAAGAATACCGCATTCCTTGATTCTATAGTAGTTCCTACATGCATATCAGGAATGTCCGATTTGTGCACTATGAAGCAGTAGGCACTACTATTGTTGGCATATCCAATAAAAACACAGTCAATGGTCTTTGGACCAATCTTGACTTGTTTAGGCTTAGGTACTTCAACCTTGGCCAAACACCCCCACACTTTAAGGTATTTAAAACATGGCCTACGATTATGCCATAATTCATAGGGCATTTTATCAATACCTTTCTTGGGTATTTTATTAAGAACATAATTAGAAGTGAGTATTGCTTCCCCCCACAAGTTGTCGGGTAAGCCTGAACTTATCAAAAACGTGTTCATCATCTCTTTGAGAGTACGGTTTTTGCGTTCAGCAACTCCATTAGATTGAGGGGTATATGGAGCCGTTGTTTGATGAATTATGCCGGATTCCCAACATAATCCTTCAAATGGTGCTTCATATTCTCCACCTCTATCGCTTCTAATTTTCTTAATTTTCAAGTTAAGTTGATTCTCAACTTCTTTCTTATAAGTCTCAAAAGCCTCTAAGGCTTCATCCTTACTTCTTAAGAGATAGACATAGCAATACTTAGTGCAATCATCTATAAATGTAATGAAGTACTTTTTACCTCCTCGAGTTTGCACAAGTTTTAAATCACATATGTCGGTGTGAATTAACTCGAGAGGAGTTGTGTTTCTTTGTATGGCATTAAATGGCGACTTTGTCATTTTTGCCTCAACACAAACTTCACACCTATTAGTCGAGTCGGATTTAGTCATATGGATTAAATCTTGTCTCGCTAATTTCTTAATGGTGTCGAGGTTTACATGTCCTAATCTATCATGCCATAAATTAGAACTTTCCGACAAATAAACGTAAGAAACACAATTTTTATTCATCGCACTTTGGCGGATCACAGTCATTACATTCATTTTAAAAAGGCCCTCCTCGAGGTAACCTTTTCCAAGAAACAAACCATTCTTGGTTAGTACAAATTTGTCAGATTCAAATACTAGTCTAAAACCGGCCTTACTAAGCAAAGCGCCGGACACCAAATTTTTACGGATGTCTGGAACATGCAGCACATCCAACAAGGTTACTTCTTTTCCGGAAGTCATCTTTAAAATCACGTTTCCAATGCCTTGAACATTGGAGGTCGCAGAATTTCCCATGTAAAGCTTTCTTCCGAAGATGGGAGTATAGGAGGAGAAACTTTCCTTGTTACCACAAATATGGAGGGTAGCACCGGTATCTATCCACCAAGCTTTAGGATTCTCCTCCAAATTTGCAACGTTGGCCTCAAAGATCATTGCCGCAAAGTCTAGGTCCATGTGGTCAACATTATTCGCCTCTTTTTTCGGGAGACGAAAATCGCATGATAAGTGGCCCGGTTTGCCACAATTATTGCAAGACCCTTTGAACTTCTTAGAGCCCTTCTTCTTCCCTTTCTTAGCATTCCCGGCATTTTCGGAATGCTTTCTCTTTGTGCCACTTGTGCTAGCCTCGGCGAGATTGACTTTTGCCTCCATCTTGCCCTTAGCAACTTTGGCCTCATTCATTCTAGTGTTCTCTTCAATTTGAAGACGAACAACAATGTCTTCCAAGGACATCTCTTTGCGTTTATGCTTGAGATAGTTCTTGAAATCCTTCCATGAAGGAGGCAACTTTTCAATGATAGAAGCCACCTTAAATGGATCATTCATGATCATTCCCTCGGCATCTAGCCCATGTAGAATGATTTGGAATTCATCTACCTGAGTTGTTACCGATTTGGAATCGACCATCATAAAGTCAAGATACTTACCGACGACAAATTTCTTTGACCCGGCATCTTCGATCTTGTACTTCCTTTCCAAGGTGTCCCACAATGCCTTGGCTAACTCGACGGTACTATACACATTGTATAGTGCATCGTCAAGTCCATTTAAGATGTAGTTCTTACAAAGAAAATTACCATGAGCCCAAGCCTCCTTTGCCATTTGCCTTTGGGGATCGGGATCACCATTTTCCACTGCCGGAGGATCTTCCTTTAAGAAGCGGTGCAAGCTTAAGGTGGTCAAGTAGAAGAGCATCTTCTGTTGCCATCTCTTGAAATCCACACCAGTGAATTTCGCGGGTTTCTCACCATGACCGAGGTGATGAGTTGTAGGAGCGGGAGCAACATGGTTGAATGTAGTATCACCTTGCGAAGGAGGCGTCACATTCCCTTGACTTGATTCGGTGGAATCTTTCTCATTTGCCATCTTGATGATCTTGAAGAAGCGTTAATAACTTCTTACGATTGTTGGACAAAATTGCTAGGCTTCTCAAGAACTTAACGAAAAAACTTGACAGAAAAAGTAACGGAGATTGGAAAACAAAGAGACAAGTCGAGTCTTGTATTTAATACAATCTCCGTAAGAAGTTATTGCCCGCGTGTGCTTACGGTTTAAATGGCAATCTTCTAGTAAGATAAAATGACTTATAAGTAAATGATAGGAGCACTCCAAATCAATTACTCTAACGAACAACACTTTGTTTTGAACTTTGGACTTTGAAGGATTGAATGCAACAATATGCAATGATTTGGGTATGTTAATCTATCTTACTAGAGGGTAGGAAGGGTAGAAAAATAGTATGAGTGTATTGAAATTCGGAGGGGAAGTATATATAGAGAGTTAAGGGGTTTGTGTATTTTCCCTTGAAAGGACACAACTTTCTGTTTGAATTGGCACCTGTTCAGGATCTGCTCGGCCGAGTCAAGGGACTCGCTCGGCCGAGCACCAAGCTGCACGGCCGAGTCAATAGACTTGCACGGCCGTGTCATTCACACTGCTCGGCCGAGCAGACATATTAGAGATGTACATAATATTATCGAAAACAAGGCACCAAGTCCTCGTTATATTTCTTCAGCTTCCTTTCGTATCGATACTCGCATATAAACTGATACGATTTTACCTTCTTTCTATACATATTAGAGATGTACATAATATTATCGAAAATTCTCCTAGAGTGTGCTATTTACTTTTTCAATAGAATTACTAATGTATAGTTTCTTTATTTGATTTATCTAGAATAACTTGAGAAGCAATACATCTATTGTATAGATACTTACTTTGCGAATAATAATATTTGAGTGTTTTCTGAACAAAATTCCTCCACAACCTTGTGAGTGATTGGAAGTCCTCTATAACTTTTTCACATATCTTATTCTATAACTCTACATGTTATCATAAGCTTTTCGATCCAACCCCCCCCCCACCCCTTTGCTCAACCAACTTTTTTATCCGGTCATCTATTCTCCCATGATCACTCATGCTTCAACCCTCCCTAATCATGTCGATCCAAACTCTCCTACCATACTTATAAACTTATAATAACAAAAAATCTCATCCTACTCACATAGAACAAACCCAAACCCTTGTTTTTTCTTTTCTAACCCATTCGTCAATCTTTTTTATCCTCTCACTTTAGATTATGTTTTTTTCTTTTGACGAAGAAAAACAAATTAGGCGATGCTATTGTGTCATCTTCTCCCCCCTTTTTTGGCCACTTCAAATTAGGCGATGCTATTGTGTCATCTCCTTCCCTTCTCCTTTGACCACTTCAAATTAAGCGATTTTCTTGTGTCATCTATTTCCCCTCTCGTGATCACTTTAAAATTAAGAGATGTTATTGTGTCATCTCCTTTTTCTCTTTGGCCACTTCAAATTGGTGATGCTATATCACAATATGAGAGAGTTCAATACCCCTCCCAACATTTAGTTAAAAGTTTGTATTGAAAAAAAAAAATCAAGTATTTACAAGGAGAAAATGTTAAATCAAGTTTTAAGTATAAGATTAAGTCAAGGGTTAATTAGACTAAGAGGAGAACAAGGGTAGTACAACAGTATTTCTAATATTCCAAGGCTCTGTTTGTTTTGTAACGACCCGAGCCCGAAGCCCGACCCGCTACGCAGAAATCACACACTGGCCCACTAAGCACCTCCTCAATTGGGTCAATCACAGCCCATCACAGGCCTCCAAAAGTCCAATGGATGATTTGATGCTTAATAGTAGTGTATGGACCTTTTATATAGCACACTAAATTCCCACATATTTCCGATGTGGGATGGGGGATATCACAATCTCCCCCACTCAAACCCTTGCCGTCCCTGGCAAGGTCAATCAATACCCAGATCGTACCCCCGGGCTAGCTCGCAAGCCTTAAGGCCGGGGTTCTGCTCTGATACCATTTGTAACGACCCGAGCCCGAAGCCCG
Source organism: Adenophora triphylla var. japonica (assembly GCA_022495995.1). Taxonomy (NCBI): domain Eukaryota; kingdom Viridiplantae; phylum Streptophyta; class Magnoliopsida; order Asterales; family Campanulaceae; genus Adenophora; species Adenophora triphylla. The sequence goes on along the minus strand of JAFEMH010002059.1, from coordinate 42,996 downwards.
ACCCGCTACGCAGGAACCACACACTGGCCCACTAAGCACCTCCTCAATTGGGTCAACCACAGCCCATCACAGGCCTCCAAAAGTCCAATGGATGATTTGATGCTTAATAGTAGTGTATGGACCTTTTATATAGCACACTAAATTCCCACATATTTCCGATGTGGGATGGGGGATATCACATGTTTGGGGGAAAATATTTTTCGAAAAACGTTTTCCTCATTTTTCGATGTTTGGTAAGCACCGAAAACTAGAGAAAATATTTTCCGAAAATTGTTTTTCCCTCTTTTCTAAGTAAACTGACTTAAGGATTTTTTCTAAGTAAAACATTTTTCGGAAAAAGGGAACACCCTCATACACACTTAATTTTCCTTACAGCCCCCACGTTATCCACCCCACATCAACCACCCCCTACCCCATCCCCTCAAAAAAATTAATTATACTCATAATTAATTTAATTTATTTTTAAACAACTTCCCCCACCCAACCCCACTCCCCTACTCTCGGCTACCCACTCTACCCCCACACACACACACTCGGCTACCCACCCTACCCTACCCCACATCCTACCCTATCACTACCCTAGCTCACCATCATCTTACCCTTTAGATTTCCCCCACCACCCTACCTTACCCCTACCCTACCCCACACCCACACCCCCACTACTACATTTAAAGTCTAATGCAACGCCTAAATTTGTTGCCATAGTGGTTAATCCTTGTTTGAAGAGCAGAAAAGAAAAAGAAAAGGAAATTAAGAGGAATATGTAAGAATTCTTTCCTTACTGATCCATCCATTAGTAGCATATATATATTCTCCAACTAGTCCTACTTAACTAAATGGGATCAATATAAATAAAAACAACACAAAGAAATAGAAAACAACACAAACTCCCACTGATTTAAGCATTATCAAAATTGTTTCACCCATATGAGCAGTATGCTCGTGAAACATCAAAAGAGATTACGCTTTACAAAATGGATCCAATAACATGGAGTTTGATCCTATAAGTTGTATATCTATTTGTTCAGTTTATACTTATTTCTCTTCAACAAGAGACATAACCATATGATGTCTTTCGACATCTTTGCATCCACTAAAACATAATCGGAATACTTAATGATCTCAAAATGATCCGATTTTATATACATAAGCATGTAGTTTAATGTTTTATAGGTACTTCATCATTCTTTTGGATGCGACTTAATGTTCTTCTTTCCGAATTGCTTTGGTATTGACCAAGCATCCCAATAATAAATACAAGGTCTGCACGAGTACAGACTTGCGCATACATTAAGCTTCCCTCTTTGCCGGTGCATAAGGGATATTTTCCATATACTTGGATTCAAAATTAATTTTAGGACATTGCTTTAGATTGAATTTATCTCCCTTAGAGATAGGGGTGTCATATGGTTTACAATTTTCCATGCTAAACCTTTGTAATACATTCTCTATATAGCTCTTTTGTGATAATCCCAAAATACCTCGTGAATGATCACGATGAATTTGGATTCCTAATACAAAAGATGCCTTACCAAGATCTTTCATCTCAAATTTGTTTGAGAAATTTCTTAGTTTCTTTTAGAAGGTCCTTATCATTACTAGCAAGAAAAATATCATCCACATATAAGACCAAAATAATAAATCTACTCCCACTGAACTTATGGTACACACAATTTTTACCAAGATTCATTTCAAAGATAAATGAAAGAATAACTTTGTTAAATTTTAAGTACCATTGACGAGATGCTTACTTAAGCCCATAAATGGATTTCTTAAGTTTACAAACCAGTTGACTAGTTTGATCCGAATTAGTCACCATTTCTGGTTTCTTCATATAGATAGTTTCCTCAATGTTGCCATTGAGAAAAGCTGTCTTAACATTCATTTGATGAAGCTCAAGATCATAATGTGCCACTAATGCCATAATGATCATAAAAGAGGTTTTAGAAGATTTCAGAAAAGAATATTTCTTTATAATCAATGCCTTCCTTTTGAGTAAATCATTTAGTAACAAGACGTGCCTTATATCTTTCCATATTACCTTGCTAATCCCTTTTGATTTTAAATATCAATTTATAACCAATAGGTTTTACACCTTCAGGTAATGGGACAAGATCCCAAATGTCATCGTCTTTCATTGATTTTAACTCCTCATTAATGGGATTGATCCACTTATGAGAATTAGGACTATTAATGGCTTCATGGAAGGTGATTAGATCATCTCCCACTAAACTTAAGGTGTCCTCATTCTCCGCAAGATACATATCATAAATATCCGGAATACCATTTCTTCTTTCTCTAGTAGATCTTCTTAAGGGCACCGGTGCATCCTCATTTTGAGGTTGTTGAATTTCATTATGTCCAACATTTTCATGTTGTCCGTTATTTACGGGAGTCTCTATATTATTTTGAATTGTATGTTTTTTGTTGAATTTCAGGTACAATTACTTGATTTTCAACAGGAACTAAAGTTTGAGGAACAAAGAGTGGCTCTAACTCTTCAAATTCAAAATCATTACTATTTCTCCCACTAAATTCAACATCCTCAAGGAACCTAACATTGTCAGTCTCGAAAAATGTTCTAGTTTTCGGGTCATAATTTTTTTTATCCCCTAGATCTCTCGGCATACCCTACAAAATAGTTACTAACAGTATTTAGGTCCAGTTTGCCCTCATTAGACCTTATAAGGTCTAGCATCTACTGGACACTCCCATAAATGAAGATGATTTAAGGACGGTTTCTTATTCGTCCATAACTCATAAGGGGTTTTGTCGGTAGCTTTTGAAGGTGCTCTATTGAGAATATAAGCTGCGGTTTTTAATGCTTCGTCCATAATGAGTGAGGTAAATAAGTACAAGAAAACATACCTTTTACCATATCCTTAAGGATTCTATTATGTCTCTCCAATATACTATGCTAGGTTTGCCCGGCATGGTGTAGTGAGGGACAATCCTACACTCTTCAAAAAATAGCGAGTATAAAGGACCCGGACGTTATTCACCCAATACGTTATACCGTCCGTAGTTTTCACTACTATGATCGGATTTAACGTTCTTAATAGTCTTTCTTATGCCTTAAAAGACTTGAAAACGTCCAATGATTGAAACTTTACATGAAGAAAATAATGTATCCATAACGAGGGTAATCATCCATGAACGTAATGAAATATTGTTGACCATTCCATGAAGGATTAATGAATGGTCCACAAATGTCCATATGAATTAGTTCCAAGACGTTTGATATTCTCAAAAATTTATTTCCTTTAATGTTTGTAAATTTATTCTTTAAAACACTTAATGCAAAAGTTTTATCCGGAGTATCAAGTTATTTTTAGGATTCCCTCCAACATAAGCTTTATCAATTCTCCCTTTGGAGATATGACCCAAACGCCTATGCCATAGAATACAAGAATTTTCACTTGATAATTTTTGCTTAGTGCCTTTAGTTTTGGTTTTATTATTATGGGACCCATTCATTTTCTTGACTGTGTCAAGTAAATTAAGATTATCGATATATGACAAAATACTAGTACCGACAAGTTTGAAATTTAAAATAAAGATCACATTTATTATTACCAAAGAACAAGAGTAACCTTTCTTGTCAAAATTGTGATAGATATTAAATTCCATCAAAAAGATGGTACAATGAATGTATTATTTAATACAAAATAATAGCCATTACTTATCAATAATCTAAAAGTCCCTATGCCTATAACTTCAACCGGATTTCCAGCTTCCATATAGATGTATTTCTCATCTTCACTGGGAATTCGGAAATTGTGCAACCACGCATACATGAACTAATGTGAGTTGTTGCACCAAATACAACCACTATGTATATTAAGGAATTGAAACCAAATTTGCCTTAGTACAAACAAGACCAAATGACATACCATCCTGAATTCGCCATTTGCGATACTTATGGTAGTCGTTCTTCATGCGAGTAAGGTCCTTGACAAAGAAGCATTTCTTGACTTTATGATCTTTAAATGATCCCTTATGCTTCTTACTTGCAACCGCAATTTCCTTCCCTCTTCTCTTAATCCCACGAGAAGAAGTAAATGTTGAGTGAGTACTTTCTAATTTGAGATATTTCATCCTATCTTCCTCTAATGTCATATGTGAAAGTAATCCATTAATATTCCACTTTTTCTTTTGACATTTATAGGTCACTTCAAAAGGACCAAATTGAGGAGGAAGATAGATCAAAATTAAGTGCACGAGCAAATCTTCCGAAATCTCTAACTTAAGTGCTTTTAATTTGATCGAAAGATGAAATAATTCGATAATGTACTCCCGAAGATTTTCGTCACCCTTGTACCGAATGGAAACAAGTTTCCACAAGAATTCAAGAAAAAACTCAGCATTTTCGATTTCAGAGACATTGTCCAAAAATGTCTGTGAAACTGCATTTTCCATGATCATTAGACTCATGCGGTTGAACCGTTCCCATTGCTCAACATTTTTCCGTTCTATAACGGTATTTCCTTTAGTGAGAGCAGCGGGACTTGATTCCCCAAATGCGTGATCGATGTCCATATTGCCTAAGATCATCGTTATATTATTTTTCCAAGTTTTAAGTTTAGTCCCAGTAAGCAAAGGTGCATCATTTATAGCAGTAGTTACGGATGAAGCATTAATCAAATCTGAAGGAGAAGAACAAGAATGAAACAAAAAACATATATAAGAAACTACATAATGATTAATTATATCAAATGAATTTCATCAAAATAAAAGATAATCAACATGACATCAAGACTAATCTTTGGATTGCGAATTGACTCACAATTTGATTTATCTTAAGGTAAACAAATATCTTAAACAACACACTTTAAATACTTGCCTTCCTTTGGGCCGGATCAAGTACAAAAAGTGTCCTAAAGTTTAAGGTACTTGTTCCCTGGCAATAAAGAATATAAACAATTCACTTTAAACACCCGCCTTCCTTTGGGATGGTTCACAGCATTTAAAATGATCAAAAGTTTAGTTCAATTATTACCCTATGAATGTAAATACTTAGTCAACAACAAGGTCTCCTTTGGGAAACAAGCATGTTATCACATATCAATATTTACATTCATCACTTTAACAAATTTGTATTTAAATAACGTAAATTGCTTTGGCAACAATATTATTTAAACAATAAATAAATTTGTTTAAGCATATAATTAATCATACTTTAGGGCATTTAAGACTTTAAGGTAATTTCTGAAAATTTAAAGGTAAACAAACAAGTGAAATATGTTATTAAAATATAGTATCCTTTTGTTCTACCCGTCCATTCTTAAAGTTTGATAACTCTAAGAACCACCGAAGCGCGACTGGTGTCCAGATACTATAATTTACTAACTAATTTTTCACAAAATTCTGGGCAAAACTCAAAAAATCTCTCTTCCCTAGCCAGAGCACGACTCGTGCCCACAAGCACGAATGGGGCACGAGTGGAAATGAATTGCTTGGTTTTAATCAGAACGACTTGGAAGCTTGGAAACGAGTCGTGGGCACGAATGACCAAAAGGGCACGACTCGTGCCAAAAAGCACGACTCGTGCCCAACGCCCAGAATCTTGAAAGGTCACCATTTAAACGACATGAATCAAAGGGCACGACTCGTGCCCAATAGCACGACTCGTGCCCACTGTCCAGATTGGTGAAAAGTTATCAGTTTTAACACCCTTTTATGAACAGGTTTGAATCAATTAGAGAGGCATAACACCCAATTAGACTATCAATTCTTAACTTAATGGTGAATCAATATTCAACCAAAGCAAGTAGATCCGCATACTCACATCACATTTTTAAATGCGTGGCTATGCATATGAACAAACTCACAACGCATCCAAGGATGGTGGCTATGTTCAAAATGGGATAATATTACATTAAGAATTGAAAGCCTTTGAGTAAACCAAAATCAGAAATAGAATGAAGTTTTATGAATATAATACTCTTAGACAAGATGAGTATCATGATCAAGAACAAAAACTAAATGAAATCATACAAGAATTAAAGCATAAGGCTTTATAAGAATTTCAAACTCAATCTAGTATATGAGCAGGCTCTGATACCAATTGTTGAAACATAAATGATCCATCAAATAATGAACCGTCTCACAGCTAGATTAAGAATGAGAAGAATATGAAGAAGAAGAAGACGGAAGCGTGTACCTTGTGATTCCTTGATTGTGTTCTTGATCTTGTTCTTGAATAAATGAGAAAGTAGGGAAGAGTAGATCTTCTAAATGATAGTGCCCACACTATAATCTTCTTGATGAATGAAGAGAATTCTTATGACTGAATTGTATATGTAACTAGTGTCTCTAATGGCTGATGGATAGCCTTTATATAATAAGAGAAGGGGTACTTTATTTAGGGACTACACCCTTTCATAAAGATGATGGTGTGAAGTTACCATTATGCCCATCATTTAATGGTACTTACACCTAATGGAATTCTACACATTTTGTCTATACTTTAACATTATTAAATGATTATAACAAATGGAATTAAATAACACATATTAATTAATCCATGTTCTAACAAATACTCCACTCCACTCCACTCCGCCCCACTTTCCTTGAGAATATGTTGTTTGGGAGGGAGAAGTATGAATGTATGAATTTCTTACAAGCAAACCAAGATGATGCATTCAGAGTTCTCCCAAACAAAATACTGAGAATGAATTTGAAAACATGAATATTGTGATTTCGGTATTCCACAATACTGTACAAAAGAATGTGTACAGTACAGGGATTAAGAAGCAAGAATATTAATTATAATTGTAAGTGCAATAAGGATTAAGGAGGTAACTGCAAGCAAGGAAACAAATCATCAGAAATACAAATAACTATTACTCCGTCAGTCCCAGAAGAAATGTTACAATTGACTTGTCTATTTGATTTGTGTGGAATCCTATTCAACACAAAGTTAGCAGATAACACTGCTTCCCCCCACAAATTTTATGGTAAACCTGAATTTACAAGCATGCAATTAACCATGTCTTTTAAAGTTCTATTTTTCCTCTCAGCAATACCATTTGCTGTGGAATATAGGGTGCAGTTGTTTAATGAATGATTCAGAATTTGGAACATAGGTCACTAGATTCCATTGATTCATATTCACCACCCCTATCGGACCTTAATACTTTGATTGACTTTTCAAGTTGATTTTCAACTTCAGTTTTGTAAGTGATGAAAGCATCCATTGCTTCATCTTTACTGATACAACGAACTAAGGTTATATGATAAACTTAGGAATGACTAAACGGAATTGAGAAAACAAGACGGAATTTCAACCCTCAGTAATTGCTCACAGTAATACAAATTTCATAATCCAATATCAAAGTCTACTTTAAAATAAAACCCTACCATTGTTTAAATACTACTCTAAGATTATTCTAGAACACTACCAAAATAAACCTAATTAAAATCAATCAAAATATTAGTAAAATAACAGTCCTAAAATACCATCAAATGAAATAAGGAAACAACTAAATCAGAAAAGGAAACAGCAGCTGCGTTGCTGATGTTTTGCCTGGCTACCAGGCGCCCGCCTGGGGTGTCTTGAGGCGCCCGCCCCACTTCCAGAGACTGCCTCCTCTGTTTTCTGCCATTGCTTCCTTCTGCCTCGTACCTGCATCATCTCTCCCCTTCTTAGAAAAATTCGACCTCGAATTTTGAGTGTAAATCTGGAAAGCTTGTTCGAAATTTATCTTTGAATTGACGACGAACTATATACTTCATTCCTTGCACCCCAACATCCATCCAATCACACCATTGGAATGATACAAAGAATTCAATAAGTAATTTCTGAATGATGTATCGAGCAAAAGAACGGGGGACATACGTGTCAAACGGATCTTCATACGGAGAAAAAAACATGGTTTCACAATTCCACACCAAATTAACATGTGGACCAAACATCTGCACTGTTGCTGCAGAAACTCCCCCGTCAATGAGGCGCTCGCCTGGCTTCCAATGAGGCACTCGCCTCGACTAAAGAAGCTCGGCCGTGATTTCCTTCAGGTGAGGCACTCCCATGTTGTTTACTGCTTTGGGTATTTCCCCCAGGCTGACTACCGTCCTCTCAGGTCGCAGCCTCCTTGGGTGTTCCGCCTTGCGAGTTGTCACAGCATGACAAATCTCGCAATCACACTTATTAAACACCGGTGGTATAGACAAATCAACAAACTTTTCAGGCTTTGACTTACCTTCTAACTCCGGAATCTCGGACTTCATGTCGCCGATAACCCTAGAAGGATATGTCCACTTCCTGTTACCAAGTTCGTGATCCCTAGCGGAGGGAATGGTCACTGCTACACCCTCTTCATCAGGCGATATGTCTGAATCCGAGTCCTCAAACCGTGCTAGTTGTCATTAGATTCGTCGACCCTCCACCCTATCAAAGTATCGTTGGAGTTCTCGAATCTCGAAACGCAACAAACGAAGTTTGAGATCTTGAATCTTTCTTCGCACTTCGTCCTTCTCGATTTCATATAGTTCACGTTCGTGATGGGGATCGTATTCCTGGGGATTTGCTTCACGAACCCTACTACGAACACCATGAACACCATGACCACGCCCTCGTTCAGCCATCAATTCGACCAGGAATCTGAAACCAAATGATACAGCGAACTAAGGTTATATGATAAACTTAGGAATGACTGAACAGAATTGAGAAAACAAGACGAGATTTCAACCGTCAGTAATTGCTCACATCAATACAAATTTCATAATCCAATATCAAAGTCTACTTTAAAATAAAACCCTACCATTGTTTAAATACTACTCTAAGATTATTCTAGAACACTACCAAAATAAACCTAATTAAAATCAATCAAAATATTAGAAAAATAACAGTCCTAAAATACCATCAAATGAAATAAGGAAACAACTAAATCAGAAAAGGAAACAGCAGTTGCGTTGCTGATGTTTTGCCTGGCTACCAGGCGCCCGCCTGGGGTGTCTTGAGGCGCCCGCCCCACTTCCAGAGACTGCCTCCTCTGTTTTCTGCCATTGCTTCCTTCTGCCATTGCTTCCTTCTGCCTCGTACCTGCATCATCAAATGATACAGCGAACTAAGGTTATATGATAAACTTAGGAATGACTGAACAGAATTGAGAAAACAAGACGGGATTTCAACCCTCAGTAATTGCTCACAGCAATACAAATTTCATAATCCAATATCAAAGTCTACTTTAAAATAAAACCCTACCATTGTTTAAATACTACTCTAAGATTATTCTAGAACACTACCAAAATAAACCTAATTAAAATAAATCAAAATATTAGTAAAATAACAGTCCTAAAATACCATCAAATGAAATAAGGAAACAACTAAATCAGAAAAGGAAACAGCAGCTGCGTTGCTGATGTTTTACCTGGCTACCAGGCGCCCGCCTGGGGTATCTTGAGGCGCCCGCTCCACTTCCAGAGACTGCCTCCTCTGTTTTCTGCCATTGCTTCCTTCTGCCTCGTACCTGCATCATTTACTACTTAACAAATAGACATAACAATATCTACTTCGATCGTTAATGAAAGTAATAAAGTATTTCTTACCGCCTTGAGTTGGGACAAACTTTAAGTCAGATAAATCGCTATGAATTAAACTCAACAGTTGGCTAGTTCTTTCAATTGGTTTAAAAGGTTTTTTTAGCAAACCTTGCTTCAACACAAACTTCGCATTTGTGACCTTTTATTAAATCAAGTTTTGGAATAAGTCCTAAACCTACAAGCTTTCTCAAAGAAGCACGATTCACATGTCCTAAACGACCATGCCATAAATTAGAAGACTCGCACAAGTAAATAGAATTGTCAATATCATAAATAGCTTGTGAGTACAAATAGGTAGACTTCTTGTCCACTACAACAACGTTTGCCTTAAATGCCATCTAGCAAGTATCCTTTTCCAACATACATTCCTCCTTTAGTAAGTACAAACTTATCATATTCAAATACAATTTTGAAACCCTTCTTACTAAGCAATGAACCAGAAATTAAATTCTTTCTTATTTCGGGTACATGCATCACATCGTTGAGAGTAAGCTATTTTCCCAATGTGAACTTCAAGATCACCTTCCCAATGCCTTCAATCTTGGAAGTTGCAGAATTTCCCATATAGAGAAAATCTTCACGTTCCATCTTCTTGTATTCTGTGAACAAGCTTTTGTCGGCACATATGTGACAAGTAGCTCCCGTGCCCACCCACCAATCCTTGACGTTTGACACCAAGTTGGCTTCACATACAACAACAGACATGCTTACTTCAGACACACCCACAGATAGAGTATCTATTTCTGTCATGTTTGCTTGGGGAGGCTTATTCTTCTTGCTTCAACAATCTTTTACCCGGTGACCGTTTTTTCCACAATTGAAACAGTCCCCTTTGAATTTGAAGCATTTGTTGCTGTCATTACCTGTCTTCTTCTTATAAGAGTCATCATGCTTCCTTTTATTGTTCTTAGGTTGGGATTCTTCCACCATTTTAGCCTTTGCTTCCATGTTTCGTGCATTGACTCTCTTTTCTGCGCTACGATTGTCTTCTTCAATACGAAGATGAACACGCAAGTCTTCCATTGAAATCTCCTTGCGCTTGTGCTTGAGATTGTTGGGGTATCAACCCAAGTCCCACATCGACAATTGAAAGAAGAGTTGTCTAGTATAAAAAGGTATCCACCCACTTCATTAGTAAGAGGCCTTTTGGGAGATGACCCAAGAGCAAATCCGTGAGGGCTGGGCCCAAAGCGGACAATATCTTACTAATGTGGAGTGGTGGGGTGGTCGCGGTCCCAACAAGCCCAAGACATGAGAGCAATGGCTTTGGATCCCCATTACTTATGTAGTTTTTTGTTACCAAATTAGTGAATTCTGTTTATATATAAGGCCCATAAATTAGTCTTTAACGTCTAACATGTACTAATGGTTAGGAGCTTTAATGATATTTTAATTAAATTCATTGCGTAATCATCAAAAATTACAAGTTTGAATTTCCAGCAAATTTCTTTTATTTCTTTACAATCATCATTTTAATAGCACAACATTATTTTTTGAATCCTTTACAATAATCACCATATATTTACTACAACATTTCTTTGTTTTTTCGGAAATTATTAAAATCAAACAAAATATCATCTCAACCTAGTTATCAACCTCCAAGTCTAAAACTCTCTGCAAAAGCCAATGATTACATGGAGTACCAATCCATATGTTGTATCAGATTGGGATCCGAGATTCCTATTGCGACTTGGGAAGACTTAGTATGAGGCTTGGGCTCCGAGCTGAGTTTCAGTTCTGCTTTTCATTCTCAGGTAGATGGACAGACAGAGAGAACTATCCAGATTGTGAGGATATGTTACATGTGTATATGATGGATTTTCCCTCATTGTGAGAGGTTTATTCAACCTTAGTGGAATCTGCGTATATCAACAGTTACCAGTTCAGTATTGACTTGACACTGTATGAAACTTGGTATGGGAGTAAGTTTCTTTACGATCCTATCCCGATATTGAATTCTTCAACCGAGGATCTTCAGGTTGAGTTGAATTGTGTGGAAGAATCATGTCATTGTGAAAGCCATTGGGTTGAGAATTCGAAATGCTCGAGTTGTATATGTGAACAATTGGGCACTCCGGTAAGTATGTCTAAAATTCGGGATGAATTTTATTTAAGGGGGAGTGGGTGTCACGACCCTAGGTCAGGGCACTAATTTGGCCACGTGTTGAGCACGTGGGAGTGGGGTGTATTGCCCTTATGTTAAGCATTATGAGATTTACGGAATGACTATGTGTTCATTCTGGTATTTGAATTGGGAATTGGATTTAGTTAGGTGTTATTTTCCAAGTTGAGAAATTATTTGATTTTAGATATTAAAATATCAATGGAGTATATAATGTCTAAAAGAGATAAATGGGAAATTGTGTAGTAAAATGATGATATTTGAAAATTGAATTGAACTGTTATAAAAAGCCTTGAGGTGCTTACGTGTAATTGTAAGTTTAAGGTGGTGGTTTGTAGGAGATTAGAACTTGGAGGAGCTAAAGTGTAAAATTGTTTATATAAATTTCATCCTAAGTTTATCCAAGAAGATTATCACCTCCTCAGTTTATCTCTTCTTCTCCTACGTTCTAAAGAAGCTTAAACCCTAGCTTATAGTCCAAAAATCCCAGAAATTCAGCCGTGGAGTTGTTGTTGATTCCGTCTTCAAATTAATGCTAAGGGAGGTGAATAGAGCAAGAAGAGCCGATCCTATCATCTTTTTATTTTGGTAAAAATTGGTAAGTTGTTATGGTTCTTTCAAATAATTGTTCATAACATGTATTATGATGTTATTATGATGTTTTGAATCCGTTTTGTACAAGTTGAAATCATGTTCTTGGGGTTTGAAATGAAAAGAAAATAAGTGGTTGAAGAACATGTTAAAGGGTGATTATAATGGGTTGGATTGGAAATTGGTTATAGATGTGTTATGTGTTAGGGAGAGAGTATATTGGGGTCTAAATCATGTATATAGATTGTGGTTAAATGCTTTGTAGTTGCTGGAACTGAGAACTGGAATTTGGTTTGTGTGACTGATGTTGTTCAGCTTGAAAACAGAGTTTCTGGTGTTGGGCACGACTCGTGCCATTTAGCACGAGTCGTGACCATGAATCATGGATTCATGCGACAAAGGAGGCCCCCAGGGTCACTGGTTGTGAAATATTGATCAGTCGTGCAGGGGTTGGGAATGACTCGTTCCCAGCATCACGACTCGTGCCCAGGACAGGTTTCTGGGGCTGACTTTGTAGGCTTGTGGACCTAAGCAAATGAGTATGGAATTAATGTATCTTTAACTACACATCTATTACAAGTTTAGTACTATATAATGGAACTTGAAATGGTTCAAATGGATAAGGAGAAGGTCTTTAAATATTGACTTGAATTTGCTTGAAAGGCAATTATGAAAATTGAACCAAAGCTTATAAAACTTGGTATTTGAACTTGAAACCTTAAGAGAAGGTGTTTAATGTTGTATGTTGAAAGCGTAGGACTATTTAGATGATATTGTACTCCTACGTGGTGACCTGTATAGGGTTATTTGCTCTAGTAGTGCATAGATTGAGACAGGAGTGGTAATACCCTATTTCTGGATTATATATATGTAATGAATATGTAGGCCTCATATATGATATATGGTGCCTTACGTGATTGTATTTACATGGCTGTGGGTTCAAAGAATGTGTAGAAGGTGTAATACACTGTTTACTTGGTTGAAACCTTGATGTAAAGTGTTCAACCATAGTGCTTGAAAGCTTAGGACAATTTAGATGATATTGTATCCCTACGTGGTTATCTATATGTGGTTATTGATTTGAATAGTGCATAAAATATATGTGGCACTACTTCATTGGTTTGAGCATGGATATGTAGAACTTATGTGATATACTTTGGGTCATAAGTGTTTACATGTTCATAGTTGGTTGTGCACATAGTGTTTAATACGTGTTGCACTGCTTTATTTGGTTGAGCATGAGATAATTACCATGCCATTGGATTGTGTTGTTATTCAATAGTGTTGAAATACATGTGCACTATTGTGATTGATTTAACATTGGTTGCAGTTCCATGTTATATATATATATATATATATATATATTTATATGTGTGTGTGTTGATGTCCCATGGGGTGGACTTACTTTCAAGTATCTGTTATGTGCTTGAATATAGTTGTATCAGCTGAGATTAGGGGGTATAGGAAATACCATCACTTATGAGAAGATATTTCATAAGGTGCTTGGATGTCCTTATACTTGTTACCCTTCGCTCCCTTCTGTGGCCACGGAGAGGGGGTTCAGCTTCTATGGATATGTGCAGTCATGCCATAAGATAGCGAGGTAGCTTATATGGATCTCTGTAAGGGGTCGTATAAGATGTGGATATGCAATCAACAGTTCACAAAATGAGTGGAGGATAACTCCCACCGTAGTACTACATATGACCTAGATTGGGAAAGGTAAAGAGAAGGTAACAGAAGGTGTTTACCGCTTTAGCAATGTGATTATGAGCAACCTGTTTGGTGTTGCATATTTGATATTGAGCAACCTGTGTGTGTTGAATATTATATGAGCAACCTGTTTATGTGGTGCTTATTGTAGGAATTGCAGGTCAGGAGGAAAAGGTAACGTAAAGTGTTTACTGTTTTCCAATGTGATTATGAGCAACCTGTTATGTGTTGCATATTGTATGGCATATTGTTGCATACATAATAGCTTGCTGAGATTTTATCTCACCCCTTCTCCCTTTACTGTTTTAGATTCAGCTAAGACAGGTGGACCATACCGATGAGACCGGGAAGGAGTTTGGATCTTATTTGGGTTGTCAGAGTATGTATATATTTATTTGGGAGTTGGGAATAGTTGTGATTATGTTGTTGTAATTAATCTTGGGAGTGGTTATTTTAAAGTTGGCTTGTGTAAGCCTTTGCAGTTGTAGTATTTGTAAATGATACAGGTTATAACTGGTAGACGCAGGTTTATATTTCACCTCTAAGTAGGGAGGTTATTTTGAAATTGTTTTGAAAATGGGTAGTTATACTTTTCAAGTTTGTTTAAAGAAAAGTTTTTTGAAAAGGGTGTTTTTGGGACCCTCCATCCTGGGACACGGGTTTTAGGTTCCGGGAGTTGGGAGGCGCCCACAGTTGGTATCAGAGCTCAGGTTAGAAGACAAGGGTAGATGTCTAGCCTAAGGGGGAGTGTGTAGTATTTGACGCCGAGTGTTGAATGCAGGAAGTTGTTCAATGGCGGGAAATAGTGATGACCAACAAAGGGATCACGGAAATGTGAATAATATGGGAACAGGAGAAGACCAGAATATAGAAATGATGAAGATGTTCGGGGTCTTTCTACGAATATGGCAGCTCAGGGGCAAGCTCAACAGCAACCTGAGGTACGATTAAAACTGGGATAGGGGATTTTGTAAGGATGAATCCACCAAGCTTTAATGGAAATCCGAATTCGAGGAAGGCAGAAAAATGGTTAGAAGCAATGAACAAAACCTTTGAGGCCATGGAAATTCCTGAGGAAGAAAAGGTCAGGTGTGCTGTTTTCAAGCTGGAAGGTCCAGCGGATCAGTGGTGGCAAGGTTTGCAGGAAAGTTGGGAGCGGGATCATACGCCCCAAACTTGGGATAATTTCACTCGGAAGTTCGAGGATTATTTTGTTACCATGGTTACCCGAGATAAGATAGAGGTGGATTTCTTACATCTGGAATAGGGATCTATGACGGTAGCTCAGTATTCGGCAAGGTTCATGGAATTGGCTTGGCATTGTACTCACTTGGTACCCCATGAATTGAGGAGAGTTTATCTGTTTGTAAAAGGTTTGAGACCTGAATTGAGGAAACAATTGTTGACTTATGCCTTTGCCGATTATCAGATGACCTTGGATAGGGCGTTTCAGATTGAGAAGGATCTTGAGAAGCACCAAGGAGGATTAAAGAGGGGTGGAAGCAAGTTAAAGTATCAGGAATAAGGCTCTAGACTGATCTGAGGACAGCCAAGTTCTTCAGTTTCTGGGAGTGTTCGAGGGGTACAGATTGCAGCTCCTACAGCTCAGCCAGTATCTGGTCAATATTTTGACATGATTTGTAAATTTTGCCAGCGGATTGGACATACAGAAGAGATGTGTTGGAAAAAACATGGGAAATGTATGAAGTGTGGGGAAATGGGGCATAACAGAAAAGATTGTCCCAGATGGAGATTTTGACAAGGACAGACATCAGGCAGTGGCCAGCAAAAAGGGCAACAAAGTGGTGGTACAAAGAGAGATACTGAAGGGAAAGCAAAAGAGAAAGTCTAAGGCAGAGTCTTGGCTTGGGATCATGGAGAGATAGATTCCTCCACAGTTATTAGAGGTATTCCCTATCTCAGGAATTAGGGGTCATATTTTTTTATAGATCCCGATTTATTCCATTCTTATGTGGCATTACATTTTTGCTTTTACTTGCATAAATGGTCTAAGAGTTGTCTTATGTGCTAGAGGTTTCAACTCCTATGGGAGAGTACCTCAATTTTTTTTTATTATCATGGTTGTGACATGATTATATGTGGGCATGTATTGCCAGTGGATTTGGTAGAATTACCAATTTGTGATATTGTTGTTATACTTGGCCTGCAGTGGTTAAGTAGTTATTGTGTTTTGGGTAGACTGTCACAAGTAGCGAGTCTCCTTTTTTATATTTGACTTGCCTCTGTTTGTGGTTGAGGCGGATAAGTCATTATTTGATATGGTATCGTATATGCAATAAAGACCTAAATGTATGGTCTAAAGAATATAAATGTTATCTAATTTCTGTGTTAGACTTGAAAAAAAAAGTCACCTGAAATATCTGAATTAGCAGTGGTAAGTGAAATGGTGAGGTGTTCCCTCAGAGTAGTTCTTGCTGTCAGTTAGGGCAGTCGAATTTCATATTGATGTAATGTCAGGTTATTGCCATATCCAAAAGCACCTTGCGAAAGGTCACCGGATGTGTTGGTGAAAATGATGAGTCAAGTTTTTAAAATTGATTCTGATAACTTTGTGATAATCTTTATGGATGATATCTTGGGTTATTCAGAGTTATGAAGAGATTATGGGAATTAATTGCAAGTTATGTATCTGTTTTTCATGAGAATCACTTGGTTGCGGAATTCAGTAATAGTGAGTTGTGACTCAAGAAAATTGTAATGTTGGGCCTTATAGTTTCAAGCTTGGGCATTGTTATTAATCTCTCGAGTATTGAGACTCTGGTTAAATGGATAACCTTTAACAGTGTTACAATCCCGTAGTTTTCTGGGTTAACTGATTGTTACCAGATAATAATTGATGAACTTTCGAGGGTGATTTACTCGAAAGGAGATATGACTGATATGGAATGTAAAAGGGTGAAACCAGTTTTGCAGAGTTAAAGAATAGATTGACTATAGTTCAACCCTTAACCTACTTGATGGATGTGAGAACTTTGTGATTTTAGTTACACGTCAAAAGAAAGGTTTGGGTTGTATTCTTATGCAGAATGGGAAAGGAATATCTTATACTTCGAGGAAGTGAGCACTAACAGAGCAGAATTTTTCCTATTCTTGTCATGAAATTGATTGTGATTCTTTTGTGTTACCTAAGTGGAACATTATCTATATGAAGTTAAAATTGAGATTTTTATCAACCAGAAGAATTGCAGTACCTGGTTACTTAAAAGGAATTGAACAAAAGGTAGAGAAATGGCTATAAGTACTACAAGACTTTGATTGCGGTATTTTATATCATCCGGGAAAGCTAGTGTGGTTCTGGATGCGATTAGCCGAAAGGCTTCATTGTCAACATTTTGATCTTGTGAAGTGCCAGATAAGATATAAATTGTGAATTCGAATACCCCTACAGTTATGGAATCTTATGGAGGTTCCACAAATTGATCCTGAATTGAAGAAGATGGATGCGTTTGAGTAATAGTGGATAGATTGACCAGGTTGGTTCCTTTCTACCCAGATTACTGAAGGATTGAATGGAAAAGTTAGCGTAATCATAGAGGCGAGAGATTTGATTGATTTCACGGAGTACCAATCCATATGTTGTATCAAATTGGGATCTGAGATTCCTATTGCGACTTGGGAAGACTTAGTATGAGGCTTGGGCTCCGAGCTGAGTTTCAGTTCTGCTTTTCATTCTCAGGTAGATGGGCAGACAGAGAGAACTATCCAAATTTTGAGGATATGTTGCATGTGTATGTAATGGATTTTTCCTCATTGTGAGAGGTTTATTCAACCCTAGTGGAATTTGCGTATATCATCAGTTATCAGTTCAGTATTGACTTGACACTGTATAAAATTTGGTATGGGAGGAAGTATCTTTATGATCCTATCCCGATATTGAATTCTTCAACCGAGGATCTTCAGGTTGAGTTGAATTGAGTGGAAGAATCATGTCATTGAGAAAGCCGTTGGGTTTGAGAATTCGAAATGCTCGAGTTGTATATGTGATCATTTGAGCACTCAGGTAAGTATGTCTAAAATTCGGAACAAATTTTATTTAAGGGGGAGTGAGTGTCACGACCCTATATCCGGACACTAATTTGGCCACGTGTTGAGCACGTGGGAGTGGGGTGTACTGCCCTTATGTTAAGCATTATGAGATTTACGGAATGACTATGTGTTCATTCTGGTATTTGAATTGGGAATTGGATTTGGTTAGGTGTTATTTTCCAAGTTGAGAAATTACTTGATTTTAGATATTAAAATATCAATGGAGTATATAATATCTAAAAGAGATAAATGGGAAATTGTATAGTAAAATGATGATATTTGAAAATTGAATTGAAGTGTTATAAAAAGCCTTGAGGTGCTTATGTGTAATTGTAAGTTTAAGGTGGTGGTTTGTAGGAGATTAGAACTTGAAGGAGCTAAAGTGTAAAATTGTTTATATAAATATCATCCTAAGTTTATCCAAGAAGATTATCACCTCCTCAGTTTCTCTCTTCTTCTCCTACGTTCTAAAGAAGCTTAAACCCTAGCTTATAGTCTAAAAATCCCAGAAATTCAGCCGTGGAGTTGTTGTTGATTCCGTCTTCAAATTAATGATAAGGGAGGTGAATAGAGCAAGAAGAGCCGATCCTATCTTCCTTTTATTTTGGTAAAAATTGGTAAGTTGTTATGGTTCTTTCAAATAATTGTTCATAACATGTATTATGATGTTATTATGATGTTTTGAATCCGTTTTGTACAAGTTGGAATCATGTTCTTGGGGTTTGAAATGAAAAGAAAATAAGTGGTTGAAGAACATGTTAAAGGGTGATTATAATGGGTTGGATTGGAAATCGGTTATAGATGTGTTAGGTGTTAGGGAGAGAGTATATTGGGGTCTAAATCATGTATATAGATTGTGGTTAAATGCTTTGTAGCTGCTGGAACTGAGAACTGGAATTTGGTTTGTGTGACTGATGTTGTTCAGCTTGAAAACAGAGTTTCTGGTGTTGGGCACGACTCGTGCCATTTAACACGAGTCGTGATCATGACTCATGGAGTCGTGCGACAAAGGAGGCCCCCAGGGTCACTGGTCGTGAAAAATTGATCAGTCGTGCAGGGGTTGGGAACGACTCGTTCCCACCATCACGACTCGTGCCCAGGACAGGTTTCTGGGGCTGACTTTGTAGGCTTGTGGACCTAATCAAATGAGTAAGGAATTAATGTATCTTTAACTACACATCTAGTAAAAGTTTATTACTATATAATGGAACTTGAAATGGTTCAAATGGATAAGGAGAAGGTCTTTAAATATTGACTTGAATTTGCTTGAAAGGCAATTATGAAAATTGAACCAAAGCTTATAAAACTTGGTATTTGAACTTGAAACCTTAAGAGAAGGTGTTTAATGTTGTATGTTGAAAGCGTAGGACTATTTAGATGATATTGTACTCCTACGTGATGATCTGTATAGGGTTATTTACTCTAGTAGTGCATAAAATGTATAGTGCACTACTTCATTGATTGAGACAGGAGTGGTAATACCCTATTTCTGGATTATATATGTGTAATGAATATGTAGGCCTCATATATGATATATGGTGCCTTACGTGATTGTATTTACATGGTTGTGGGTTCAAAGAATGTGTAGAAGGTGTAATACACTGTTTACTTGGTTGAAACCTTGATGTAAAGTGTTCAACCATAGTGCATGAAAGCTTAGGACAATTTAGATGATATTGTATCCCTACGTGGTTATCTATATGTGGTTATTGATTTGAATAGTGCATAAAATATATGTGGCACTACATCATTGGTTTGAGCATGGATATGTAGGACTTATGTGATATACTTTGGGTCATAAGTGTTTACATGTTCAAAGTTGGTTGTGCACATAATGTTTAATACGTGTTGCACTGCTTCATTTGGTTGAGCATGAGTATTACTACCATGTCATTGGATTGTGTTGTTATTCAATAGTGTTGAAATACATGTGCACTATTGTGATTGATTTAACATTGGTTGCAGTTCCATGTTATATACATATGTGTTGATGTCCCATGGGGTGGACTTACTTTCAAGTATCTGTTATGTGCTTGAATATAGTTGTATCAGCTGAGATTCGGGGGTATAGGGAATACCATCACTTATGAGAAGATATTTCATAAGGGGCTTGGATGTCCTTATACTTGTTACCCTTCGCTCCCTTCTGTGGCCACGGAGAGGGGGTTCAGCTTCTATGGATATGTGCAGTCATGCCATAAGATAGCGAGGTAGCTTATATGTATCTATATAAGGGGTCGTATAAGATGTGGATATGCAATCAGCAGTTCACAAAATGAGTGGAGGATAACTCCCACCATAGTACTACTGATGTAGGAGAAATCGAGGAAGGAATCTGCACCAAGGAAGGATATTTGACGATGTCAAATATATTAATTATTTTTGTATTTTAATTAATATCTTAGGATTTAATTTGTTTTAGTTTATATTTTATTTCTTATTTTGGTCATTAATTTTAATAGGTTGATTAGAGATGATTTTAGAGTAGATTTTGAGGAGATTTACTAGTTTTTGAGTCCTATTTAGTTACCATATAGGTTAGGAGTAATTCTAGAAGGTTTAGGATTGTTTTTCAAGTTTTATGGGCACTATAAAATAGGCCTAAGATTGTAATCCAAAAATTAGCTTTTGATTAATTAAATTGAAGAGTTTTCTCTTTATTTTCTATTTTCTGGTGGATTCCAGTTATATTTCTGGTGGATTCCAGTTATTGTGTTTTAGGGTTCTTCGCTTGAAGAATTCTTGTGTTTAGTGCGCTAAACACGAATCTATCGCGCTTCCGTGCTGCGTCAGTTGGTATCAGAGCAGGTCATATCCTGTCTTTTACATCATACTGAAGTATTATGGGAGATCAGGCAACAAAGGTTGGTATCGGTGGTGTAACTACCGCTATCACTTCCTTGGCAACGCAGATTGCAGCGTTGGTTGCCGCTCAAAAAGGTCAAAACACTAATCAAAACTGTCATGGTGAGAGAGACAGGGTTGATCCAAGGCGGCGTCCTCAAGGGACATAAAATCGGGATGATGGGGTATATTCCAATTCCAGATCTGATGACGAGGTTCTTCACGAAATAGATCTTCAATTGGATCGTGCTCGACAAAAGGAACAATATTTTCTAGTGTTAGAGGACGAAGAACTCGACGAAGCGGACAAGCATGATCGACGTGTGCAGAAATATAAATCAATCAGAGATCTGAATCGAGCATCAAGGGAGCGAGTGCTTAGGCAGCGACATAGGATGGAAGCCAAATTTTATGCTGACAAAGCCGATCACTACACTGCCAAGATTCAGAAACTGAAAGCACGTAGATCTGCAGTCCATGAACGTGCTGAAGAAGAACGTCAGGGCCGGTTCGAGGTCTTGTTGCAGAAAGGATCAGATTCAAAGGAAGAAGACATTGCCAGCTTTCCCGGCCGTAAATCATCTCCCGCTCTTACTGAAGTTGGTCTAAGGAATATCGGCCGACCTGGCCTAACCAACCAACCTTCAATAAGTAATCCTCTTACCTCTAGAAGTACATTGTCTAATAATGGAGCCCTTGGCATTGTTCCTTCTGTACCAGAAATGACAAAGAGAAATATATTAAGATCTGATGAAAGAATCGGTAATAGTGGCATGGTACAGCCTATGGTTTCGCCTTCAAGTAACAGAATGATCTTGCCGCAAGGTACCAAGGCCAGCGATGGAGCTACCTCAGTTGTCACCGGCAATGCTGGTGAAACTACAGGTATGCCTAGCAGGATTTTTTCACCTTCTGGAGTTTCCGATATAAAATGGAGGCCTGGGAGCTCTTTCCAGAATCAACAAGAAGCGGGGCAACTTCGTGCAAGAACTGAAATCCCTCCAGATCACCGGGAGAAGTTCTTGCAGCGATTACAGCAGGTGCAGCAACAGGGTCAGAGTACTCTTCTTGGCATGCCCCCACTTGCTGGTGGGAGTCACAAGGCGAAGGATGAAGTCCGAATTAATTGGTTTGCTGCAAAATCGAATTTTGTATGGGGCGATATTTTTGTTGATGATATTGTGGGTGTTATTGATGAAACGGAAGAATTTAAATATGAAGATATTTTTACATTCGATCATGGGGAGATTGGGGAGGACGATCAACGGATGGATGGGATTTATAGTTTTAATTTTTACTCGGGCAAAATTGGTTTACCTCAAGTCTTGCAAAAGGGGCGAATTTATTCAAAGTACTTATTCCGATGGAATGGCTCTGTTCAAACATCAGATGTGAACTCGGGGTCGAGTTCTTTTGAAGAATGGGTGACTGATGTAGGAGGAATCGAGGAAGGAATCTGCACCAAGGAAGGATATTTGACGATGTCAAATATATTAATTATTTTTGTATTTTAATTAATATCTTAGGATTTAATTTGTTTTATTTTATATTTTATTTCTTATTTTCGTCATTAATTTTAATAGGTTGATTAGAGATGATTTTAGAGTAGATTTTGAGGAGATTTACTAGTTTTTGAGTCCTATTTAGTTACCATATAGGTTAGGAGTAATTCTAGAAGGTTTAGGATTGTTTTTCAAGTTTTATGGGCACTATAAAATAGGCCTAAGATTGTAATCCGAAAATTAGCTTTTGATTAATTAAATTGAAGAGTTTTCTCTTTATTTTCTATTTTCTGGTGGATTCCAGTTATATTTCTGGTGGATTCCAGTTATTGTGTTTTAGGGTTCTTCGCTTGAAGAATTCTTGTGTTTAGTGCGCTAAACACGAATCTATCGCGCTTCCGTGCTGCGTCAACTACATATGACCCAGATTGGGAAAGGTAAAGAGAAGGTAACAGAAGGTGTTTACCGCTTTACCAATGTGATTACGAGCAACCTGTTTGGTGTTGCATATTTGATATTGAGCAACCTGTGTGTGTTGCATATTATATGAGCAACCTGTTTATGTGGTGCTTATTGTAGGAATTGCGGGTCAGGAGGAAAAGGTAACGTAAAGTGTTTACTGTTTTCCAATGTGATTGTGAGAAACCTGTTATGTGTTGCATATTGTATGGCATATTGTTGCATACATAATAGCTTGCTGAGATTTTATCTCACCCATTCTCCCTTTACTGTTTTAGATTTACTGTTTTAGATTCCGCTAAGACAGGTGGACCATACCGGTGAGGCCGGGAAGGAGTTTGGATCATATTTGGGTTGTCAGAGTATGTATATATTTATTTGGGAGTTGAGAATAGTTGTGATTATGTTGTTGTAATTAATCTTGGGAGTGGTTGTTTTAAAGTTGGCTTGTGTAAGCCGTTGCAGTCGTAGTACTTGTAAATGATACAGGTTATAACTGGTAGACGCAGGTTTATATTTCACCTCTAAGTAGGGAGGTTATTTTGAAATTGTTTTGAAAATGGGTAGTTATACTTTTCAAGTTTGTTTAAAGAAAAGTTTTTTGAAAAAGGGTGTTTTTGGGACCCTCCATCCTGGGACACGGGTTTTAGGTTTCGGGAGTTGGGAGGCGCCCACAGTACCAATCTCTTTCATTATCAAATTTAAGGGCTACAAGTCCTTGGGAAGGTCTGTGGTGACTTATCATAGCCACCAGTGGAGAACTTTTATAGATCTCAATGCCTGATCACCGACGATGTTGCCAACTTTTTTGTATATAATTACCTTGTCCTTTCTGGCCGTTTTCTAATTGCGCTGAACTCTCCACTTTGTATTAGTATGAATACTAAAAATCATTGCTATGTGTTAGAAATGAAGTTTTCATGATTTGTTGTTGCTGTTTGTATGTGGATTTTCTTGTTGTTCGCATAAATATGATGGGAGGTCTCAAAATGAATGACTTAAAAAAAAAAAAAAAATCAAATTTGCTCTTAAAGCAAATTTTAAATGTTTTTGGTCACTCATTTTGGAACGGACTAAGAGCAAATTTGAAATGGTTTTGGTCATTAATCTAGGGACGGAGGGAGTAACTTCTAATTAAGTTTATGGGACAGTTAAAAGTCTAGGTTCGTGAATCAATGTGTCAAATAATTCTGAATATGGATTTGGTTCAATAAAGACTGTATTTTGGAGTTCAAACTTCCACCATTGATTAAGTAATTACAAATAATAGTAGTAGTTTATCTCGTCTGCCATTATTTTAGTAGATATCACTTTCTAAAACTGAAACCCACACATTGAGAATGTTTTAAGTACAACACTAATTTGGCTACCTAAACACATTTAGTTGCATAGCAAAGTAAATGCTGATGTCCCTTTGATTTACTCCCTCCCCCACGTGAGTCCCACATGAGTGAGTGGAGACTTATTTCCTTTTTCGTTCGCCCCACCTCAATGACCATCTCAATGGAGACTTTTCAAAAAGTTTTTACACTATTCTTCCCACCATTCTCTCTCGTACTTTACTTTTATACTCATAACACCAATAACCTTACTATTCCTCACACTCATTCTCTCTCCTAGTCTACTTTCATACTCACAAACACCTCCTCCACTAATTCTTTCTCCTACTTTTTTTAATTCTTGTGCCCAAACTTTTAGTCTCCACTCACGTGGGACGGAGGCAGGGGCGGATCTTAGTGAGGGGGGGGTAGGGCTCAAGCCCACCCCAGATTTTTAGGAAAAAAAAAAAAAAAAAAATTTTTTTTATTATACCCACACCTTGACAATTCCACGCCTTGACAATTTAAAATTCATGTCTAACAAATTGTTTGGCCTATTAAGTACGGAGTATAATATTATTGCTTGGGCCTTCAAAGCGCCGTCATTTCTTTAGACAAAATTAAGACAGCAGGTCGTAGTCCAGTCTGATTCAGTTAACTTTTCGGAGGTTTAACAGAGGAAGCAGAGAGCGGCGGCGTCGTGACCGTCAGTAGACCTCAATTGGCCGTTCGAGATTCCCGGCCATGGCCGAATCTTCCTCAAGTTATTCCAATGGCCGTTCTTTACAACAGAAAATAAAGCCTCTCAATCTGTGACAAGAGCAAGTTCGGGGGCAAAAAATATTTTCGGGGGCGCTGCCCCCGAACCCCTGTCTGATCAAGCCCACCCGGTTTGGAAATCCTGGATCCGCCCCTGGACGGAGGAGTATGTTTTGGCTACAAGATTCTTCATGAACATGGAATGTTCTCCCTCGAAACCCAAAATAAAAGAAAACAAATTAAAAAATCTATTGTATGTGGGGTAAAATAAAATAACACATTTTTCAGTAATTATTGAAAAAATGCGTTACTATCTTTTAAGTAGTATGCAAGATTTAGTACTACCTCCATTTCAAAATGAATGTCTAAAAAAAATTCAAATCTGCTCTCGATCAAGATCAATCTGAAATTTTTTTTGAACATTCATTTTGAAACTTCGAGGGAAGTAACCGTTATACTGCTAGCGCTTTATTTGCTCACCGGCCTTTTTGATGCGTTTAATATGTGTAGGATATACATGTTCTGCGCACGTGTCTCACACATGTTGCCCCTTTTCCCGCGGACAGGTTTCTGTCCCACAAATATATCTCCCGCAGACGCTTCTCCGTCCCGCGGATCTACTCCCGCAGACAGCAGATCGTCTCCCGCAGACGCGTCTTCGTCCCGCGGATCGTCTCCCGCAGACAGCAGATCGTCTCCCGCGGATACGTCTTTCTCTCCCGCAAGGTGCGGGTTGTTATCCTCTAAGTACTTCCCGCGATTAGACAAGGTCGGGGGAAGTATTTTCCAGTACTTATCGGGATCGCCGAGGAGCAGTGGATTGGAGGCCTAGTTGGGTTTATAAGGGAGAATTGCGGAACTGATCAGCCACTACGGACCATGTGCCATGCACATGGGCTTGCTTGCCTATAAATACCTCACTTTGGTATTCATTTGCACCAAGTAAGAGAGGTCATTCTCTACAATATTTCTCTCTCTAGAAACAGACCAACAAGTTCCGCAATACTTGTCTCTCCCAAAAATCCTCCTAGTTCCTATTCTCGTTCCTCCATTTCATTATTCTTCGGTGATTCGTGTAACGCCTCCTTACCCACAAAAACTCTCATTCAATACCCTAAAACCCTAATACAACCCTGTAGGACTATCCTCCTACATTTGGCGACCACAGTGGAAGGTATTCACGAATACCCACCAAAAACCACAAACTTAACAACCGTACTGCTAGAAATCCCAACAACCACACTAAAACAAAAAATTTTCGGCCACAACTCACCGGAGCAGCCATGATCAGCAGCACGGCGGTGATATACTACAGCAAAAAAGGCACCAGATCTGGACTCCCCTTAACAAGACAAAACCAATGATATAAAAATCTTTGCCAAACGCCACCGCAGCAAAGGGAATCTGTCACCGCCGCGAGATTCCGGCCAGATCTAGAGTTTCTGGTGGCCGGCTGAAATAGCCCGGATCCGAGAAAGGCCTCGCGGCCCGGACATGCAGCGGTCTTTCGCGTTGGAGGGTGTCTCGCCGTTTGTTTTCGCATTTGTAGAGTCGCCACGCCGTTTTTATTAAGCCCAAAACATTGAAAAAGGGCATCAGTTTAAAGATAATTTTAAACTGTTTTTTGTGTGATGAGATTTTGAGTTCGGAGAGTCGAGATGACTCCCAGGGAAGAGAAATATTAGAATATTAGAGCTCACCGAGTAGCCTCGTAAAGCGAGTCTTTCGGATACCCTAATATCCTTTAAATGTTGTGTGTGTGTGTGTGATTTTAAAAATGCATCTTTGTATCGGATGTCTACATTGTATGCTATGTATGGAAATGTATTGAAATAGTATAGGAAGGAAGCCTTACCAATGTTGGTTCGTGTACGTCTTCCGCTGGGAATGGTGTTTGAGGTCGGAGTAAGCGTTCCGGTATGGATGAGGATTGCTTCGGGAGGGACCGGTTGTCACGCGGACGGGGGTTTGGCGTGAGTTGAGGTTGTAAGGCTGCGTTCGGGCGAGGTTCGGCGTGCGTGGGGATCGTCGGGATCACTCGGGCGAGAGATTCGGCGTGCGTTGTGGTGGCGGAGTCACTCGGGCGGAGTTTCGGCGTGGTTTAGGATCGTCGGTTTGACTCGGGAAGAGCCGGGACACCGTGGAAAGACCGAGGCAAGGCCTCGGAGTACCACGAGGGGCCTCGAGTACCTCGAGAGTGCCTCGGGGGCAGCGCGGGAGCGTCTCGGGGAGCGCTCGGGGAGGCTTCGGAGCACCACAAGGGAGCTCGGAAGGCCTCGGAAGGATCAGAAAGGGCGGGAGTGCCTCGAGAGGACTTAGAGGGGAGCCGAGGAAGGCTAAGGGAGGAAGAGAGAGAGAGAGGGAGGTGTGTGAAAATGAGGAGGGAGCCCTCATTTATAGTAAAAATTTTCGTGCAAAGAGGTCGTCACGGACCTCCTTGATTATCCGAGTTTTTGGTTTTCCTCGATTTGAGGAATGCGTGATGATGGAGGAATATTTGCAATTATGGTGTCCCACTTGCAATAAGGTCCGTCACGGACCATCTTGCATGTCTGAGAGTCCGTACGGACCAACTAAGCATGAGGTGATGATTACTTCCCGGGATTTGAGGGAATATTGTGGACTTTAAGGGGATTTAGTAATCATTGAAACAAGAGGTCCGTACGGACCTTAATTGCTACGATTTCTGAAAATTCCCAAAAGGTCCTTTTGTCCCTTTTTATCCCGAGAAGAGCTCCTCCACTTGGTTTGGTTGGGGGTTTGAGAGGGTTTTTGAGAGGTTTTGAGTGAGAGAGGTCTACGAGGCTAGCGTGGATGAGTCTGCGGTGTTTCCGTGTGTTTGAAAGGGGGTGATCCAGTCCAAGGAGGTACTGACGAAGCCGCGCGGGAGGACTTTAGCTATGATCGTCTTACGCGGCGATTGGGGTCGCCACGGATAAGGACTTTGAATCTGTCCTAATACGGATCGCGGTCTTTGGTGCCACGCGAGGAAGTGACACGTGAGGGCTCAATGTCTTTCACAGCGGCCCCAGTGGTGAGGACTTTCGAATTGGGTAGTTCGGCGGCGGTTGGTGCCAATGGCGGGACCTGTGGCACCTTTGTGATAGGATTCACTTACGTATTTGTGGTGCCACAGCGGGGAGGACTTTGAATCGTCTTAGCGGCCCCGTAGTTCGGGTGTGGGGTGGAGTGTTTGTGAACCGTCTTCGCGGGCGTGGTGGTGCCACGCGGGAGTGACTTTGAATGGGTGCTTACAGCCGAGGTCGGTGGTAGGCCACGGCGTGGTGGTGTCTGGAGTGACCGTACATGCGGTCGGTTGGCTGGACCACGCGGGAGGACTTCCTGAATCGTCTTCCTGGCGGGAATCGAAACTGGGTCGTAGGCGTGCTTCGGAGTCTTGAGAGGTTTAGATGTGTGCAGGGCGTGGTGGTACGTTGGGGAAAGTGTTGTGTTTCTTACGATGGTTTGCCGGTGATAAGGTTGAACCGTCTGAAGTGGTGTCCTAAGATGGCCGGTGGTGCTTCACCATTTTGAGGTCAATTGTGGAGGACGTGGTCGTGTCACTTGGGATGGAAATTCTGAGGATGTTGGCTCCTTCTTGTGCTTGTTTGCCGAATTGGGTGGTTTAAAGATTCGGGCTTACATTGACGGGTCTTTGGGGATATGTGAGTTTTGAATAAATGACTTCCTTTTGACTTGTTGCGGTGGTGGAGCCACCGTGGAGGGCTTACTTTGAATGGCCGGTCATCTGGCGTTGCGGTTGAAGTGCCCACGGCGGGAAGGCTTTAGAGCATCATACATTGCGGCGGTGCTTGAATTGCCACTGGCGGATGACGTTAGACCTTGTATCGGCGAGCCCCGGTTACGGTGCCATGTTTGAAGACTTTGACACCCGGACCTCCTTTTGACGGCGGTGAAGTTGGTGCGGCCATTGAGCGTTTGGATAAATCTTGTGCCCGGTTGACTTTATTCGTCTTGGGAGCAGTAGTTGGCTCCATATTGGAATTACCGTTGAGTGGCGAGATCTGGCGGTCTTAGTGCCATTGGCGTCCAGAGGTGTTACCGTTGGAGCCTTTGGCCCGAGTTCGTGCCACGGCTGGTGCAGGAACTTTTGAGACATTGAACGTTATCTGAGACCAGTTGCACTTAGATTCCTGTTGGAAAAGGACTTTGAATGCGTCATCAGTGAGCGAAGGTTATAGGCGAGTTGAAAGTAATTTGGCCACCCGCACATGGTAAAATGCGGACCAACGGCGGCGGATTTACAAAGAATTAAAATGCGCGACCGGGAGGGACTTTGAATAAAGTCTTGGATTCGGCGAGGTTGGTGACCGGGTTTTAATGCGAGGACTTTCCCACCGCTTCTTCTTCGGCGGCTCAGGTTGGTGAACCTGGTGCGAGAGAGACTTTGAAAAACCTCCATTTTTGCAAATCCTGCCACTTTTCGAGGACTTGAGATAAACTACTTGATAGGCGGTTGGATCTCGAAGCGGTTCGTCGCCTTGGTCGAGAACTTTAGATAGAGCATACAGCGGCGGTTGAAGAAATTGTGATGCTTGCGAGGACTTTGAATCGTCTTCTAGCGAAGAACTTTGATATGTCTTGTATCCGAATGGGAGGTGCAGTCGTCGTTCTAGGAACGTCGGGATTTGGTAAATCCGTTCGTTTTCGAGATTCCTTTGAATAGATCTTTTGAATGCTAGAGCTAGGTTTTAGTATTTTAGCAATTTTGCGCGAGACTTTAGATTAAATTTTTATAGCTTTTTGATGATATCTGCTTGATGACTTGTTGATAAATAGACATGTAGCCGCATTGTGGGTATGTGATATTTTGTGCGAAGACTTGTGAATAGATCTTCTTACTTGATTTGTATATCTGCGAGACTTTCTGAGATAAATGCTTAGCCATGTTTTGGTGTTTGTACCGCATGACTAATTTCTAGCATGTTTTGATGTACATTGCTTGAGAGGTCAAATTTGCTTCGTGTAGTGCCCGCAGTTTTGTGGAAAAAATGTGACATGTGCCTTGTAGTGTTTTTCGATGACGAGGCGTACGAAAGTGTGCCTTGGGTGTAGGGATGGATTTTTGAAAAATGTTGTTATGTAGTAGATTGTGTCGACTTGCGGTGTGTAGGTGTTTGGTGCCGGACTTTGAAGTGGGCAAGGATGTGCAGCATATGATGCCGTGTTATTTGTGACGGAGTTATGGGATGCGCCTTTCGTGCCTGTTGGGGCGGACTTGTACTCGGAGGTGTCGTATAGGGCTTAATCCCTTCTTTGAGAAAATGTATACCGGTGTGTGTAGTGTTTTTATGAGCGGGTTAGGCATGGGAAATATATATATAATGGTCGATGCTGAAAATGATATATTGCAGTCTTATGTGCACCGGCTATTTTGTGACGGGTTGATATGTGAGGAATATGCAGTCGGGTCTTAGCTGTTTTGGCCGATGCTAACGTTACGCTGGCATTGAAATTGTTGGGGCGAGACTCGGGCTTGCTGCCTTTTGTTTTTATATTAAGTATCTTGTGTGCTTGACGATACATGACCTTGTAGGGGCTGTGTTTACTGCGGGATGCGGAAGCTTATGGCCGGGAAAGCCAAGAGTGATAAGGCTCGGTGGATCGCTCGAGCTGTTTGTTGGTGTGGCGTGCGGACTGTGAGTCTTCGTGCCTTGATGGTGGCGAGGTCTTTGGGAAGGCGGTCTACGCTTACGCTGGGTGAATAGTTCGTGAAGACACAGGCGTGGTCTGGCACGTACGTTGAAGAACAAGTTGGCGTTTGAAGGCGTCACTTGTGCCTTTCGAGTATTGGTCTTGGGAGTGCCGCCCCGCTCCTTCTTGAATGGCGCGGCCGAGAGGTGACGGGTGACCGCCAGGCCCAGGCTTTCAGCTGCGGTCTGGGATTCGTCCTTTGAAAAGGAGGGCCGGTCAGGTGAAGATATGATCTCCCAAATCTTTGAATTGACCGAGCTCTTGGGCGTTTTGGGAGCCTCGTCCTGTGCCTTGGGCACAGGGATCTTTGGGAGTGATGTTGGGCGAGGATTCTTGACGGATGTGGGGCACATGTTCGGGGTACTGACGGGTGTCGGCGGAGCGGTGGTTGAATTGCTCACTTTTTGTGGTATGCGCTTTCAGAGGACTTTGTTCTGGAACATGCCCACACGGCTGATGGCTACTGCTCTTGTTGGAGAGATTGATTGATGCGGATAGGTGGTCTTGCGTTGACATGGCATTGGGGAATTACAGTGCGAGCTTAGGCCAAGAGCTCTCTTTTCTTTGAGACCGGTCTTAGCGGGAATTGATGGCCCGTGATTCGTTGGGCTGCCGTTTTGGACTTTTTGCTTTGGAGGCATACGAGTCTTACGTTGTTTTTTGATTTAGCAGCCATGAACTTGGTGCCAGTCTCCGTTTTCTTTTGCGCTGAGGACCGGTCTTACGTTGATGGCAGGTGTGGTTCTATGAAGGTAAAATTCCGAAGTGAAGCTAGTGGGATAGAGATCACGGGGACTGTCTCTTGTGCCTCTTTAGTCTTTGTTTGGGCTACCGTTAAGTGAGTAAGAAGGGGCAGGTCTTACGGCGGCAAGCTCACCATCGCATGGGGACTGTGCGGGGAGCGTGCAGAGGTAGCCGAGCGAGGGCAGTTTTGTTTTGTGTCTACATGGCAGCAGTCGGTATTCCAATTGGTGATGTAGTTCGAGGGCTCACAGGTCTTACGGCGCAGCGAGAATCTTCCAGTGGTCACGACTTGCCGATGTTATGTGGCGAGGGAGCGAGTCTTCGATTTGACGGCGAGTGGCCCGTGGAGTGTGCTTACCCCGTTGAGAGGTGGCTCCGAGGGACCCGGTCACTTTTGGAATCTTGATTCCAGGGGACATTGATGTGCTTGATTACAGAGAGGTACCTTAGCGGTGTCGGTAGCAAGAGAGTTCATTTTGTATGGAGAGGGTACGGGGCCTTCGTGAGGAGGAAGCGGCGAGGGCCGCGCGGAGTGCGACGAGGAGAGAGAGGGCGGCCCGCGAGGCTCCCCCGAGAGGGTTCGATGCCGGGAGCCGGATTTCACGCTATGTCGTCGCGGGGAAGGATCGAGGAGGAGGTGTGTGCAGGTGCAGCCGAGCTCCTGGCTTGCATCTGCAGTGGATCCCGATAGGATCGGTGAGTGTCTTGACTCTTTTCCATCTTGGCATCTTTTACGCATTTTCTCTTTTTGTTGTTGAGTATAAGCGTATTTGATGAGCGTTTCCTTGGCTTCTTGTTAGTGCGGAGTCTCGGGAGAGCCTACGATATGCTTGACTTCGCAGATACGTGGCGATGCGCTCCTTCGCTAAGAAGATAGGCGTCGAGGTGTCTGTCGGTCTTCGCGTCGTGTGCGGCGTACGAGCCTATGCCTTCGAGGCATTGCATGGGCGTTCCTCGCTTTAAGCCGAGCCGGAGCCGCGGCGGGGAGGGACCTTTGAGGGCGGCATAGCATGGATGCTGGGGCGTCTTCGGGAGGCTGCGGGGCCTTCGAGGAGCAGCCCTTTTATCGGTTCATGCCTCCGCGTGGCGCCTCGAGTGAGGGTTCCTCGAGCCTTGCTTTCTTTGATTCTTTCGCCGGATTTGATCCTACGAGTACTTTTCGTGGGAGCCTCGGGCGGGTGCTCGGTATTACGACGACGAGGATGTGACGGAGCGAGTTGGCCAGGATGCCAGACTTCTCTCTGGAGGATCTTGGCGAGGATGATGATCTTTGAGTCGATTAGTATTCATTTGCTTTCCCTCTTTTCATATCCCCCTTTTTTTTTTTGTTTAGCAACAGAACATTTATGGTACCTGTAATAAAACACATGTATTTGCGTAGCAAAGCGGACATTTTATTTTAAGATGTAATGTCATTTTTGTGATTCCGGGTTTGTCCTAGAAATTGTTGCTATTATTATTTTTTATTTTTATGCATGCCACGTGAGTGAGAGTGTGTTTGTGGGTAGTGTTTGTTTGCAGGGAATAGCTTTGGCCGGTGTTTGGGCGATTTGGAGCAAGGTTTCTTGAGGACAGTGGTTTTTGTGCTTGTTCTTTGAGGGAAATGGGTTGTTTGCAAGGAGGTCCGTACGGACATACTTAGCATGCAAGAAGATCGTACGGACCAACCTTGCTTTTGGGAAGGACATAAATGCTTTCCGGTGCACTGGTTCTTCCTCATTTCCCCATTTGCAGCCATTTTCGAGCTTTCTTCCCCATTTTCTCTAGGAACCTCCATTTTTGCCATGGATTCTTCGTGCGTCCCTAGAATTTTGCCGAGGCTTTCGCGGGAGAGGCAAGCACACTTCCTTGAGCGGTTGAAAACGTGGATGCGGCGCCGTATGAGGCATCGAAGACGGGCTTTCGAGGTAAGGTTTCGTCTTTGCTCGGTTTGGTCTTTTAAGGAGTTGGTTCTGATTGGGATTTGTTGCGGGCTGCCGCGAAGTTACAGGATGTTAGGAGGCACGTGTCTTGTTTCTCCTACAATGAAATGGTGCCCACTTTTGAGGATTTTCGGGCTTTGATTGGAGAGACCGGAGGTGGAGGCCATCTCGCTTCCTTTGATTGGTGGTCTTTGCGGTGGCGTGAAGCTTGCGGGCACTTTCTTCGTACTTCGTTGGAAGAAGTGCGGGGCATGATCCTTGATTCGGGTCATATCGACATTTACGAGAGCTGCCGGAGCGGTTCATGGTTGATGATGAAGAGTGGCGTCTCTTGGGATGTATTTGCTTTGTGCGTGATGGCGACGCTTTTCAAGTCAGGATTCACTTGGCATTTGTGATGGCGCTTTGCTAGATGTGGTAGAACGCTGGTTGGAGGATATTGTCCCGTTGGTCTTTGGGGAGACTCTTCGTGGTATCGAGCCGATGCAGCGGCGGGGATCGTTTTATGAGAGGGAAGCCCCGCTTTGCTCACCTTGTGGGTGCGAGAGAGACTTCGAGGCCATGCCCAGAGGCTCAGGCGTCGTTTAGCCCAGTGGTCATTTGCTCGGCGACCTCTTGCGTTGGATATGGATCGATCACTTTGGGAGAGATGGATGGCACGGCTTAGTACCGCATCGAATCATTGGTGGGTTTCCTTGTGGAGGATTGAGACAGGGAGGATCTTGCGGGAAGGGTCCTACGTTGTCGAGTTCGAGCTTTGTCTTGGTCCTCCTTCTATATTCCGTCGCTTGTTTCCGGCGGTTTGGGATGAAGCGAGAGCCTTTGTTGGAGTGGGATGACCTTGCTCTTGCGGAGGTAGTTCCTCTTTGTATGGCAACTCCAAGTGCCTTCTTGTATTTACGAGGGTATGGAAGTATTCGCTTTCCCTCTGTGGTACTCCTTAGACGTCGGGGAGCGTTGTATTGACGACTCGGTATGGCTTTGGTATGAGCGGCATGTTGGGCGGTCCCAAGTGGTCTTGGAAGCGAGCGTGCGATTACAGGACCCGGTTGCCGTAGTAGCTATTGCCTTAGGAGTTCGAAGCACAGTCGACCCTTTGGATGTGACGGGAGACACTTTGTTTGACTTCTACGAGACTAGAGTTGACCAGGCAGCGAGGGAGAGGTCCTCTTTTACGGACTCGCGAGGAGGAGAGATCCGAGCGAAGCACTGGGCGAATGAAGCCACGAGAGCTCTTGGATTGTTTGACTCTACGGGGAGGACCCCGGATCTCGGGCGAGAGACGCGAGGATTGGTTCACGTGGAGCGAAGAAGACTCGCAGGGGACGAGGGAAGAAAAGGAAAGAATGGCGAGGGACAAGCGCGAGATGGCGCGGAATGACCTCCTAGGTATCCATTCGTTGCATTGCAAACACATTATTAGTTAAATGTATTAAAATTTGTCTTTTAGCATGTTTGTGAACTTGAGAGTAGGCCGGTGCTTGAACTCATCAAGAAATGTTGTAACCGATTAGTGATTTGTGATTTACTTTTAAAGCTTTGTCGAGACGCAAGATCTTTTGTTTGCCTTTGCTTACATTGTGCACTTTGTCGGCGTCCATCTTTGGACTTTTACATTTGCATTTGCGGGTGAGACGATGCAGGCCACGACGGCAATCCCCTTTGCTTTGAGGCTTTGTGCTTGGGCGAGAGGTTGAATGCTCCCTTGACAAGTCGTTTTGACGGTCTTTTTTCGTAGCTTCCTTGCCTCTTTGTTGGCGTCGGGACTCTTGACCTCTTTTTTCGCAGCTTACGCAGAGCTTCTTTTTTTTTTGTTTTTTTTGTGAGCCCTTGCTCGAGCTCTCTTTTTTATTTTTTGTGAGCCCTTGCTCGAGCTCTCTTTTTTTTTTTTTTTGAAGCGCGTGAGGCGAAGACAAGCCCTGGCCCAGAGCGAACATGAGTCGGTCGTTTGATCTTTGAGTGACCCTCGGATGTCCTTTGATGTTGCCGCGCGTCGTTTGACTTGGTCAAGAGACTATTTGGCAGGGCGTGTTCTTGAAAAGTGCGTAGCTTGATGGAGGTCTTGATTGACATTCAAACTTTTGACTTTTGTGTATTTTTAGACCGGACCAATTAAGGTTGCCTACGTTCCCCGGACTAGAGGGCTCGGAGTGCGCGTAGTTCGACACTACATGGGTGCGAGATGCGCAGTTGTTCTTCTTTAGGCGAAGTATCTGCGAAGTTTGCTTAGTTATTTGGATTCATGAAGGGATTGCCGTCTACAGGTGCATCGGCTTAAATGGCGCCTCCCGGAGAGAAGATCTTTTGAACCACGAAAGGAGCCGATCCATGTGGGTTCCCATTTTCCCGTGGGTTGGTTCGAGTGGGAGGCTTTTCTTTGAGTACGAGGTCACCTTCCACGATGTCTCGGGATTTGACTTTCTTGTCGAAAGCTCTAGCCATCTGCTTTGATAGGCTCGGACGTGTTCCATGGCCTTTAGTCGTCGCTCGTCTAGCGAGCCAATTCGTCATGTCGGCCGGAGCCATTCGACTTCGTTGATGTCATTTTCCGGCGGCACTCGGAGTGAGGGAATTTCTAGCTCGATGGGAAGAATTTGCTTCCATCCCGTATGTCGGGGCAAATGGGGTTTCTCCGTGGGCATTACGGCCCGATGTGCGGTAGCCCCAAAGTGCAAGGTGCGGCTTCTCGGGCCAATCTCGTCCTCGGGTGGTCATTTTCGGATGATCCGTTCGAGGGTTTTGTTTCTTTGCTTCCACGGCGCCGTTTGTTTGTGGCCGGTAGGGAGAAGATTTGTGGCGTGTGATCTTGAATTCAGCCCGGCTGATGCATCGAATTCCCCTTGAAGTGTGAGCCGTTGTACGATATGACCTCATTTGGGATGCCGTATCGGCATATGATGTTTTCCTTGAGGAAATGCGCGACCTTCTTGGAGGTGAGTACCTTGTAGGACTTGGCTTCGACCCATTTGGTGAAGTAGTCGATGGCTACTAAGATGAACTTCGTGACCGATTCTTTGCTGGCGGAGCGATTTTCCCGATGACGTCAATTCCCCAGTGGCAAAGGGCGAGGTGTAGTCATGCGGTAGAGATCGTGGGGAGGTAGATGATTGAGGTTGGAGAACCGTTGGCACTTGTCGCGGCTTCGGACAAAGTGGATGCAATCTGCCTCCATGGAGATCCGGTAGTAGCCCATCCACGAGAATGATTTGCATCGGGGCTGCTGGCGTTCATGTGGGGACCGCAAGCCCCATTGTGGACTTCGTTCATGAACTTATGCTTCTTCTTGGGCGACGCGGCGTAGGAGTGGCCCGTGGTAGCGTTTCTTGTATAACATGTCCCCGAGGATGACGAAGTGAGAGGCGAGGCGTTTTAGGGCCATGATGCTCTTGGTTTTGACCCCTTACGTGTGTGGGTCTTCCTTGTTCATGAAGGTGGTTTCCCAGCTCTTGAGGTATTGGAAAATCTGGTTATACCGTGGCTCGTTGACGGGCTTAGGTTACAGTTCGATCTCACAACGGTAGGCGAGGAATTTCCTTTCGTCCGAGCTTTGAAGGGTTTGATTGCTTTTCCTTCGGGGATTTCCACAAGGGAAGGCGAAGGTGGCTAAGGCATCTATGCAAAGCTGTTTCGGTCTCTTGGCAAGTAATGGAAGGTGACCTCTTGGAATTGTGTGATGAGGTCCTCCATGCGAGCATGGTATTTTTGCAAGCCGGGTCTATGGTTTTCCACTTGTTGGAGACTTGGTTGATGATCAGGTGAGTCCCCATAAACTTCGAGTTTACGGACATTCCTCTCGAGTGCGGCTTGTAGTCCGGCGGCGCGAGCTTCATATTCGGCGGCATTGTTGGTTACCTCGAAATTGAGCTTTATAGCAATTGGGGTGTGCTCGTCCTTGGGATCCACCAAGAGCATACCGATGCCGTTTCCCTTTTGTTGGCCGCTCAGTCGAAGAACGGTTGCCATCGATTTTCGCCTTCGATTGCGAAGATTCCCTCGTCTGGAAATTGTGGTTCGGGGCCTCGAGCCTCGTCGGTTGGGAAATCGGCCGGTTGTTCGGCCATGGCCCGTCCCTTGATTGACTTTTGGTTTTACGTACTTGATGTCAAATTCCGCTAGGAAGAAAGACCATTTGGCGAGCCTCATTGACGAGAGATGGTTTGTCGAAGAGGTACTTGGCCAGGTCCATTTTGGAAACCAAGTGTGCGTGTGCGGCTGCATGTAGTGCCGTAGTTTCCCGACAACCCATACCGGAGCTGCGCGAGGTTTTCTCGAGGGCTGAGTAATTGAGTTATTGCCTTGAAACTTTCGGCAGCGAAGTAGATGGCGTTTTCGACCCGTGACTCCTTCTTTTCTTGACGAGCATGGCTCAGCTGCGGTGTCGGTCACGATTAGGTATAGCAGCAGTGGCTTTTCCTCGTGGGGAGGACGAGAGAATCGGAGGACTCACAAGGTATGCTTTTATTTTTCAAAGGCATCTTGGCATTACGAGTTCCATTCGATGTCGGCGTTCTTCTTCATCGGTTTGAAGATTGGCTCGCATATAGAGGTCAATTGGTTGTGAAGCGGGCGATATATTGCGGGCGGCCCATGAAGCTTTTCACCTCTGTACGAGTTTGCGGTGGTCTCATTTCGATGATAGCTTTGATCTTTTGAGGATCCACCTCGATGCCTCTCTCGGTGACCATGTATCCCAAAACCTTGCCTCGGCTAACCCCGAATGTGCATTTGGCGGGGTTAAGCCTCATTGAGTGTTTTCGGAGGCGATTGAAGAATTTTCTCGGGTACGTGAGGTGTTGTCCGTCGATCCCTTTGAGTGAACGATCATGTCATCGACGTACACTTCGATCTCTTTGTGGATCATATCGTGGAAAGAGGGCGGTTCTTTGCCCGTTGGTAGAGTAGCCTTGGCGTTCTTTAGTCGAACGGCATTCTTGTGTAGCGATAGGTTCCCAGGGGTTGTGAAAATGTCTTTTCTTGGTCTTCTTCGGCCATCTTGATCGATTGTAGCCGGCAAAACCGTCCACGAAGGACTTGACTTCGAAATTGGCTGTAGTGTCTACCAACATGTCGATGTTGGGTAGTGGAAAATCGTCCTTGGGACTTGCTTTGTTGAGATCTCGGAAGTCACGCAACGGCGTACTTTTCCATTGGCCTTGGTGACCGTGACGATATTGGAGAGCCATGTGGGGTACTCGATCACCACGATGAAGCCGGCCGACGGAGCTATTTTTACCGATCTCCTCTTTGACTTGTAAAGACCATTACGGCTTGATTCGGGCGTAGCTTTTGCTTGATGGGCTTAGCCTCGGGATTGAGGGATCCGGTGCTCTACAATGTTAGGATCTAATCAGGGCATGTCTCGGTAAGACCAAGCGAACACGTCCACGAACTCTTTGGCTTGATGCGATCAATGCGTCTTGCTCTGTCTTAGGTGAAGAAACTTCCGATTTGCGTCTCTTTTGGCTCTTGGCGGTTCCCAAATTCACTTTGGTTAAAACCTCCTCGCGGCTTGGGCCCGGTTTTCTCTCGTTTGACAACATGCTTAAAAGATGTGCTTAATGTATTGTTCGTTTAATGTGTACGCTTCTTTATCAAGTGAATCGTTATTAGCTGTTTGTGTGTTAGTTAATTTATCGGTTGTTAAAGATGCAATGAAGGATACTCGGAAAGATCGAAGCATTCATTAAGAGCATACGGGAATACATTATTGGCAATGAGTTCGTAATCTTACGGCGTGAGGCCATCGGATGACTCGAGAGACTCAAATTCAAAGCTAATGGACTCGGGATGAGTTTTGACACTAGACTCTAGGACTCGAGGGTCGAGACCAAGTTGTTCGATCATGTCCTTTTTCTTTGGCGGTGGAGTCGGAGAAGGTGGCCGGTTATTGAGTGGCAATGAGCTTGATAGGAGATGGGGCTTGAAAGGCTTTATGTCACCGTTCCCGATCATTGCTATCACGAGTTATCGAAACAAAATCGATTAGATCCGGCATCTCGATTTCTTCTTTGAAGAAGCCGAGTGTAGCGGTGGTTCGTCCCAAGCATCGTGCTGCGGAGTCTCTTGCTTTTGTCTTGGGCATTACTAGCTCGAATGCGGACTCGTCCCGCTTGTTGAAGGCGGGAGTGTTGACGAGAGAGTTTTGAATTCTTACGCCAAGAGGGGTTTTCTTGAACCAAAAATTGTGAATAGTGGTGGTTGTGGATCCCGGCGAGGCGCGGTGTGTCGAGAATGCTCTTCGGACGGGATTTGGCTTGAGGCCTCTGAATCTTGCCGAGGTTCTGCTGGAGCTTGTCCATGGTTGTCGGCCGGCTTTGTTTGGCGGCCGATGCTTCTGTTCCCTTTTGGATCTTAACTTCCAAGTTGCCGGCCTTCCTTGTGAAGTACTTGGTCATGTCGAAGAGCTGTGGGACGAAGATCGGAGATTGCGTGCAAGCCTCTTTTTGTTATACGTGGAGCGTTTTCGCGCGGCTTCGCTTGTCCTCCGCAATGTGTTCGGGAGTAGGAGAGTATCCCGGGCCGTGCGGGGTATTGTTCTTTGATATTGATGATACGGTGAGTGCCACTGATGGCGTTTTCCCAAAGCGAGCCCGGGATGTAGTTCATGTGCTTCATCATTTTCATCGGGGGAGGGATCTTGTCCCAAATCAAGGCGGAGTCTATGTGGCACACTTGGGCCTTTGGGCTTTCGATGGTGAACCACGTTAGCATCATGCCATCATCGTCGGGTTTGATTTCTAAGGCAGGGACGCCGTTTGTTTCGGTCCTTTCGTTGACTATGCTATCTCCGTAGATGATGGTAAGATCTGTTCCTTGGACGAACTTTACGCGCGATGGAGAGTGGATGCCACCCATTGATACGATGTAGCCGGGCGTCCCAAAATGGCGGTGAAGGTGATCGGGATGTCGATGACTTGGAAATCCGTCGGGACCATTTGTTTTCCAAACGAAAGGTTGAGTGGCTATTCCCAGGCTGGGCGGGATGTTGAGTCGTATGCCTTGATTACTTTGAGTCGAGGTTTTAGATCGATTGCTTTGATCCCTAGCAAATCCATCATTTTGGTGGAAGGACGTTCATGGATGATCCTCCATCTACCAGCACCCGAGGAGACGGCGCTCGTCCGGTTGAGCTGTTATGTAGAGAGGCTCGTTGTGAGTCGGCCCCAAATTTTGGAAGATCGAGCTCTGTGAAGGTGATGATATTCTTTGTAATTGACGTTGCCAATCATACGGCTGCCTCATCGGGTGTCCTTTGTGATGGGAACCATGGTGCAGGCCGAGGCTTTCTTCCAACTTGAGCTTGTGCGGGTAAGATGAAGTGAGTAAGGACCGAGTGAGATGTTAGCTTTGAGTGCGCTTGAGGCGTGTCAAGACGGGATCTTGAACCTTTGGGTCCAAGGTTTCGGCTTCTTTGGCGTAGGGCCCCTTTTCCATTCGTGGCTCGGGTATGGCTGGCCTTTTGTGCTGTCAGTGGAGGATTGTTTAGGATTTGGCCAGGAGCGTGTCGAGAACATTCACCCTCTGGACTTATGGTTTTGCTTGTCTCTCCCGTTTACGGAGTGGGAGGAGCACGATTAGCGTAAGGCAGGGCTAACGCATTTCAATTCGTTCCTTGTCATGGCTTTGCGAAGCATCAATAGTGGCTTTGAGATCTTCCCAAGACGGGGTTGGATTATCTGGACCTTCGGGCCTTCGGTGGCGGTCTGGCTCGTCCCGGCTGATCATGGAGCAAACATTGCCGTGGCCACAGTGCGAGAACTAGGAGGGAGATTTCTTTGGAGTAGATGACATAGTAGTCAAACTTTCTGAGGGTTCTCAAAGGGTTCGTTGTGGGATCACGGATTCGTACCTCTTTTCGGTTTTTGTTGAGAAGATAGCTTCTTCTTTCGTAGGGCGGCCCTCGTTCATTGCATCTGGAATTCCATTTCCGGACAAGCCTTCTGTCCTTGAGCGTCCCACGAATGTGTTCGTTGTTCGGCGGTGAATGCAGGACCTCGGGGAGGCTGGATGGGGCGAGCTTTCCTACGGAAGGTCTTGTGGCCTTACGTCATGCTTGCATGGCTCGTATGAGGTAACGAGGTTGACTTACGGGAGACAAATGAGAAGATGTTAGAGTTTTGTAAGGCTTGATCGTGGCTTAGGAAGCCCCGAGGTAGTTGGGTAGCTAAGGTTAGAAGTGGTGCATGGCACCTTCGATCGAGCTTGTTGCTCGCGCGTTTCTCGATAGCCATGAGGACTGCCAAACTTCTTCCAATGTTGGGAAATTTCTTGGGGAGGTAAGGTCCGTTCTCATCGTTGTTATCCAGCGACTTGGCCGTAGGGGTGGTACATCTGGTGACGAGAGGAAGGAGAGTAGGACCTTCTTTGTTTTGACAGGAGACGGGTTCCGGGTACTCGACCACTCTACATTAGGCTGGAGGGTGATGGGCAAGGTTTAGACACGGGAATGGCCTAGCGGGATAAAAGGGAAAGCTCGCGTGGCATGCGGTTTCCGTTTCTTTTATTTTTGATTTTTTTGTTGTTTTAATTTACTTAAAACGTGTTTTCTCGAGAATCCTAGGTAGGTTGGAAAAGATTGCTCTTCTTTTTCGCAACTATGCTAGATCTGGGTCGGTGGAGACCATACGTGCGGCTATAAGCCCCTCGTTTTGCACATGTATTTCGACATCCCGGGGTGGGCGGCCCGAGCGAGGGTCCTATAGTGCAGCGGTTTCCACCGGCCCTAAAGAAAAATCGAACACAAAGGACAGAGGCATTGTCATGTTCGTTTTGATGCGTTAGCCATGTGAATAGTGAACCGAAGCCGACCTTTGAGTCAAGATCGAGGTCAAGAGAGTTCGCGGCATGACCTCTCTTTACCTTGCTTGCGCAAGGGATGCGTGACGTTAGGCGTTGGGCCCAGGTCATTATCGTGCATGGGCGACGTATGGCGGTGATGACATGGTGTCAAATGCGAGCATGGATGTATATCAGGGACGGAACATCGTACGGGTGTAGCTTCGGAAATCAAGATCGGAGTCAAGATTTTAGCATGACCTTTCATTCGCCTTAGCTTGCGCAAGGGAGGATCTTGAATTCCGAGCCTTGACTTTCCCGAAAATGGCCAGGCATGGTGTATATGTATCCGGTACGCTATGACACGGGCTGAGTAAAAACCAGCCAGTACGGGACAGAGTGTGACTCAAGACTTTCAAACGTGCGGGGTTGACGCTTGGCTAGGATGGGATGTTTGGAATGATCCCGTGCGCGCCAAAGAGGCCTAGGAAGACAGCCAGATTATGCAAGCGAGACCTTCCGGGTTAAGGGTTGTAGTGTGCGGTGTATCCAGGCGACGGTGCGCATAGTGTGCGGTGTAGCAGAAGACGGCCGAGTGTGAGTAGAGTCACCCCGGTGCGCAACCGAGGCTGACGGTGCGCGTATGGTGTGCGGTCTCTAAAAATTCTTTTTGCAGTAAAATAGAAGTTTTGAAGAAATTTTAAATGTATGCGCGATGATGTATATTGATGCATTTTTTTGTATTTTTAATTTTTTTGTAAAATAAAAACGAAGCACGTGCACACACACCTGGCAGAGTTAAAGGAAGGGGTAAAATGAAAGTTTGACCCTCATCATCGTTTTAAAGTACTTTTGTTTTGTTTAAAAGTTTTTTTAAAACAAGAATGTCCCAGTAGTCGCCAAGCCCGAAATAGCCGGGATCAGAAGGCCTCGCGGCC